>JBBGZY010002305.1:235000-807500 GCA_037952925.1 Lithobates clamitans
AGGTGAAACACCCTCAGTATTATAACAAGCATGTGAGGAAGTCAACGCTGGAGAGACTTCTGTCCTTTGTCCAGGAGACCATCCCGGGAGCAACAATGGAGACAGTGCACAAGAAAATTGGGGTCTTGAGGAACATGTATAAAAGGGAGCATAGGAAGATCCAGGAATCAAGGAGATCAGGAGCATCAGCAGATGATGTTTATGTACCCAGGCTGTGGTACTACAATCAACTCCGTTTTCTTGATGACCAGAATGAAGCCAGGGCATCACTTTCAACCCTTCCCTCCACCCTTCCCTCCACCCTTCCCTCCACCCCAGCAGAGGCTGATGAGGAGCAAGCTGGGTCTTCCATCCTGGATGAACCGGATATGACCATCTGGAGTCAGGTAAATTATTTTAACAAATATTTACTGTACTAATATTAATGATGTTAACTGGATGTTATAATTGTCTCAAATAATTTAGCACTCCAAATTGTGTATACATATCAAATGATAGTAGTGACTAAATATGTTTGGCACCTGCTTGAAATAATTAGGGTGTCTGATTAGACTCTTTTATTAAAGAGATGTATTCACATTGAATTTGCTAGTCATGAGAAGCAAACTGTGTGTCATTGATGAACCCAAAAAAAGAAACTAAAACTATTGTCCTTTTTTTATACACAGGATGAGTCCATCCAGGAGGAATGTGGGGAAAGTGGCAGGCAGGAGGAGACCGGGCCCATGGACAGCCTGGAGGAGGCCGGATTCACCATCATCCTGGAGGAGGCTGGGCCCAGTGTCAGGCAGGAGGTGGCTGCTCCCAGTGAGGTGGCTGGGCCAAGTGAGGTGGCTGGGCCAAGTGAGGTGGCTGGGCCAAGTGAGGTGGCTGGGCCCAGTAGGAGCCTCACCCAATCCCAAGTGCCTCCCCTCCACCTTCCCAAAAAAAGGGCCAAGAAGGGGATGGTCACACAGGACGCGTCCCTGCGCCTCATGCAACAGGCCACCCGTTTTTTAACAAGCCCCCCCGAAGCGGAAGAAGCCTATGGCTGCTACTTAGCCAGCAGGCTTCTTCAGATGGATTGGGAGCAGCGCCTCATTTGTGAGCGCCTATTTGGGGAAACAATCCATAAGGGGCTGCAGGGCACGCTAACCAAAAACACCCAACTACATGAGGCAGCCCCCCCCCTCCTCCTCCTCCTCCTCCTCCTCCTGCCACAACTGAAACACCAGAGCCACAGCCTCAAAAGAAGGCTACAGGGAAGGCTACAGGGAAGGCTGCAGGGAAGGCTGCAGGGAAGGCTGCAGGGCAGCGTGGAGGAAAGGCTGCAGGGAAGAGAAGAAAGTGATGACCTGGGTTCAGTCTGGTCTGACAGAAGACGCAGGCTGTTGTAGGACCACAGTCTGGGGACATCTAGATCATCTGCTGGTGCTGTTGATCTCTGGGATTCTTGGACCAGATTGTGCTCCCTCTTATATGGACTCCTCAAGATCCCAATTTTCTTGTACACCGACTTTTTCCAGCGTTGACTTCCTCTTTATTTTATTTTGACCATGAATAAATGGATCTTTTTTGAGTTTAGCAAAAGACTTTTATGTGTTTTCTTTTAAATCATTGATTTTACACACAATGTTAAATTAACAAGGGACAACAATCTCATTGAGTTTTAAAAAAACACACCAAAAATACATTACTAATGTTAAGAATGTTCAAGTGGTAAGTCTTGAAAAAAAATATATACATAAACAAAAACGGTGCTTTGGGTTAACTTTATCTAAAAATTAAAAAATAATCACTAGAAAAAAAATAAAAAAGAATAATGGGTTCTTTGTGGTAACTTTACAAACATAAAAAAAAAAAAAAAAAAAAAGGGAAAAAGTATTATTAGTATGGAAACATTGTTTATAAAAAGCATACTATATCATTCATGAGATCAAAGAGAAAAAGAATTCAGAAATCAGTTTGGGAGAACTCTGATTATGAACAGCAAAACACCTTCGTTCTTTAGAGCATTCGTAAAGAAGAAATAAAATGCGCTGCATTCAACGATCACAGATTTTGCAGCGTGATGAATGTGCTACCTACAATACAAACACTAGTTTTACTAGACCGAGTGCTTCCGTTTAGTTTTTGCTTATGAGCATGCGTCGTTTTTTTGTCCGTAGGACTAGCATACAGACGAGCGGACTTCGGGGTCCGTCGTAGTTACGACGTAAAGATTTGAAGCATGTTTCAAATCTAAAGTACGTCGGATTTGAGGCTAAAAAAGTACGTTGAAAGTCCGAAGCAGCCCACACACGATCGGATTACCAGCCAGCTTTAGTCCGTCAGCGTCCGTTGGACTTTTGTAGACGAAAAGTCCGACCGTGTGTACGCGGCATAACTTGTAAATACTGCAGCTGCCTGCGTTACTGTACTAATAGGATCAGAAGAACACCACTATTTTTCTTCAGGTAATTTGAGGTGCACACTGTGCGGAGGACGCTCTACACTAACTTGTAAATACTGCAGCTGCCTGTGGTACTGTACTAAAAGGATCAGAAGAACACCACTAATTTTCATCATTTAGCTTTAGGTGCACACTGTGCAGAGGACGCACTACACTAACTTGTAAATACTGCAGCTGCCTGCGGTACTGTACTAATAGGATCAGAAGAACACCACTAATTTTCTTCAGGTACCTTTAGGTGCACACTGTGCAGATGACGCAGTACACTAACTTGTAAATACTGCAGCTGCCTGCGGTACTGTACTAAAAGGGATCAGAAGAACACTACTAATTTTCTTCAGGTAGCTTTAGGTGCACACTGTGTAGAGGATGCACTACACTAACTTATAAATACTACAGCTGCCTGCGATACTAATAGGATCCGAAGAACACCACCAATTTTCTTCAGGTAGCTTTAGGTGCACACTGTGTAGAGGATGCAAAACACTAACTTGTAAATACTACTGCTGCCTGCGATACTAATAGGATCCGAAGAACACCACCAATTTTCTTCAGGTAGCTTTAGGTGCACACTGTGCAGAGGACGCTCTACACTAACTTGTAAATACTGCGGCTGCCTGCGGTACTGTACTAATAGGATCAGAAGAACACCACTAATTTTCTTCAGGTAGCTTTAGGTGCACACTGTGTAGAGGACGCACTACACTAACTTGTAAATACTACAGCTGCCTGCGTTACTGTACTAATAGGATCAGAAGAACACCACTAATTTTCTTCAGGTAGCTTTGGGTGCACACTGTGCAGAGGACGCTCTACACTAACTTGTAAATACTGCAGCTGCCTGCGGTACTGTACAAATAGGATCAGAAGAACACCTCTAATTTTCTTCAGGTAGCTTTAGGTGCACACTGTGCAGAGGACGCTCTACACTAACTTGTAAATACTGCAGCTGCAAGCTGTACTGTACTAATAGGATCAGAAGAACACCTCTAATTTTCTTCAGGTAGCTTTAGGTGCACACTGTGTAGAGGACGCACTACACTAACTTGTAAATACTACAGCTGCCTGCGTTACTGTACTAATAGGATCAGAAGAACACCACTAATTTTCTTCACGTAGCTTTAGGTGCACACTGTGCAGATGACGCTCTACACTAACTTGTAAATACTGCGGCTGCCTGCGGTACTGTACTAATAGGATCAGAAGAACACTACTAATTTTCTATAGGTAGCTTTAGGTGCACATTGTGCAGAGGATGCACCACACTAACTTTTAAATACTGCAGCTGCCTGCGGTACTGTACTAATAGGATCAGAAGAACACCACTAATTTTCTTCAGGTAGCTTTAGGTGCATACTGTGCAGAGGACAAACTACACTAACATGTAAATACTGCAGCTGCCTGCGGTACTGTACTAAAAGGGATCAGAAGAACACCACTGATTTTCTTCAGGTAGCTTTAGGTGCACACTGTGCAGAGGACGCTCTACACTAACTTGTAAATACTGCAGATGCCTGCGGTACTGTACTAATAGGATCAGAAGAACACCACTAATTTTCTTCAGATAGCCTTAGGTGCACACTGTGCAGAGGATGCAATACACTAACTTGTAAATACTACAGATGCCTGCGATACTAATAGGATCAGAAAAACACCACCAATTTTCTTCAGGTAACTTTAGGTGGACGCTATGCAGAGGACGCAATACACTAACTTGTAAATACTGCAGCAGCCTGCGGTCCTGTACTAATAGGATCAGAAGAACACCACTAATTTTCTTCAGGTAGCTTTAGGTGCACACTGTGCAGAGGACGCTCTACACTAACTTGTAAATACTGCAGCTGCCTGCGGTACTGTACTAATAGGATCAGAAGAACACCACTAATTTTCTTCAGTTAGCCTTAGGTGCACACTGTGCAGATTATGCACTACACTAACTTGGAAATACTACAGATGCCTGCGATACTAATAGGATCAGAAAAACACCACCAATTTTCTTCAGGTAGCTTTAGGTGCACGCTATGCAGAGGACACAATACACTAACTTGTAAATACTGCAGCAGCCTGCGTTACTGTACCAATAGGATCAGAAGAACACCACTAATTTTCTTCAGGTAGCTTTAGGTGCACACTGTGCAGAGGACGCTCTACACTAACTTGTAAATACTGCAGCTGCCTGCGGTACTGTACTAATAGGATCAGAAGAACACCACTAATTTTCTTCAGGTACCTTTAGGTGCACACTGTGCAGATGACGCAGTACACTAACTTGTAAATACTGCAGCTGCCTGCGGTACTGTACTAAAAGGGATCAGAAGAACACCACTAATTTTCTTCAGGTAGCTTTAGGTGCACACTGTGTAGAGGATGCACTACACTAACTTATAAATACTACAGCTGCCTGCGATACTAATAGGATCCGAAGAACACCACCAATTTTCTTCAGGTAGCTTTAGGTGCACACTGTGTAGAGGATGCAAAACACTAACTTGTAAATACTACTGCTGCCTGCGATACTAATAGGATCCGAAGAACACCACCAATTTTCTTCAGGTAGCTTTAGGTGCACACTGTGCAGAGGACGCTCTACACTAACTTGTAAATACTGCGGCTGCCTGCGGTACTGTACTAATAGGATCAGAAGAACACCACTAATTTTATTCAGGTAGCTTTAGGTGCACACTGTGTAGAGGATGCACTACACTAACTTGTAAATACTACAGCTGCCTGCGATACCAATAGGATCAAAAGAACACCACCAATTTTTTTTTAAGTAGCTTTAGGTGCACACTGTGCAGAGGACGCACTACACTAACTTGTAAATACTGCAGCTGCCTGTGGTACTGTACTAATAGGATCAGAAGAACACCACTAATTTTCCTCAGGTAGCTTTAGGTGCACACTGTGCAGAGGATGCACTACACTAACTTCTAAATACTGCAGCTGCCTGCGGTACTGTACTAATAGGATCAGAAGAACACCACTAATTTTCTTCAGGTAGCTTTAGGTGCACACTGTGCAGAGTATGCACCACACTAACTTGTAAATACTGCAGCTGCCTGCGGTACTGTACTAATAGGATCAGAAGAACACCACTAATTTTCTTCAGGTAGCTTTAGGTGCACACTGTGCAGAGGACGCACTACACTAACTTGTAAATACTGCAGCTGCCTGCGGTACTGTACTAAAACGGAATAGAAGAAAACAAGTAATTTTCATCAGGTAGCTTTAGGTGCACACTGTGTAGAGGAAGCACTACACTAACTTGTAAATACTACAGCTGCCTGCGATACTAATAGGATCAGAAGAACACCACCAATTTTCTTCATGTAGCTTTAGGTGCACACTGTGTAGAGGATGCACTACACTAACTTGTGAATACTACAGATGCCTGCGATACTAATAGGATCAAAAGAACACCACCAATTTTTTTGGGGGTAGCTTTAGGTGCACACTGTGCAGAGGACGCACTACACTAACTTGTAAATACTGCAGCTGCCTGTGGTACTGTACTAATAGGATCAGAAGAACACCACTGATTTTCTTCAGGTAGCTTTAGATGCACACTGTGCAGAGGACGCTCTACACTAACTTGTAAATACTGCAGCTGCCTGCGGTACTGTACTAATAGGATCAGAAGAACACCACTAATTTTCTTCAGGTAGACTTAGGTGCACACTGTGCAGAGGACGCACTACACTTACTTGTAAATACTACAGATGCCTATGATACTAATAGGATCAGAAAAACACCACCAATTTTCTTCAGGTAGCTTTAGGTGCACAATGTGCAGAGGACGCAATACACTAACTTGTAAATACTGCAGCAGCCTGCGGTACTGTACTAATAGGATCAGAAGAACACCTCTAATTTTCTTCAGGTAGCTTTAGGTGCACACTGTGCAGAGGATGCTCTACACTAACTTGTAAATACTGCAGCTGCCTACGGTACGGTACTAATAGGATCAGAAGAACACCACTAATTTTCTTCAGGTAGCCTTAGGTGCACAATGTGCAGAGAACGCACTACACTAACTTGTAGAAACTACAGATGCCTGCGATACTAATAGGATCAGAAAAACACCACCAATTTTCTTCAGGTAGCTTTAGGTGCACACTGTGCAGAGGACGCAATACACTAACTTGTAAATACTGCAGTAGCCTGCGGTCCTGTACTAATAGAATCAGAAGAACACCACTAATTTTCTTCAGGTAGCTTTAGGTGCACACTGTGCACAGGACGCACTACACTAACTTGTAAATACTGCAGCTGCCTGCGTTACTGTACTAATAGGATCAGAAGAACACCACTAATTTTCTTCAGGTAGCTTTAGGTGCACACTGTGCAGAGGACGCACCACACTAACTTGTAAATACTGCAGCTGCCTGTAGTACTGTACTAATAGGATCAGAAGAACACCACTAATTTTCCTCATTTAGCTTTAGGTGCACACTGTGCAGAGGACGCACTACACTAACTTGTAAATACTGCAGCTGCCTGCGGTACTGTACTAATAGGATCAGAAGAACACCACTAATTTTCTTCAGGTAGCTTTAGGTGCACACTGTGCAGAGGACGCACTACACTAACTTGTAAATACTGCAGCTGCCTGCGGTACTGTACTAAAAGGGATTAGAAGAACACCAGTAATTTTCATCAGGTAGCTTTAGGTGCACACTGTGTAGAGGAAGCACTACACTAACTTGTAAACACTACAGCTGCCTGCGATACTAATAGGATCAAAAGAACACCACCAATTTTTTTTCAGGTAGCTTTAGGTGCACATTGTGCAGAGGACGCACTACGCTAACTTGAAAATATTGCAGCTGCCTGCGGAACTGTACTAATAGGATCAGAAGAACACCACCAATTTTCTTCATGTAGCTTTAGGTGCACACTGTGCAGAGGACGCACTACACTAACTTGTAAATACTGCAGCTACCTGCGTTACTGTACTAATAGGATCAGAAGAACACCACTAATTTTCTTCAGGTAGCTTTAGGTGCACACTGTGCAGAGGATGCACTACACTAACTTGTAAATACTACTGATGCCTGCGATACTAATAGGATCAGAAAAACACCACCAATTTTCTTCAGGTAGCAATAGGTACACGCTATGCAGAGGAAACAATACACTAACTTGTAAATACTGCAGCAGACTGCGGTACTGTACTAATAGGATCAGAAGAACACCACTAATTTTCTTCAGGTAGCTTTAGGTGCACACTGTGTAGAGGATGCACTACACTAACTTGTAAATACTACAGCTGCCTGCGATACCAATAGGATCAAAAGAACACCACCAATTTTTTTTTAAGTAGCTTTAGGTGCACACTGTGCAGAGGACGCACTACACTAACTTGTAAATACTGCAGCTGCCTGTGGTACTGTACTAATAGGATCAGAAGAACACCACTAATTTTCCTCAGGTAGCTTTAGGTGCACACTGTGCAGAGGATGCACTACACTAACTTCTAAATACTGCAGCTGCCTGCGGTACTGTACTAATAGGATCAGAAGAACACCACTAATTTTCTTCAGGTAGCTTTAGGTGCACACTGTGCAGAGTATGCACCACACTAACTTGTAAATACTGCAGCTGCCTGCGGTACTGTACTAATAGGATCAGAAGAACACCACTAATTTTCTTCAGGTAGCTTTAGGTGCACACTGTGCAGAGGATGCACTACACTAACTTGTAAATACTGCAGCTGCCTGCGGTACTGTACTAAAACGGAATAGAAGAAAACAAGTAATTTTCATCAGGTAGCTTTAGGTGCACACTGTGTAGAGGAAGCACTACACTAACTTGTAAATACTACAGCTGCCTGCGATACTAATAGGATCAGAAGAACACCACCAATTTTCTTCATGTAGCTTTAGGTGCACACTGTGTAGAGGATGCACTACACTAACTTGTGAATACTACAGCTGCCTGCGATACTAATAGGATCAAAAGAACACCACCAATTTTTTTGGGGGTAGCTTTAGGTGCACACTGTGCAGAGGACGCACTACACTAACTTGTAAATACTGCAGCTGCCTGTGGTACTGTACTAGTAGGATCAGAAGAACACCACTAATTTTCTTCAGGTAGCTTTAGGTGCACACTGTGCAGAGGATGCACTACACTAACTTGTAAATACTGCAGCTGCCTGCGGTACTGTACAAAAAAGGATCAGAAGAACACCACTGATTTTCTTCAGGTAGCTTTAGGTGCACACTGTGCAGAGGACGCTCTACACTAACTTGTAAATACTGCAGCTGCCTGCGGTACTGTACTAATAGGGATCAGAAGAACACCACTAATTTTCTTCAGGTAGACTTAGGTGCACACTGTGCAGAGGACGCACTACACTAACTTGTAAATACTACAGATGCCTATGATACTAATAGGATCAGAAAAACACCACCAATTTTCTTCAGGTAGCTTTAGGTGCACAATGTGCAGAGGAAGGAATACACTAACTTGTAAATACTGCAGCAGCCTGCGGTACTGTACTAATAGGATCAGAAGAACACCTCTAATTTTCTTCAGGTAGCTTTAGGTGCACACTGTGCAGAGGATGCTCTACACTAACTTGTAAATACTGCAGCTGCCTACGGTACTGTACTAATAGGATCAGAAGAACACCACTAATTTTCTTCAGGTAGCCTTAGGTGCACACTGTGCAGAGAACGCACTACACTAACTTGTAGAAACTACAGATGCCTGCGATACTAATAGGATCAGAAAAACACCACCAATTTTCTTCAGGTAGCTTTAGGTGCACACTGTGCAGAGGACGCAATACACTAACTTGTAAATACTGCAGTAGCCTGCGGTACTGTACTAATAGAATCAGAAGAACACCACTAATTTTCTTCAGGTAGCTTTAGGTGCACACTGTGCACAGGACGCACTACACTAACTTGTAAATACTGCAGCTGCCTGCGTTACTGTACTAATAGGATCAGAAGAACACCACTAATTTTCTTCAGGTAGCTTTAGGTGCACACTGTGCAGAGGACGCACCACACTAACTTGTAAATACTGCAGCTGCCTGTGGTACTGTACTAATAGGATCAGAAGAACACCACTAATTTTCCTCATTTAGCTTTAGGTGCACACTGTGCAGAGGACGCACTACACTAACTTGTAAATACTGCAGCTGCCTGCGGTACTGTACTAATAGGATCAGAAGAACACCACTAATTTTCTTCAGGTAGCTTTAGGTGCACACTGTGCAGAGTATGCACCACACTAACTTGTAAATACTGCAGCTGCCTGCGGTACTGTACTAATAGGATCAGAAGAACACCACTAATTTTCTTCAGGTAGCTTTAGGTGCACACTGTGCAGAGGACGCACTACACTAACTTGTAAATACTGCAGCTGCCTGCGGTACTGTACTAAAAGGGATTAGAAGAACACCAGTAATTTTCATCAGGTAGCTTTAGGTGCACACTGTGTAGAGGAAGCACTACACTAACTTGTAAACACTACAGCTGCCTGCGATACTAATAGGATCAAAAGAACACCACCAATTTTTTTTCAGGTAGCTTTAGGTGCACACTGTGCAGAGGACGCACTACGCTAACTTGAAAATATTGCAGCTGCCTGCGGAACTGTACTAATAGGATCAGAAGAACACCACCAATTTTCTTCATGTAGCTTTAGGTGCACACTGTGCAGAGGACGCACTACACTAACTTGTAAATACTGCAGCTACCTGCGTTACTGTACTAATAGGATCAGAAGAACACCACTAATTTTCTTCAGGTAGCTTTAGGTGCACACTGTGCAGAGGATGCACTACACTAACTTGTAAATACTACTGATGCCTGCGATACTAATAGGATCAGAAAAACACCACCAATTTTCTTCAGGTAGCAATAGGTGCACGCTATGCAGAGGAAACAATACACTAACTTGTAAATACTGCAGCAGACTGCGGTACTGTACTAATAGGATCAGAAGAACACCACTAATTTTCTTCAGGTAGCTTTAGGTGCACACTGTGTAGAGGATGCACTACACTAACTTGTAAATACTACAGCTGCCTGCGATACCAATAGGATCAAAAGAACACCACCAATTTTTTTTTAAGTAGCTTTAGGTGCACACTGTGCAGAGGACGCACTACACTAACTTGTAAATACTGCAGCTGCCTGTGGTACTGTACTAATAGGATCAGAAGAACACCACTAATTTTCCTCAGGTAGCTTTAGGTGCACACTGTGCAGAGGATGCACTACACTAACTTGTAAATACTGCAGCTGCCTGCGGTACTGTACTAATAGGATCAGAAGAACACCACTAATTTTCTTCAGGTAGCTTTAGGTGCACACTGTGCAGAGTATGCACCACACTAACTTGTAAATACTGCAGCTGCCTGCGGTACTGTACTAATAGGATCAGAAGAACACCACTAATTTTCTTCAGGTAGCTTTAGGTGCACACTGTGCAGAGGACGCACTACACTAACTTGTAAATACTGCAGCTGCCTGCGGTACTGTACTAAAACGGAATAGAAGAAAACAAGTAATTTTCATCAGGTAGCTTTAGGTGCACACTGTGTAGAGGAAGCACTACACTAACTTGTAAATACTACAGCTGCCTGCGATACTAATAGGATCAGAAGAACACCACCAATTTTCTTCATGTAGCTTTAGGTGCACACTGTGTAGAGGATGCACTACACTAACTTGTGAATACTACAGCTGCCTGCGATACTAATAGGATCAAAAGAACACCACCAATTTTTTGGGGGGTAGCTTTAGGTGCACACTGTGCAGAGGACGCACTACACTAGCTTGTAAATACTGCAGCTGCCTGTGGTACTGTACTAATAGGATCAGAAGAACACCACTAATTTTCCTCAGGTAGCTTTAGGTGCACACTGTGCAGAGGATGCACTACACTAACTTGTAAATACTGCAGCTGCCTGCGGTACTGTAAAAAAAGGGATCAGAAGAACACCACTGATTTTCTTCAGGTAGCTTTAGGTGCACACTGTGCAGAGGACGCTCTACACTAACTTGTAAATACTGCAGCTGCCTGCGGTACTGTACTAATAGGATCAGAAGAACACCACTAATTTTCTTCAGGTAGACTTAGGTGCACACTGTGCAGAGGACGCACTACACTAACTTGTAAATACTACAGATGCCTATGATACTAATAGGATCAGAAAAACACCACCAATTTTCTTCAGGTAGCTTTAGGTGCACAATGTGCAGAGGACGCAATACACTAACTTGTAAATACTGCAGCAGCCTGCGGTACTGTACTAATAGGATCAGAAGAACACCTCTAATTTTCTTCAGGTAGCTTTAGGTGCACACTGTGCAGAGGATGCTCTACACTAACTTGTAAATACTGCAGCTGCCTACGGTACTGTACTAATAGGATCAGAAGAACACCACTAATTTTCTTCAGGTAGCCTTAGGTGCACACTGTGCAGAGAACGCACTACACTAACTTGTAGAAACTACAGATGCCTGCGATACTAATAGGATCAGAAAAACACCACCAATTTTCTTCAGGTAGCTTTAGGTGCACACTGTGCAGAGGACGCAATACACTAACTTGTAAATACTGCAGTAGCCTGCGGTACTGTACTAATAGAATCAGAAGAACACCACTAATTTTCTTCAGGTAGCTTTAGGTGCACACTGTGTACAGGACGCACTACACTAACTTGTAAATACTGCAGCTGCCTGCGTTACTGTACTAATAGGATCAGAAGAACACCACTAATTTTCTTCAGGTAGCTTTAGGTGCACACTGTGCAGAGGACGCACCACACTAACTTGTAAATACTGCAGCTGCCTGTGGTACTGTACTAATAGGATCAGAAGAACACCACTAATTTTCCTCATTTAGCTTTAGGTGCACACTGTGCAGAGGACGCACTACACTAACTTGTAAATACTGCAGCTGCCTGCGGTACTGTACTAATAGGATCAGAAGAACACCACTAATTTTCTTCAGGTAGCTTTAGGTGCACACTGTGCAGAGTATGCACCACACTAACTTGTAAATACTGCAGCTGCCTGCGGTACTGTACTAATAGGATCAAAAGAACACCACTAATTTTCTTCAGGTAGCTTTAGGTGCACACTGTGCAGAGGACGCACTACACTAACTTGTAAATACTGCAGCTGCCTGCGGTACTGTACTAAAAGGGATTAGAAGAACACCAGTAATTTTCATCAGGTAGCTTTAGGTGCACACTGTGTAGAGGAAGCACTACACTAACTTGTAAACACTACAGCTGCCTGCGATACTAATAGGATCAAAAGAACACCACCAATTTTTTTTCAGGTAGCTTTAGGTGCACACTGTGCAGAGGACGCACTACGCTAACTTGAAAATATTGCAGCTGCCTGCAGAACTGAACTAATAGGATCAGAAGAACACCACCAATTTTCTTCATGTAGCTTTAGGTGCACACTGTGCAGAGGACGCACTACACTAACTTGTAAATACTGCAGCTACCTGCGTTACTGTACTAATAGGATCAGAAGAACACCACTAATTTTCTTCAGGTAGCTTTAGGTGCACACTGTGCAGAGGATGCACTACACTAACTTGTAAATACTACTGATGCCTGCGATACTAATAGGATCAGAAAAACACCACCAATTTTCTTCAGGTAGCAATAGGTGCACGCTATGCAGAGGAAACAATACACTAACTTGTAAATACTGCAGCAGACTGCGGTACTGTACTAATAGGATCAGAAGAACACCACTAATTTTCTTCAGGTAGCTTTAGGTGCACACTGTGTAGAGGATGCACTACACTAACTTGTAAATACTACAGCTGCCTGCGATACCAATAGGATCAAAAGAACACCACCAATTTTTTTTTAAGTAGCTTTAGGTGCACACTGTGCAGAGGACGCACTACACTAACTTGTAAATACTGCAGCTGCCTGTGGTACTGTACTAATAGGATCAGAAGAACACCACTAATTTTCCTCAGGTAGCTTTAGGTGCACACTGTGCAGAGGATGCACTACACTAACTTGTAAATACTGCAGCTGCCTGCGGTACTGTACAAAAAAGGATCAGAAGAACACCACTGATTTTCTTCAGGTAGCTTTAGGTGCACACTGTGCAGAGGACGCTCTACACTAACTTGTAAATACTGCAGCTGCCTGCGGTACTGTACTAATAAGATCAGAAGAACACCACTAATTTTCTTCAGGTAGACTTAGGTGCACACTGTGCAGAGGACACACTACACTAACTTGTAAATACTACAGATGCCTATGATACTAATAGGATCAGAAAAACACCACCAATTTTCTTCAGGTAGCTTTAGGTGCACAATGTGCAGAGGACGCAATTCACTAACTTGTAAATACTGCAGCAGCCTGCGGTACTGTACTAATAGGATCAGAAGAACACCTCTAATTTTCTTCAGGTAGCTTTAGGTGCACACTGTGCAGAGGATGCTCTACACTAATTTGTAAATACTGCAACTGCCTACGGTACTGTACTAATAGGATCAGAAGAACACCACTAATTTTCTTCAGGTAGCCTTAGGTGCACACTGTGCAGAGAACGCACTACACTAACTTGTAGAAACTACAGATGCCTGCGATACTAATAGGATCAGAAAAACACCACCAATTTTCTTCAGGTAGCTTTAGGTGCACACTGTGCAGAGGATGCAATACACTAACTTGTAAATACTGCAGTAGCCTGCGGTCCTGTACTAATAGAATCAGAAGAACACCACTAATTTTCTTCAGGTAGCTTTAGGTGCACACTGTGCACAGGACGCACTACACTAACTTGTAAATACTGCAGTAGCCTGCGGTCCTGTACTAATAGAATCAGAAGAACACCACTAATTTTCTTCAGGTAGCTTTAGGTGCACACTGTGCACAGGACGCACTACACTAACTTGTAAATACTGCAGCTGCCTGCGTTACTGTACTAATAGGATCAGAAGAACACCACTAATTTTCTTCAGGTAGCTTTAGGTGCACACTGTGTAGAGGACGCACCACACTAACTTGTAAATACTGCAGCTGCCTGTGGTACTGTACTAATAGGATCAGAAGAACACCACTAATTTTCCTCATTTAGCTTTAGGTGCACACTGTGCAGAGGACGCACTACACTAACTTGTAAATACTGCAGCTGCCTGCGGTACTGTACTAATAGGATCAGAAGAACACCACCAATTTTCTTCAGGTAGCTTTAGGTGCACACTGTGCAGAGTATGCACCACACTAACTTGTAAATACTGCAGCTGCCTGCGGTACTGTACTAATAGGATCAGAAGAACACCACTAATTTTCTTCAGGTAGCTTTAGGTGCACACTGTGCAGAGGACGCACTACACTAACTTGTAAATACTGCAGCTGCCTGCGGTACTGTACTAAAAGGGATTAGAAGAACACCAGTAATTTTCATCAGGTAGCTTTAGGTGCACACTGTGTAGAGGAAGCACTACACTAACTTGTAAACACTACAGCTGCCTGCGATACTAATAGGATCAAAAGAACACCGCCAATTTTTTTTCAGGTAGCTTTAGGTGCACACTGTGCAGAGGACGCACTACGCTAACTTGAAAATATTGCAGCTGCCTGCGAAACTGTACTAATAGGATCAGAAGAACACCACCAATTTTCTTCATGTAGCTTTAGGTGCACACTGTGCAGAGGACGCACTACACTAACTTGTAAATACTGCAGCTACCTGCGTTACTGTACTAATAGGATCAGAAGAACACCACTAATTTTCTTCAGGTAGCTTTAGGTGCACACTGTGCAGAGGACGCTCTACACTAACTTGTAAATACTGCGGCTGCCTGCGGTACTGTACTAATAGGATCAGAGGAACACCACTAATTTTCTTCAGGTAGCCTTAGGTGCACACTGCGCAGAGGACGCACTACACTAACTTGTAAATAATACAGATGCCTGCGATACTAATAGGATCAGAAAAACACCACCAATTTTCTTAAGGTAGCTTTAGCTGCACAATGTGTAGAGGACGCAATACACTAACTTGTAAATACTGCAGCACCCTGCGGTACTGTACTGATAGGATCAGAAGAACACCACTAATTTTCCTCAGGTAGCTTTAGGTGCACACTGTGCAGAGGACGCACTACACTAACTTGTAAATACTGCAGCTGCCTGCGGAACTGTACTAATAGGATCAGAAAAACACCACTAATTTTCTTCAGGTAGCTTTAGGTGCACACTGTGCAGAGGATGCACCACACTAACTTGTAAATACTGCAGTTGCCTGCGGTACTGTACTAATAGGATCAGAAGAACACCACCAATTTTCTTCATGTAGCTTTAGGTGCACACTGTGCAGAGGACGCACTACACTAACTTGTAAATACTGCAGCTACCTGCGTTACTGTACTAATAGGATCAGAAGAACACCACTAATTTTCTTCAGGTAGCTTTAGGTGCACACTGTGCAGAGGACGCTCTACACTAACTTGTAAATACTGCGGCTGCCTGCGGTACTGTACTAATAGGATCAGAGGAACACCACTAATTTTCTTCAGGTAGCCTTAGGTGCACACTGCGCAGAGGACGCACTACACTAACTTGTAAATAATACAGATGCCTGCGATACTAATAGGATCAGAAAAACACCACCAATTTTCTTAAGGTAGCTTTAGCTGCACAATGTGTAGAGGACGCAATACACTAACTTGTAAATACTGCAGCACCCTGCGGTACTGTACTTATAGGATCAGAAGAACACCACTAATTTTCCTCAGGTAGCTTTAGGTGCACACTGTGCAGAGGACGCACTACACTAACTTGTAAATACTGCAGCTGCCTGCGGAACTGTACTAATAGGATCAGAAGAACACCACTAATTTTCTTCAGGTAGCTTTAGGTGCACACTGTGCAGAGGATGCACCACACTAACTTGTAAATACTGCAGTTGCCTGCGTTACTGTACTAATAGGATCAGAAGAACGCCACTAATTTTCTTCAGGTTGCTTTAGGTGCACACTGTACAGAGGATGCACTACACTAACTTGTAAATACTGCAGCTGCCTGCGGTACTGTACTAAAAGGGATTAGAAGAACACCAGTAATTTTCATCAGGTAGCTTTAGGTGCACACTGTGTAGAGGAAGCACTACACTAACTTGTAAACACTACAGCTGCCTGCGATACAAATAGGATCAAAAGAACACCACCAATTTTTTTTCAGGTAGCTTGAGGTGCACACTGTGCAGAGGACGCACTACACTAACTTGAAAATATTGCAGCTGCCTGCGGAACTGTACTAATAGGATCAGAAGAACACCACCAATTTTCTTCATGTAGCTTTAGGTGCACACTGTGCAGAGGACGCACTACACTAACTTGTAAATACTGCAGCTACCTGCGTTACTGTACTAGTAGGATCAGAAGAACACCACTAATTTTCCTCAGGTAGCTTTAGGTGCACACTGTGCAGAGGACGCTCTACACTAACTTGTAAATACTGCGGCTGCCTGCGGTACTGTACTAATAGGATCAGAGGAACACCACTAATTTTCTTCAGGTAGCCTTAGGTGCACACTGCGCAGAGGACGCACTACACTAACTTGTAAATAATACAGATGCCTGCGATACTAATAGGATCAGAAAAACACCACCAATTTTCTTAAGGTAGCTTTAGCTGCACAATGTGTAGAGGACGCAATACACTAACTTGTAAATACTGCAGCACCCTGCGGTACTGTACTTATAGGATCAGAAGAACACCACTAATTTTCCTCAGGTAACTTTAGGTGCACACTGTGCAGAGGACGCACTACACTAACTTGTAAATACTGCAGCTGCCTGCGGAACTGTACTAATAGGATCAGAAGAACACCACTAATTTTCTTCAGGTAGCTTTAGGTGCACACTGTGCAGAGGATGCACCACACTAACTTGTAAATACTGCAGTTGCCTGCGGTACTGTACTAATAGGATCAGAAGAACACCACTAATTTTCTTCAGGTTGCTTTAGGTGCACACTGTGCAGAGGACGCACTACACTAACTTGTAAATACTGCAGCTGCCTGCGGTACTGTACAAAAAGGGATCAGAAGAACACCACTGATTTTCTTCAGGTAGCTTTACGTGCACACTGTGCAGAGGATGCACTACACTAACTTGTAAAAAATGCAGCTGCCTATGGTACTGTACTAATATAATCAGAAGAACACCACTAATTTTCTTCAGGTAGCTTTAGGTGCACACTGTGCAGAGGACGCACTACACTAAGTTGTAAATACTGCAGCTGCCTGCGGTACTGTCCTAATAGGATCAGAAGAACACCACTAATTTTCTTCAGGTAGCTTTAGGTGCACACTGTGCAGAGGATGCACTACACTAACTTGTAAATACTACAGCTGCCTGCGGTACTGTTCTAATAGGATCCGAAGAACACCACAAAATTTTCTTCAAGGTAGCTTTAGGTGCACACCGTGCAGAGGACACACTACACTAACTTGTAAATACTACAGATGCCTGCTATACTAATAGGATCAGAAAAACACCACTAATTTTCTTCAGGTAACTTTAGGTGCACACTGTGCAGAGGACACACTACACTAACTTGTAAATACTACAGCTGCCTGCGATGTTCATAGGATCTTAAGAACACCACCAATTTTCTTCAGGTAGCTTTAGGTGCACACTGTGCAGAGGACACACTACGCTAACTTTTAAATACTGCAGCTGCCTGTAGTACTTTACTAATAGGATCAGAAGAACCCCACTAATTTTCTTCAGGTAGCTTTACGTGCACACTGTGCAGAGGATGCACTACACTAACTTGTAAAAAATGCAGCTGCCTGCGGTACTGTACTAATAGGATCAGAAGAACACCACTAATTTTCTTCAGGTAGCTTTAGGTGCACACTGTTCAGAGGACGCACTACACTAACTTGTAAATACTACAGCTGCCTGCGGTACTGTTCTAATAGGATCAGAAGAACACCACAAAATTTTCTTCAAGGTAGCTTTAGGTGCACACCATGCAGAGGACACACTACACTAATTCGTAAATACTGCAGCTGCCTTTGGTACTCTACTAATAGGATCAGAAGAACACCAGCAATTTTCTTTAGGTAGCTGTAAATACTGTAAAAACACCTACCTGCCTGTCAGTAGTAGGAAGAGAATAACAGATCTAGCTAAACTAAATACAGTGAAAATATTTATATATATATATATATATATATACAACACCTAGGATGTATATATATACACAATACACTGTAAGTGCAGCGAACTGACTCGCCTGCCTACTCTATCTAACTTAAATCAAATGACACTGTCTCTCTTTCTATCTATCTCTCTCTCAAAACCAGAACACACTACACAGGGCCGCACCTTATATAGTGTGGTTTGTGTACTAAACCCCCTGAGCCATAACTACAGCTCTCTGTACAGACAGTGCTGTTAAATAGCCAAGCATGCGGGTCATAGTGCATGCTTGGTCAATCATCAGCTAGCAATGCACTGCGATGCCTCAGTGAATTATGGGCCATGATGCGCTACTCGAATTTGGCACGAATGGCCCATATCGTTCGTAATTCGGCGAATGGGCGAACATATGATGTTCGAGTCGAACATGGGTTCGACTCGAACACGAAGCTCTTCCCTAGTGTAGACAATTAAGACGCACAAAGTGCCACGCATGTTCAGAATAAATTACGAGATGGAAATGCTCGGTCTGGTAAAATTAGGGTTTGTAATGGATATAGCACTTTCGTCACGCTGCAATCTTTTAAATTGTTTAATGTAGCTCACACTCTTCTTCTTTATAATGCTAGAAGAATGAAGTTGTTTTGCTGCTCATATTCACATAAAGTTCTCACAAACTGATTTCTTTATTATTTCTCGTGATTTCACCATTATAATATTTTTATTCATCAGATCTACCGAATAATTTTTTTGGTTTTATGTTTTTAAATTCTTTATTATTTGTTGTTATTTTTTTTATCAAGGTCTCCTGTTTTTGTTATTTTTTTGGTGATCTCCATAATTTTTTTTGTGGGTTTTGTGTGTCAAGTTACCACAACACCATTATTATCTTGTATTTTTGAATCTCAAGGAGGTTGGTGTTGGTGTCCCTTGTTAATTTGACATTGTATTTTTGAAATTTACCTGTGTTTTGAAATGTAAAACACAAGTATTTGTGAAAAATAAATAGCCATTTATTCTGGGTCATAACAAAATAAAGAGGAAGGCAATGCTGGATAATCTGGTGAATTTTGCGAAGCCTTTGTACCCCAGGGCAGACATCAATTATTTTACAGTCAAAATTGGTGGCCTGAGGAGTCCTTATAGTAGTGAGCAAAATCCGGTCCAGGATTACAAGAGGTCAGGAACAGCAGCAGGTGACATCTATGTCCCCAGGCTGTGGTCATACACAGCCTGCATCACTTACCAGACCAGACTGAACCCAGGCCATCACTCTCTGGTCTTCCTTAGATGCTTCCTTCCAGGCTGTGGCTCTGGTGTTGGAGGTGTGGTAGAAGGTGGAGGAGGAGGAGGACCTGGAGGAGGAGGACCATGGTTGAACTCACAAACATGGCTTAGGCTTGTGAGTTGGCCCCTCAATCCCTTATTTAGGGTTTGTAAGATCAGATACTCACATATTAGGCGTTGGCCCTCCTCCATTTCCAACATTTTGCAGGCTGTAATTTAGGCAAAGTCCTCTTGAACACTGGGACGGTTTCTGAGGGCTGCAGTAGCCTTCAGAAATAGGCCAATTGCTGCCTCCTTCAGATTACTCCTCTTCCTGGCACTTTTTTTCTGGAAGACGGAGGGGAGGGATCTGGGTATCAGGCAGGCTACTGGGTCCGGCCACCTCCTGGCTCACACTTACCCCCGCCACCTCCTGGCTGAGACTTTCCTGTGTATGAAAAAGGGACATAGTTTTAGTTTTTGGTTCATCAATCACACACAATTTTCATCTCATGACTGTTGCAAATTGAATGTTAATAAGTAGAAAAGATGATTTTTCTGACCCCAGCATTTTTCATTCTTGTCCCAATCATTTGTGGCCACTACTGTCTATTGATATGTAAAACACTTTGTGAAATCAGAAATTAGTTATCAAAACTAACATATATTTAACATCATTAATTTAACAAACAGAAATATTTTGAAGAATGCTATACCTGACTCAAGCTGGGCTCCTCCACATGTTGCTGCCTGGAAGGCCCAGGTTGGACGTCAGAAGCTTCAGCTGGGGGGGAAGGAAGCCTTGAAGGAAGACTGGAGAGTGCTGGCCTGGGTTCAGTCTGGCCTGCCAGAAAATTAAGTCTGTCATAGTACAACAGCCTGGGTACATAAATGTCATCTGCTGCAGCTTCTGATCTCTGGGAATCCTGGACCTTCTTGTGCTCCCTAAGATAAGTACTCCTCATGCCACCAATTAGGGCCTTCAAATAGGGGATGTCTGCCGTGGGGATCACCAGCTTCACAAATTCCACCAACTGATCCAGTGCTGCCTTTCTCTTTGTTTGATTATTATAATCGGGGTGGTTTACCTGCCACAGACAGGGCAGCTCCCTGAACATATCAATGAATATGGGGATAAAGTCATGATCATTCAATAGATCCATTTTCTCAACACAAGACAAACCCGAATGTCAGGCGAAACTCTCCTAATCTTGACACAATATAGGCTTCAATCTATAAGCAGTATAAGCCCAAGTTAAAATTGTACCTTCATTATCACGATCGGCGCTTCCGCTACTCCTTCCTCCGCTCACAGATCATACGTACGGCGCACGCGTGTTACGCTTTATATACACTGCGCATGCGTGAAACTCTGCCCGCCCCTGACATTCTTTCTAGTCTATTCCCTGCACCTTCTCTTTCGGCGCAGTGGGGGAGAGCACATGGCGGAGACACAGCAGATGCGTGATAATAGTAGCAACGAGGAGGAGGAAAGGCCGGAGCCAGAAACGTCCCGATCCCACAGGAGATTTAAGGCCTCAAATATGGCCTTTGTAGAGATGATGGAGATGGTGGACATCTTGAAAAGGGGCCGACTATGATGGGAAGTATGGACCGTACCCAAACCCAAATGTGAGAAAGGCCAAGATCATGACTAAAGTTGTGAAGAGTCTGCACAGGAATTTTGGGGTACGACGCTCCAAGGATCAACAGAGGAAATGCTGGTCAGACCTGAAATTGAGGGAGTACGATCAGTATAGAAGGATCAGGAGAGTTCTGCAAAAAAGTAAGCAGTTGTCCTGTGTACCTATTCTTTATTTTTATTACCTCCGTGCTGCTCCATGTGCTTTTCTTTACTGTGGTACAGTTTAAAATGGCAACTTTCATGTTCATGGGCACATTAATCGTTCGTAGGAAACATTGGGTGTTTGGCCACTAAAATACGATGCTTTGGGCAGATGCAGTTCAATACATTTTTTCTGGCCTACTTCTATTAAAAAAAGTTTGTTGTCTAGATGGGTTTGTAACTAGAATGAAATGCAATCTAGATTCTGTGTAAGGAGAGGACACTCAGCAGCTGTTTACACATCTGGACGCAAGAGCACTAGTGTGGGACACCAGAGAAAACTTTTTATTAGGGTGTCCCACACAGGTGCTCCAGTGAATACTATAGGGGTGTCTCCATCTGTGAAACTTGCACAAAACAGGTAAGTATTCCAGCTTTAGAAAGGGAAAAAAAAAATCTTCAGGTTGGAACTGAAACAAAACAGACAATTGTACACAACACTTCCGAGAAATGTTTCATATTCCTATTTCTGCCATCAAATATCTGTGTGCTAAGTATACCTTTTTTTCAGATAGGGAAGAAAAGACTCGGGACATCAGAGACCAGGGATTCCACAACTCCTGAAGAAGGGCAAATCCCCCAAAACCCAACCAGAGGAGGAGGAGGGAGACGTCTTTAAAATTGGCGAAATTGTCACCACAACAGGTGAGTGTCTGCGACCACAGCTTCAGGTAATAGATGGATGCCTGCATATTTATAATACATGGTGTGTTTTTTTTATTTTTAGGTGATAGTTACATAGTTACATAGTAGGTGAGGTTGAAAAAAGACACACGTCCATCAAGTCCAACCTATGTGTGTGATGGGGATGTTGTGGAAGAAGAATGTCATTTCACCAGTGAAAGTGCCCAGATCCTCATCGGGGAGATAATGGGGCGCAAACAGGGATTTAGAACATCTAAAGGAAAACATCGATGATGTTAAAAAAAAAAAATGAAGAACATCATTGATGTTTTAGGGATAATCTCAACCACCCAGAAATCCCTAACTTCTTGTTTATTTTTGTTTTTATCACTAATTTTTTACATATTTTAAAAGCCAAATTTTGAAGATGCACACAGTGCCATCACGGAAGATCAATGTACGCGTTTTGTGGGTGCAACCCCTTCCTCAATAATAAAGTAGCTGAGAGGAAGGGGTTGCACCCCCAAAACACGTCCATTGATACCCCATGATGGGAGCTAGCACATTAGGCATGGGATCAGGAGGCAAATCACCATTTTGAATCCCAATTTGTGTGCATCTTCAAAATTTAGCTTTAACAGGGGTGACATCAATGCATCTGATGAAGGCAATATCAACCCAGTTTCCACATACTAATGTCTGATATTGCCTTCACTTTATAAAAGTTGAACTTTGTAACTTCCAGAGTTGTGTATTGTTTTATGGTTTTAAACATGCCTGTTTTACCTATACAAGGCTATTTCTAATTAATGTGACCTAAAAAAAGTTATACACCAAAGATGTTGGTTCGTTCAAAAACCCTTTTATAAACGCACATTAGATTGTGCTTTGAGTAAAAAGTTTGATAATCAACAATGTGTGGCTTCTTCTTTCAATGCTCAAAGCAGTTTTTAGAGTAAAGTTGTTTTTTTCAGTGACAATGGGGGTTATTTACTAAAGGCAAATCCACTTTGCACTACAAGTGCAGTTTCAGTGCAGTTTCAAGTGCATTTGTAGTGCAAAGTGGATTTTCCTTTAGTAAATAACACCCACAGTGCTTTATAATTTTACACAATCACGCCATTTTCATGACTCCCCAAATTTCGGTCATGGTGCTGAAAATGATGAGTATTTTTGTCAGTAATGCATTACATACATTAACAACAAAAACAAGGTGTGTGTGTATCAGACCCACAACATGATAATAATAGTTAGCCGAAGAAGAGATTGTCACCTCATGTCTCAAAGAAATTTCGTTTGCACTGTTGAAGAAGAAGGCCAAAAAAAAATACCATTAACCGGTTCCCGACCGGCTCCTGTACATTTAAGTCGGCAGAATGGCACGGCTGTGCAAAGTAACGTACCCGTACGTTACTTTGAATTTGCCGCCGTGTGCGCGCGCGTGGCTGGCGTGAGCTCCATGGGTCGGGTCATGGGCCCCCGTTCGTCCTCACGGAGAGGATGAACGGGGAGATGCTGATGTAAACAGAATCTCCCTGTTCTGCCTAGTAACGGTGTCACTGGATCGCTTCCTGTCATCGGAGCAGAGATCAGTGTAGTGACACACACAGCCCCTCCCCCCTACAGTTAGAAAACACTCCCTAGTACTGATTTAACCCCTCCCCGCCCCCTAGTGGTTAACCCCTTCACTGCCAGTGTCATTTATACAGGAATCAATGCATTTTTATAGCACTGATTGCTGTATAAATGACAATGGTCTCAAAAATGTGTCAAAAAATGTCCGACATGTCCGCCATAACATCGCAGTCACAATAAAAATCGCTGATCACCGCCAGTACTAGTAAAAAAAAATTTTAATAAAAATGCCATAAAACTATCCCCTATTTTGTAAATGCTATAACTTTTGCGCAAACAAATCAATAAACGCTTATTGCAATTTTTTTTTACCAAAAATATGTAGAAGAATATGTATCGGCCTAAACTGAGGAAAAAAATGTTTTTTTTATATATTTTTTGGGGATATTTATTATAGCAAAATTTAAAAAAATAATGCATTTTTTTCAAAATCGTCGTTCTTATTTTGTTTATAGCGCAAAAAATAAAAATCGCAGAGATGATCAAATACCACCAAAAGAAAGCTCTGTTTGTGGGAAAAAAAGGACATCAATGTTGTTTCGGAGCCACGTCGCATGACCGCGTAATTGTCAGTTAAATTGGCGCAGTGCCGAATCGCAAAAAGTGCTCTGGTCAGGAAGGGGGTAAATCCTTCCAGGGCTGAAGTGGTTAAAAGATAACCGAGGAGACAGCTAAAAGAAAGCCAAGCAGTAAATCAAAGCAAATGTTTGTTCAGTTTCAAATATATTTTTATTTAAAAAATGTCTCAGACATTGTCTGGCATATCAATGGCCCCCCCTACCCGCAAAGTATTCAAGGTATCTTAAACGGACCTCGCAGGCACTCCGGGGGGGCAAGCCAGGACGGCCAGTTTCAAGCGCCGTCAAGGTTGGTTCATTATGAATGAGGCAGCATAGTTCACAGAATTTCTTCTTAAAAAGTTGTGGAGAACACAACAAGACAGGATGATGTGATTCAGTTTATATTCCGCCATGTGTATCAGTGTAAGAAATAGGCGGAACCGGCTGGCCATTATTCCAAACGTGTTCTTCACCACTCTTCTGGCTCTGGCCAGCCGGTAATTAAAAACCCTCTGGTCCGGGGTGAGGGTCCTCATAGGGAATGGCCGCATAAGATGGTCCCCCAATGCAAACGCTTCATTCGCAATGAAGACAAATGGAAGTCCTTCCGCATTGTCTTCTGGAGGTGGCAAGCCCAAGCTGCCATTCTGGAGACGCCTGTAGAACTCGGTCTGGGCAATGACTCCACCATCCGACATCTGGCCATTCTTCCCCACGTCCTCATACAGGAACTCGTAAGTAGCTGAACAACAGAAAAACGATCTGAAAACCACGAGTCTGAAAAGCGCAAATCGTCTCTCACCAAAGTTTTACTAACACAAGATTAGCAAAAGGAGCCCAAAGGGTGGCACGCTTGGTATTAAAATTGCCCTTTTATAGTCCCGTTGTACGTCACCGCGTTCTTGGCGTTCAGAAATTCCGACAACTTTGTGCGACCGCGTGTATGCAAGACAAGTTTGAGCCAACATCCGTCGGAAAAAATCCGATGGATTTTGTTGTTGGAATGTGCGATCGTGTGTACAGGGTATTATAGAAAGAAGTCTGACTTTTCTTGTTGCATACTTGTTCTGAGTCAATAGTGCAAAGTACTGAGAGTGGAGAAAGCCTGACAAGTGTCATTTTTAGAAAAAGGTCAACAAAAGTTTATTTATGTCAATTAGCGCATGTTTTCTTTAAATCCATTTGAAAGACAACTGGTATAAGTACCAGAATTTTCCATTCATTTTGTTTCCTGTAATCCTCTGCATGGCTAGAAGAGAGAGGGTCTTAATCTGAGTCTAGCATATTCCATTGTTCTGGGCTATTAGTCTGATATGAGGAGCAGAGAGAGGACTTCATTGGTGTTCTGCTGCTCCTTTATTGTTTAATCACAGGCTGTCATGGTGCATGTTGGCACCAATGACAAAGTCAGAGGAAGATGGAGTGTCCTAAAAAACGATTTTAGGGACTTAGGAGCTAAATTGAGGAATAGGACCTCCAAGATAGTATTCTCAGAAATACTGCCGGTACCTCGAGCCACACCAGAAAGGCAGTGGGAGATTAGGGAAGTAAATAAATGGCTGAGGAGCTGTCGGTTACTGACTCTTTAGCAGGGACGGACTGCACCTAAATGGGGAGGGTGCAGCTTGGCTGGGAGAGAATATGGCCAAAAAGTTAGAGGGGTTTTTAAACTAGGCGACAGGGGGGGGATCCTGAGCAGTGGCGGGTGGTGGAATTTTTTTGGGGGGGAGCGGCAAACAGTAAGCCACCCTACCCCCCGGTCAGTAGCAATTACACCATCACCAGTGCCTTCCCCCTGCTCAGCAGCGCCGGCCTCCTGTACTCCTGCTCACCATCATCGGTGGCTTCCCATTCTCCTGCTCTCCATGGCAGCGGTTTCCATTTCCTCCCTCCTCGGCAGCCAATATGGAGTCTTCTCTTTTTTGGCAATGAGAGAACGGGTATCACACACGCTTCTGGTTGGCTGGAATGAGGATCAGTGTTTCAACAGCAAATATTCATTCACTGTTGTAACACACCTGGGTGGGCTCCAGGTCGCATGTTCTGCGACCCGAGCCCACCCTATTTTGAAGCCTATGGCTCTAATCAGGTGCTTCAAAAAATCCCTCTTCGCTGTAGTTCATGCACCCGGTGACCCGAAAGGGGCCGGACACATGAATAGGAGGTAGCCACAGCGGCCATGGATAGATTCATGCTATACATGAATCTATCTATTACCATAAAGGGGGTGGCCTAGAGAGAGGGGTAGGTGCATAGGTGCCCCTAATAGATGGGCCGCCACTGGTCCAGAGATAGAGATAGCCAGCGGAACAAATTCCAGAGGGTAGTATTGGGGCGGGGGCATTAGTGGTAGGTTGACTAAAGCACCTAAACCTGAAGTACAGTAAAAAGTCCTATTTGCAACCTCAGAACACCCAATAAGGAGTTAGTATGCATCCGGACTAAACTATGTGGCATGTTCACCAATGCCAGGAGTCTGGCGGACAAGATGGGAGAACTAGAGCAGCTATTGTACTAGGAGGATTTTGTTGGAATTTCAGAGACTTGGTTCAACAACTCTCATGATTGGCTGGCAACCATTTAAGGGTATTCCCTATATCGCAGAGATAGGGAGGGTAAAAAAGGGGGAGGGGTATGCCTGTATATTAAAAATGATGTACAAGTGAATGCGAGGGACAACATCACTAATGGAGCAAGGGAGGAGGTGGAATATTTATGGGTAGAGCTACCTAGGGAGGAAACCAAGGGGAAAGTAATACTGGGAGTATGCTATAGGCCCCCTAACCAGAGGGAGGAGGGGGAGGTGGACCTCCTATCACAGTTTGGAATAGCAGCAAGTATGGTAAGTGTCATTATAATGGGGGAGCATTTCAGAGACTTGGTTCAACAGCTCTCATGATTGGCTGGCAACCATTTAAGGGTATTCCCTATGTTGCAGAGATAGGGAGGGTAAAAAAAGGGGGAGGGGTATGCCTGTATATCAAAAATGATGTACAAGTGAATGCGAGGGACAACATCACTAATGGAGCAAGGGAGGAGGTGGAATATTCATGGGTAGAGCTACAAAGGGAGGAAACCAAGGGGAAAGTAATACTGGGAGTATGCTATAGGCCCCCTAACCAGAGGGAGGAGGGGGGGTGGACCTCCTATCACAGTTTGGAATGGCAGCAAGTATGGGAAGTGTCATTATAATGGGGGAGAATTTCAGAGACTTGGTTCAACAGCTCTCATGATTGGCTGGCAACCATTTAAGGGTATTCCCTATATCGCAGAGATGGGGAGGGTAAAAAAAGGGGGAGGGGTATGCCTGTATATCAAAAATGATGTACAAGTGAATGCGAGGGACAACATCACTAATGGAGCAAGGGAGGAGGTGGAATATTTATGGGTAGAGCTACAAAGGGAGGAAACCAAGGGGAAAGTAATACTGGGAGTATGTTATAGGCCCCCTAACCAGAGGGAGGAGGGGGAGGTGGACCTCTTATCACAGTTTGGAATGGCAGCAAGTATGGGAAGTGTCATTATAATGGGGGATTTTAATTATCCAGACATAGACTGGGCGGAAGGAACCGCACATTCGTCTAAAGCTCACCATTTCCTAAATGTCTTGCAGGACAATTTCATGGGTCATATGGTAAATGCACCAACAAGAAACAAAGCGTTACTAGACCTACTGATTACCAACAACACAGACCTGATCACAGATGTGGAAATACAGGGCAATTTAGTAAACAGCAATCACAGGTCAATTTGTTTCAGTATAAATCACACGAATAGGAAACATAAGGGGAATATAAAGACACTGAATTTCAAAAGAGCCAACTTCAATAAACTACGCTCCTTGCTAGAAAATATTAAATGGGATAAAATCTTAGGAACAAAGAACAGGGAGGAAAAATGGTTGTGCTTTAAGAGCATATTAACCACTTCAGCTCCGGAAGAATTGGCCCCTCAATGACCAGAGCACTTTTTACAATTTGGCACTGCTCTATTTAACTGGTAATTGCGCGGTGGTGCAATGGTGTACACAAACAAAATTTGCGTCCTTTTTTCCCACAAATAGAGCTTTCTTTCGATGGTATTTGATTGCTTCTGCAATTTTTATTTTTGAGATATAAACGGAAAAAGACCAAAAAATTAGAAAAACATTATATTTTCTACTTTTTGTTATAAAAAAAATCCAATAAACTCAATTTTAGTCATACATTTAGGCCAAAATGTATTCAGCCACGTCTTTGGTAAAAAAAATGTCAATAAGCGTATATTTATTGGTTTGCGCAAAAGTTATACAAAATCTACAAACTAGGGTACATTTTCTGGAATTTACGCAGCTTTTAGTTTATCACTAGGGATGAGCTTGCGGTTCGGCTCGAACATGAGTTTGACTCGAACATCAGGTGTTCGCCCGTTCGCCGAAGAACGAACATATGGGGTGTTTGCGGGAAATTCGAGCGCCCATGGAACGTCCCATAATGCACTGCGAGATTGCAGTGCATTGCTGTATGATGATTGGCCAAAGCATGCACCTGACCTGCATGCTTTGGCCAATCCCAGCGCCCTCTGCTAAGAGAGCCATAATTGGCCAAAGGCTCAGGGGGACTAAGTCCACGCCCCACACTATGTAAGACTGCCTACACAGCGGCCCCGTGTAGTGTTGTTGGCGTGGATGGAGAGATAGCTTGATTTAGATTAAGCAGGCAGGTTATTCAGTTAGTGGCAGTGTATTTGATACACCGTATTTATCGGCATATAACACGCGCCGGCGTATAACACGCACCCCAAGTTTAGGAGGGAATTTTAAGGAAAAAAACTTTTAGGAGGGAAGTTTAGGAAAAAAAAATACATTTAAATGCCCATCTATGCAGCCTTATCAGTGTCCATCTGCAGCCTTCCCCAGTGTCTTTGCAGCCCTGTGTCATTATTGCAGCCTTCCTAGTGTCATTGCAGCCTTCCCAGTGTCATTGTAGCCTTCCCAGTGTCTTTGCAGCCTTCCCAGTGTCTTTGCAGCCTTCCCAGTGTCATTGCAGCCTTCCCAGTGTCTTTGTAGCCTTCCCAGT
Organism: Lithobates clamitans; assembly: GCA_037952925.1. Taxonomy (NCBI): domain Eukaryota; kingdom Metazoa; phylum Chordata; class Amphibia; order Anura; family Ranidae; genus Lithobates; species Lithobates clamitans. The sequence continues at coordinate 264,590 of JBBGZY010002305.1, forward strand.
GTCTTTGCAGCCTTCCCAGTGTCTTTGAAGCCTTCCTAGTGTCTTTGCAGCCTTCCCATGGTCTTTGCAGCCTTCCCAGTGTCTTTTAAAATTGGCGCCACCGGAGGAGAGGAACGAGTGGCGCCAAGATGCACAAAGCCGAGTGTACTTCAGCTGGACTCGGCTCCTCTCGCAGTCCCGCCCATCTCCACTGATTGCGAGAGGAGAGAAGCGAGCGCCGCCGACATACACAAAGCCGAGTGTACTTCGGGTAGACTCGGCTCTGTTCACAGTCAGGGGTAGGACTGCGAGAGGAGCCGAGTCCAGCCGAAGTACACTCAGTTTTGTGTATGTCGGCGGCGCTCGCTTCTCTTCTCTCGCAATCAGAGGAGACGGGCGGGACTGCGGGAGGAGCCGAGTCCAGCCGAAGTACACTCAGCTTTGTGTATGTCGGCTCCGCTCACTCCTCTAATCACAATCAGCGGAGATCGGCGGGGATCGGCGTATAACACGCACCCGCGATTTTCCCCTAACTTTAAGGGGAAAAAAGTGTGTGTTATACGCCGATAAATACGGTATATACACAGTTAGTCTAATATATATATATATATATATATATATATACTCTGAATCCAGTCAGTGTAGCCTAAATCTACTTCAGTCAGTGTATTTAATATATATATATATATATATATATATAGACAGTCTAGTGTGTGTATATACATATATATATATATATATATATATATATATATATATATATATATATATATATATACTCTGCAGCTTCCAGTGTAGCCTATATCTACAGTGCATTCCGTGGTGTACTGTTTCTACTACTTTTCTGATAGTGTACACATTACACAATACAGTGCAGCCGTAGTGGAGTTACTACTACTTTTCTGGTGGTGTACACATTACACAATACAGTGCAACCATAGTGCAGTTGCTACTACTTTTCTGGTGGTGTACACATTACACAATACAGTGCAGCCGTAGTGCAGTTGCTACTACTTTTCTGGTGGTGTACACAGTACACAATATAGTGCAGTTGCTACTACTTTTCTGTTGATGTACATAGTAGTACGGTGCTGGTCATGGACATTGTGCATCCTCTGCAGGTGGCCGTGGGGCACGCTTGTCCTTTTTTTCTGCCACTGGCCGTGTTATTGGGCCAGAACATGCAGAAGAGTTGGTGGAGTGGATAACAAAGCCGTTTTGGCCTCGTTGGACAGGGCGGTCAGCAGTAAGGTGCATATTACCGCTGACTCATGGTCTAGCAGGCATGGGCAGGGTCATTACCTTTCCTTCACGGTGCACTGGGTAACTCTGCTGGCAGCTGGGAAGGATGCCAGACAGGGTTCAGTATTGTAGTAGTAGTATTGTTGGAGCTTGTTCCGCCACCATGCCTCCAAAATGCTAGTGGTGATTCTGCCACAGCTCTCTCCTCCACCCCTCCTCTTCTTCTTCCTCTATGGCCTCTTCTGCAGATTTCTCCTCTGAACCAGCGGTGCTCCGTAAGAGTTCAAGGGCCTATGCAAGCACTCAAAAAGATGCCATGCAGTGCTTGAGCTGGTCTGCTTAGGGGACAGGAGCCACACTGGGGCAGAGATTCTGTCAGCTCTGCAGGGGCAGGCTCAGAGGTAGTTGACGCCACTCCAGCTTCAGCCAGGAATGGTTTTATGCGACAATGGCACCAACCTTCTCTCCGCCCTCCGACAGGGACACTTGACCCATGTCCCATGTTTGGCACACGTCCTGAATTTGGTGGTGCTGCGGTTCTTGAGCAGATACCCAGGCTTACAGGATCTCCTGAGGCAGGCCAGAAAAGTTTGTGGTACTTTCCACCTGTCATACAATGCCAGTGCTCAGCTGGCTGACATTCAAAGGGAATGCAACCTGTCCACCAGCCGCCTCATTTGTGACATGCCCACCAGGTGGAACTCAACATTGGCAATGCTGCAGCGGCTGCACTTACAGCAGTAGGCCATCAATGAGTACCTGTGTGAGTATGGCACCAGGACAGGGTCAGGGGAGCTTGGCTTTTTTTTGCCATGCCAGTGGCTACTGATCAAGGATGCATGCACTGTCCTGTCACCATTTGAGGAGGCCACAAGGATGGCGACCAGTGACAATGCATGCATTAGTGATACTGTCCCTCTTGCCTTCCTGTTTGAGCACACGGTTCATGGAATAATGGACAGGGCACTTGAAGCAGAACAGCGGGAGGAAGACTCAAGGCCCCCTTTATCCAGATAGCATTCCTGTGGGCCCGCCAAATGCACAGGAAGAAGAGGAGGAGGATTGTGTAAGCATGGATGTAGAGAATAACACTCAGCAGCAGTCTTCAAGGGATGGTTTTCAGTCCCCAGAAACCCAAGGAGTTGTACGTGGTTGGGAGGAAGTAGTTCCTGACAACGTCATCCTCAGTGACCCAGAGGACTCACAATTGAATGCGTCTGCAAACTTACACTGCATGGCCTCCCTGATTCTGAAAAGCCTTGGAAAGGACCCTAGGATTCCCTAGGAGAGGGATCATTACTGGCTGGCAACCCTTCTTGATCAATGTTACAAGGGTAAGGTTGCAGAACTCATTCTGCCTTTGCAGAGGGATCAGAGGATGAAACTTCTTCAGGAGGCCATGAAGAAAGGTTTGTGCAATGCGTTTCCAGACCCTGGGAGGTTACAATTTCCTGGTGCTGGACAACGTGTTGCTGAGGCTTCATTCAGTCAGAGGAAGAGCGGTGGAGAAGGTGGCCGGCTGACTGATGCCTTTAGACAATTTTTCAGTCCTCAGCGCCAAGGTCTGATTGGTTCAAGCAACCATCGCCAGCATCTGCATTACATGGTGCATGAATATCTTGGGGCAAGAGCAGACTTGGAGACCTTTGCAACAGACCATCCACTGGGTTACTGGGTCTTGAGGATGGACCACTGGCCAGAACTTGCTCAATATGCAATTGAGCTACTGGCCTGTTCTGCATCCAGCGTTCTTTCTGAATGCACATTCAGTGCTGCTGGAGAGTTTGTAATGGATCATAGAGTGCGTCTGTCCAAAGACTCCATTTACAGGCTCACATTCATAAAAATGAATCAGTCTTGGATCAGCAACAGCTATCAAGCACCTGATGCTGATGTAACTGATTGTATTTTCTATGGATGTGGGATCCCTTGAAGACTGCCTATGCTGAGTGACTACCCTATTCCTCCTCAATCTTGATGATGCTAGCTTCCAACAATATTTTTGGTTTAGGGCACCATCACCACTGCCTAAGGCTCAATTTTTCTGCCCCTGTTTAACAGGGACATGTAATTACAATTTTTGATCAAATATTTCACAGCAGGGCCCGTTCCTGCGCCCAACAAGAGTATCTGTGAGGGGTTACAGTGTTGTGGCACCACCACCACTACTGCCTAAGGCCCAATTTTTCTGCCCCTGTTTAATAGGGGCATGTAATTACAATTTTGGACCAAATATTTCACAGCAGGGCACATTCCTGCGCCCAACAAGAGTATTTGTGAGGGGTTACAGTTTCGTGGCACCATCACCACCACCAAAGGCCCATTTTTTTTGCCCCTGTTTAACAGGGGCATGTAATTACAATTCTTTATATAATATTGCATAGCAGGGCCTGTTCCTGCGCTCAACAAGCGTAACTGTGAGGGCTTACATTGTTGTGGCACCACCACCAAAGGCCCAATTTTTCAGCCCCTTATTTTTATTCAGATCTTTACAGTACAAGCAATGCAAATACACAATTTGTCACATGAACAATATTATACAAAGTGACATAGAAACCATCATTATTGATATCCATAGGTTAGATGGGAGCAAAATCTTTATGTCGTATTAAATATTAGTACAGTAGCTAGATATTCCAGCACAATTTCCCAGGAAGGTCGTGTTTGGGGGGGAGGTGGAGAAAAGAAGGAGAAGAGGGAGGGAGGGAGGGAGGGAGGGGGGGGATTGGGGGGATGGAACCATGTGCAAGTGGGTAACTTACACACTGTGATAGGTCAACAACTCACAGGAGATCGAATCTCATGATTTATTGTTGTGGTACATCTACAGCTAAAACATCCTGAGTATCGTCCAAGAACTCCACCCCCCAGGCATCTTTCCATCCCAACTATATTTTATCGAATTTGCCAGGGCAGTTTCAATTAATTTTCTGCCCCTGTTTAACAGGGGCATGTAATTACAATTACAAGAGTATCTGTGAGGGCTTACAGTGTTGTGACACCACTACCACCAAAGGCCCAATTTTTCTGCCTCTGTTTAACAGGGGCATGTAATTACAATTCTTGATCTAATATTTCACAGCAGGGCCTGTTTCTGCGCTCACCAAGAGTAACTGTGAGGGATTACAGTGTTGTGGCACCACCACCACCAAAGGCCAAATTTTTCTGCCCCTGTTTAACCACTTGCCGACCGCCTCACGCCTATATACGTGAGCAGAGCGGCACGGGCAGGCAAAATCATGTACCTAGTACGTGATTGCCTTCCTGCGGGTGGGGGGTCCGATCGGACCCCCCCCCGGTGCCAGCTGCGGTCGGCATTTGGCTGGGAGCATTGAGAGACGAGGGGGAGGTCATCCGATCGTGGCCCCCCCCTCGCGATCGCTCCCAGCCAATGAGAAACATCCCCTGCCTCTGTATAGTACACAGAGGCAGAGGATGTGATGTCATCTCTCCTCGGCTCGGCAGTTTCCGTTCCAGAACCGAGGGGAGATGACATGTAAGTAAGTGCACAACACAAACACACACAGTAGAACATGCCAGGCACACTAAACACCCCCGACCCCCCCCCCCGATCGCCCCCCGATCCCCCCCCAATCACCCCCCCCTGTCACAAACTGACACCAAGCAGGTTTTTTTTTTTTTTTTTTCCTGATTACTGCATAGTGTCAGTTTGTGACAGTTAGCAGTGGTAGGACAGTTAGTATTAGCCCCCTGTAGGTCTAGGGTACCCCCCTAACCCCCCCTAATAAAGTTTTAACCCCTTGATCACCCCCCCTCACCAGTGTCGCTAAGCGATCATTTTTCTGATCGCTGTATTAGTGTCGCTGGTTACGGTAGTTAGGGAGGTAAATATTTAGGATCGCCGTCAGCGTTTTATAGCGTCGGGGACCCCCATATACTAACTAATAAATGTTTTAACCCCTTGATTGCCCCCTAGTTAACCCTTTCACCACTGATCACCGTATAACTGTTACGGGTGACGCTGGTTAGTTCGATTATTTTTTATAGTGTCAGGGCACCCGCCGTTTATTACCGAATAAAGGTTTAGCCCCCTGATCGCCCGGCGGTGATATGCGTCGCCCCAGGCAGCGTCAGATTAGCGCCAGTACCGCTAACACCCACGCACGCACCGTACACCTCCCTTAGTGGTATAGTATCTGTACGGATCAATATCTGATCCGATCAGATCTATACTAGCGTCCCCAGCAGTTTAGAGTTCCCAAAAACGCAGTGTTAGCGGGATCAGCCCAGATACCTGCTAGCACCTGCGTTTTGCCCCTCCGCCCAGCCTAGCCCAGCCCACCCAAGTGCAGTATCGATCGATCACTGACACTTACAAAACACTAAACGCATAACTGCAGCGTTTGCAGAGTCAGGCCTGATCCCTGCGATCGCTAACAGTTTTTTTGGTAGCGTTTTGGTGAACTGGCAAGCACCAGCCTCAGGCAGCGTCAGGTTAGCGCCAGTACCGCTAACCCCCACGCACGCACCGTACACCTCCCTTAGTGGTATAGTATCTGAACGCATCAATATCTGATCCGATCAGATCTATACTAGCGTCACCAGCAGTTTAGGGTTCCCAAAAACGCAGTGTTAGTGGGATCAGGCCCAGATACCTGCTAGCACCTGCGTTTTGCCCCTCCGCCCGGCATAGCCCAGCCCACCCAAGTGCAGTATCGATCGATCACTGTCACTTACAAAACACTAAACGCATAACTGCAGCGTTCGCAGAGTCAGGCCTGATCCCTGCGATCGCTAAAAGTTTTTTTGGTAGCGTTTTGGTGAACTGGCAAGCACCAGCGGCCTAGTACACCCCGGTCGTAGTCAAACCAGCACTGCAGTAACACTTGGTGATGTGGCGAGTCCCATAAGTGCAGTTCAAGCTGGTGAGGTGGCAAGCACAAGTAGTGTCCCGCTGCCACCAAAAAGACAAACACAGGCCCATCGTGCCCATAGTGCCCTTCCTGCTGCATTCGCCAATCCTAATTGGGAACCCACCGCTTCTGCAGCGCCCGTACTTACCCCCCATTCACATCCCCAACCAAATGCAGTCGGCTGCATGAGAGGCATTTTTATGTCCTCCCGAGTACCCCTACCCAACGAACCCCCCCAAAAAAGATGTTGAGTCTGCAGCAAGCATGGATATAGGCGTGACACCCGCTATTATTGTCCCTCCTGTCCTGACAATCCTGGTCTTTGCATTGGTGAATGTTTTGAACGCTACCATTCACTAGTTGAGTATTAGCGTAGGGTACAGCATTCCACAGACTAGGACACACTTTCACAGGGTCTCCCAAGATGCCATCGCATTTTGAGAGACCCGAACCTGGAACCAGTTACAGTTATAAAAGTTACAAGTTTGCAAAAAAACCACAAACAAAAATAAAAAAAAATAGTTGTTGTTTTATTGTTCTCTCTCTCTATTCTCTCTCTATTGTTCTGCTCTTTTTTACTGTATTCTATTCTGCAATGTTTTATTGTTATTATGTTTTATCATGTTTGCTTTTCAGGTATGCAATTTTTTAACTTTACCGTTTACTGTGCTTTGTTAACCATTTTTTTGTCTTCAGGTATGCCATTCACGACTTTGAGTGGTTATACCAGAATGTTGCCTGCAGGTTTAGGTATCATCTTGGTATCATTCTTTTCAGCCAGCGGTCGCCTTTCATGTAAAAGTAATCCTAGTGGCTAATTAGCCTCTAGACTGCTTTTACAAGCAGTGGGAGGGAATGCCCCCCCCTCACCGTCTTCCGTGTTTTTCTCTGGCTCTCCTGTCTCAACAGGGAACCTGAGAAAGCAGCCGGTGATTCAGCCAGCTGACCATAGAGCTGATCAGAGACCAGAGTGGCTCCAAACATCTCTATGGCCTAAGAAACCGGAAGCTACAAGCATTTTATGACTTAGATTTCGCCGGATGTAAACAGCGCCATTGGGAAATTGGGGAAGCATTTTATCACACCGATCTTGGTGTGGTCAGATGCTTTGAGGGCAGAGGAGAGATCTAGGGTCTAATAGACCCCAATTTTTTCAAAAAAGAGTACCTGTCACTACCTATTGCTATCATAGGGGATATTTACATTCCATGAGATAACAATAAAAATGATTTAAAAAAAAAATATGAAAGGAACAGTTTAAAAATAAGATAAAAAAGCAAAAAAATAATAAAGAAAAAAAAAAAAAAAAAAAGCACCCCTGTCCCCCCTGCTCTCGCGCTAAGGCGAACGCAAGCGTCGGTCTGGTGTCAAATGTAAACAGCAATTGCACCATGCATGTGAGGTATCACCGCGAAGGCCAGATCGAGGGCAGTATTTTTATCAGTAGACCTCCTCTGTAAATCTAAAGTGGTAACCTGTAAAGGCTTTTAAAGGCTTTTAAAAATGTATTAATTTTGTTGCCACTGCACGTTTGTGCGCAATTTTAAAGCATGTCATGTTTGGTATCCATGTACTCGGCTTAAGATCATCTTTTTTATTCCATCAAACATTTGGGCAATATAGTGTGTTTTAGTGCATTAAAATTTAAAAAAGTGTGTTTTTTCCACAAAAAATGCGTTTGAAAAATCGCTGCGCAAATACCGTGTGAAAAAAAAAATGAAACACTCACCATTTTAATCTGTAGGGCATTTGCTTTAAAAAAATATATAATGTTTGGGGGTTCAAAGTAATTTTCTTGCAAAAAAAAATAATTTTTTCACGTAATCAAAAAGTGTCAGAAAGGGCTTTGTCTTCAAGTGGTTAGAAGAGTGGGTGATGTGTGACATAAGCTTCTAAATGTTGTGCATAAAATGCCAGGACAGTTCAAAACCCCCCCAAATGACCCCATTTTGCAAAGTAGACACCCCAAGCTATTTGCTGAGAGTCATGTCGAGTCCATGGAATATTTTATATTGTGACACAAGTTGCGGAAAAGAGACAAATTTTTTTTTTTTTTTTTTTGCACAAAGTTGTCACTAAATGATATATTGCTCAAACATGCCATGGGGATATGTGAAATTACACCCCAAAATACATTCTGCTGCTTCTCCTGAGTACGGGGATACCACATGTGTGGGACTTTTTGGGAGCCTAGCCGCGCACGGGACCCCGAAAACCAATCACCGCCTTCAGGCTTTCTAAGGGCGTAAATTTTTGATTTCACTCTTCACTGCCTATCACAGTTTCGGAGGCCATGGAATGCCCAGGTGGCACAAAACCTCCCCCAAATGACCCCATTTTGTAAAGTAGACACCCCAAGCTATTTGCTGAGAGGTATAGTGAGTATTTTGCAGACCTCACTTTTTGTCACAAAGTTTTGAAAATTGAAAAAAGAAAAAAACATTTTTTTTTCTGGTCTTTCTTCATTTTCAAAAACAAATGAGAGCTGCAAAATACTCACCATGCCTCTCAGCAAATAGCTTGGGGTGTCTACTTTCCAAATTTTATGGCCTTCAAAACTGTGATAGGTAGTGAGGCGTGAAATCAAAAATTTATGCCCTTAGAAATCCTGAAGGCGGTGCTTGGTTTTCGGGGCCCCGTACGCGGCTAGGCTCCCAAAAAGTCCCACACATGTGGTATCCCCGTACTCAGGAGAAGCAGCTGAATGTATTTTGGGGTGCAATTCCACATATGCCCATGGTCTGTGTGAGCAATATATCATTTAGTGACAACTTTTTGTAATTTTTTTTTTTTTTTTGTCATTATCCAATCACTTGGGACAAAAAAAAATAAATATTCAATGGGTTCAACATGCCTCTCAGCAATTTCCTTGGGGTGTCTACTTTCCAAAATGGGGTCATTTGGGGGGGTTTGTACTGCCCTGCCATTTTAGCACCTCAAGAAATGACATAGGCAGTCATAAACTAAAAGCTGTGTAAATTACAGAAAATGTACCCTAGTTTGTAGACGCTATAACTTTTGCGCAAACCAATAAATATACGCTTATTGACATTTTTTTTACCAAAGACATGTGGCCGAATACATTTTGGCCTAAATGTATGACTAAAATTTAGTTTATTGGATTTTTTTTATAACAAAAAGTAGAAAATATCATTTTTTTTCAAAATGTTCGGTCTTTTTCCGTTTATAGCGCAAAAAATAAAAACGGCAGAGGTGATCAAATACCATCAAAAGAAAGCTCTATTTGTGGGAAGAAAAGGACGCAAATTTCGTTTGGGTACAGCATTGCATGACCGCGCAATTAGCAGTTAAAGCGACGCAGTGCCGAATTGTAAAAAGTGCTCTGGTCAGGAAGGGGGTAAATCCTTCCGGGGCTGAAGTGGTTAACAGGGGCATGTAATTACAATCTTTGATATAATATTTAACAGCAGGGCCTGTTCCTGCGCCCAACAAGAGTATCTGTGAGTGGTTACAGTGTTGTGGCACCACCACCATCACTGCCTAAGGCCCAATTTTTCTGCCCCTGTTTAACAGGGGCATGTAATTACAATTTTTGAAATAATATTTAACAGAAGGGCCTGTTCCTGCGCACAACAAGAGTAACTGTGAGGGGTTACAGTGTTCTGGCACCACCAACACCTAAGGCCCAATTTTCTGCAGAGTATATAGGGCAGGCCGTATAGTATATATACTTCTGTTCAGAGTATATAGTGCCTGGGTTCCCCTTAATATCCATACACACCCCAAAGAGCCTGATAACGGGCTGGGGGGAGAACCCACGCAGTTTTTCTCAATGATTTTCATCTATATTGCCGGGACCCAACAATACATTACAGCCGCAAGCAGTTTTAAATTACTTTTTTCTTTTAGAAATGTCATTTGCAGTGGTACTTTTCTAAACACGGGAAAACTGCGCCAATTTACAGGCATTCTATAGACAACTCCCAGGCACAATATTTAAAAGGAATATTTCATTTTTATTGTTTCACTTTAAGCATTCTTAAAATCACTGCTCCTGAAAAAACGGCTGTTTTTAAAACTTTTTTTTGCATTGAAACATGTCCCCTGGGGCAGGACCCGGGTCCCCAAACACTTTTTAGGGCAAAAACTTGCACATAATCCTTTCAAATTGGCACTTTTGATTTTTCACGTTCATGTCACATAGACTTTAACGGTGTTCGCATGTTCGAGCAAACTTTTTTGCATGTTCGGATGTTTTGGTGCGAACCGAACCGGGGGGTGTTCGGCTCACCCCTATTTATCACATCATATATATCATATATTTAATCTCATTTCGTGAGGTGCTAACATGGCAGGGCAGTACAAACCCCCCCCCCAAATGACCCCATTTTGGAAAGTAGACACCCCAAGGAAATTGCTGAGAGGCATGTTGAGCCCATTGAATATTTTATTTTTTTGTCACAAGTGATTGAAAAATGACAAAAAAATACAAAGTTGTCACTAAACGATATTTTTCTCACACATGCCATGGTTATATGTGGAATTACATCCCAAAATACATTCTGCTGCTTCTCCTGAGTATGGGGATAGCACATGTGTGAGACTTTTTGGGAGCCTAGCCGTGTACAGGACCCTGAAAACCAAGCACCGTCTTCAGGATTTCTAAGGGTGTAAATTTTTGATTTCAATCCTCACTACCTATCACAGTTTCAGAGGCCATAAAATGCCAAGATAGCACAACCCCCCCCAAATGACCCCATTTTAGAAAGTAGACACCCCAAGCTATTTACTGAGAGGCATGTTGAGTCCGTGGAATATTTAATATTTTTCCATAAGTTGCGGGAAAATTACAAACTTTTCTTCTTTTTTTTGCACAAAGTTGTCACTAAATGATATATTGCTCAAATATACCATGGACATATGTGAAATTACACCCCGAAATACACTATGCTGCTTCTCCTGAGTACGGGGATACCACATGTGTGAGACTTTTTGGGAGCTTAGCCGTGTACAGGACCCCGAAAAATAGTGATTTCACTTCCTCACTCCCTACCACAGTTTCGGAGGCCATGAAATGTCAAGATAGCACAAACCCCCCCAAATGACCCCATTCTGGAAAGAAGACACTTCACAATATTTGCTGAGAGGCATGTTGAGTCCATGGAATTTTATAATTTGCCACATGTTTCCGAAAGATACTTTTTTTTTTTAACACAAAGTTGTCACTAAATGATATATTGTTCAAACATGGCATGGTTATATGTGGAATTACACCCCAAAATACAATCTGCTGCTTTTCATGAGTATGGGGATACCACATGTGTGGGACTTTTTGGCAGTGTAACTGCTACAGGACCCCGAAAACCAATCACCACCTTCAGGCTTTCTAAGGGCGTAAATTTTTGATTTCACTCCTCACCGCCTATCACAGTTTTGGAGGCCATGAAATGCTCAGATAGCACAAACCCCCCCAAATGATCCTATTTTGGAGAGTAGATAGCCCAAGCTAAACAATATATAAAACAGTGTAGCGCTGGACTAATAAGAATACGCATATAATAATATATGCGAGAGAGCCAAGACCCATATGTTTGTAAGTAAATGTAAAAGAAACCATATACCACTTAATCTGAAACAATTGAGTGTCTATATGCGTGTATTGTGACACTAAAAATTGAATCAAGTGCACCTATATATATCTAAACGAAAATTGATATATAAATACAAATATAATGAACTTAAATGAATCATGTAAGTCAAATGTGACAACAAAAATTGAAATTACATCGACATGTGATAAGGAACTTTGTTCACTTATATATTATTAGTTGGTCCTTTATGCTTGGTGATCACAATGGAAGTGAAAAATTCAAAAAATTAAAGTGAAAAATTAAAATAAAAGTCCCAATAAATAATGAGCAAAAAGTCCCAAAACGTGATAACACTCCAACACAAATTCCGGTTCGATATTCCACCGCAGCTGTTGCCCACCACCAAAGGAAAACTTGGAGGCTTACCGGACAGCCTGCGACCACCCTTATTCAGGGGGGTCAAAACAGACTCTGTAGGGATGTACGAATCCAGATGGTGTCCTCGCCCATGCTTTTCAGATGTTCTCCAGGTGTTCCTATGGCAAGCCAAGGGGGGCTTCCAAACGGGGTGTAGCAAGGATTTGCCCACCGGATGCAATAGGGATTGAACCAAAAATGCCCCAAAAAGGAAAAGAGAGAACTCCGATAGTGTAGGACAATCTGACTAATTTATTTAAAAAGCATAGAAACAAATAAAACTTCTGACAGGGAGAAATGAAACAAAAAACTCCGCCGCCGTTTAAAATCCAATCGCGCATGCGCGATGCGTGCTCGCGTTGTGACCCTATGGCCGTTTCGTCACAACTGACGTCATCAGGGGTACGTGGCCACGCTCACGCATGCACTTTAAATACACAAGCGCCGTGGCGCCATAACTCTTTCATTGGCTGAGGGGGAACGGGGGCGGATGGTGATACTTTATTGTTAGTCATTCCAACCCAATGAAAACCGCCCATACACTCTTCCTTAATATAAACATGGAAAAATATGTATATATAACAAAGCCATGCACCGTACACCGCCATCTAGTGGCTGAAAAAGGAAAGTGCAAAACACACTCCAGATTACTTTTAGTGTGTAGAAACATAAACCAGCTTCCACAGCACGGCAGTGTGTATTGCACACTGCCATCTAGTGGCGGAATGGAGATAATTCACCAATATAAGGCACATAATAAAGTGCATACAATTAAGGTGCATAGAAACCAAAATAGATGTGGGTGGACTTAAACTCCCCATCAGCCATATCTCCAATAAAAAATATATAAACATGTTTCCAATATACTACAAACATCATAATGTGTATATCAAAAAAAGGACACTTAATAGTCCAAATATGTCTAAAAACGCAAGGTGGGTAGATGTATGTTGATAAAAATACAAATAAAAATGCATATCAGTAAAAAAGAAGAAGAAGGAGGTGATCATCTGTATGAAGTTGTAATTACTGTTAATATAAAGAGGGGAGAATCATCAGTAAAGAAATTTCTTTCAACTATTGTTAATGAAACAGTTGATACCCCACTCTATATTCAACCCATTCGGGGCATGGGAGTTCAATCTGTAGATCCAGTTAGTTTCGGATCTAGAGATTGTTCTTTTTCCATTGCTACCCCGCCAATGGGAAACATACTTCTCAATGCCGATGAACACAGTTCCCTTAGGGTTCCTATCGTGTACTGCATCATAGTGCCTAGAGACACTGTGTTTATCGAAGCCCTGCTTGATGTTGGTGATATGTTCCGCCAACCTCACATTCAGTTTCCTAATGGTACGGCCAACATACTCCAACCCACATGGACACCTCAGTAGATATACTACGCATTTGGTTGTGCATGTGATAAGCGATTTGATGGGGTGTGTGGCACCAGTACCACTGGAGGTAAATTCTGTTATTCTCCTATCTCGTAATGAGTTGATGCTGCAGACATTACATCTCCTACAGGGGGAGAATCCTTTTAAGTCCCCAAAAAAGGTAGGGCGTTTGGGTGGGACAGGGATATTTTGTGCCAACAGATGTCTAAAGCTGGTGGCCCCCCTAAATAAAATTTGCGGTTTTTCAGACAAAAGGGGTCCCAAGATTCGGTCGTTTTTAATAACGGACCAATGTTTTCTAATAATTCTTTTGATGGCCCAGTGTTGGCTTGAATAGGTTGTGATGAAGGCTAGCCCAAAATCCTCCCTGTCTTGTACTTGGGGAGGTTTGTCACGCAGTAATTCCTCACGCTCCCTATTCCCTATCTCCACAATTAGAGAATCCAACACAGCAGCATCATAACCTTTAATCACAAACCTCGATTTCAAATCCAAGGCCTCCCTATGGAACTCATTGGCATCAGAACAATTTCGTCTCAAACGCAGAAACTGGCCTTTAGGCACAGCGGATAGCCAGGACTGGTGATGACAGGAATCAAGTGGTATAAAACTATTCCTGTCAGTTATTTTAAAGTGAGTCGAGGTGGTGATGACACCATTAACAATAGTGATGGTTAAATTCAAAAAGTGGATTTGGGTAGAGCTGGCTTCATGGGTAAGTGATATGCCCCTGTCGTTGTTGTTGAGTACAGACAGAAAGGTGGTTACAGAATTGATGTCACCATCCCAAATGAACAGGACATCATCAATAAATCTCCTCCACATGACCAACTGGGGAGGACTGTCCTTTAATACCACATCCTCCTCCCACTTGGCCATGTGCGTGAGGAATTACTGCGTGACAAACCTCCCCAAGTACAAGACAGGGAGGATTTTGGGCTAGCCTTCATCACAACCTATTCAAGCCAACACTGGGCCATCAAAAGAATTATTAGAATTATTAGAAAACATTGGTCCGTTATTAAAAACGACTGAATCTTGGGACCCCTTTTGTCTGAAAAACCGCAAATTTTATTTAGGGGGGCCACCAGCTTTAGACATCTGTTGGCACCAAATATCCCTGTCCCACCCAAACGCCCTACCTTTTTTGGGGACTTAAAAGGATTCTCCCCCTGTAGGAGATGTAATGTCTGCAGCATCAACTCATTACGAGATAGGAGAATAACAGAATTCACCTCCAGTGGTACTGGTGCCACACACCCCATCAAATCGCTTATCACATGCACAACCAAATGCGTAGTATATCTACTGAGGTGTCCATGTGGGTTGGAGTATGTTGGCCGTACCATTAGGAAACTGAATGTGAGGTTGGCGGAACATATCACCAACATCAAGCAGGGCTTCGATAAACACAGTGTCTCTAGGCACTATGATGCAGTACACGATAGGAACCCTAAGGGAACTGTGTTCATCGGCATTGAGAAGTATGTTTCCCATTGGCGGGGTAGCAATGGAAAAAGAACAATCTCTAGATCCGAAACTAACTGGATCTATAGATTGAACTCCCATGCCCCGAATGGGTTGAATATAGAGTGGGATATCAACTGTTTCATTAACAATAGTTGAAAGAAATTTCTTTACTGATGATTCTCCCCTCTTTAGATTAACAGTAATTACAACTTCATACAGATGATCCCCTCCTTCTTCTTCTTTTTTACTGATATGCATTTTTATTTGTATTTTTATCAACATACATCTACCCACCTTGCGTTTTTAGACATATTTGGACTATTAAGTGTCCATTTTTTGATATACACATTATGATGTTTGTAGTATATTGGAAACATGTTTATATATTTTTTATTGGAGATATGGCTGATGTGGAGCTTAAGTCCACCCACATCTATTTTGGTTTCTATGCACCTTAATTGTATGCACTTTATTATGTGCCTTATATTGGTGAATTATCTCCATTCCGCCACTAGATGGCAGTGTGCAATACACACTGCCGTGCTGTGGAAGCTGGTTTATGTTTCTACACACTAAAAGTAATCTGGAGTGTGTTTTGCACTTTCCTTTTTCAGCCACTAGATGGCGGTGTACGGTGCATGGCTTTGTTATATATACATATTTTTTCCATGTTTATATCAAGGAAGGGTGCTGAAAAGCATGGGCGAGGACACCATCTGGATTCGTACATCCCTACAGAGTCTGTTTTGACCCCCCTGAATAAGGGTGGTCGCAGGCTGTCCGGTAATCCTCCAAGTTTTCCTTTGGTGGTGGGCAACAGCTGCGGTGGAATATCGAACCGGAATTTGTGTTGGAGTGTTATTACGTTTTGGGACTTTTTGCTCATTATTTATTGGGACTTTTATTTTAATTTTTCACTTTAATTTTTTGAATTTTTCACTTCCATTGTGATCACCAAGCATAAAGGACCAACTAATAATATATAAGTGAACAAAGTTCCTTATCACATGTCGATGTAATTTCAATTTTTGTTGTCACATTTGACTTACATGATTCATTTAAGTTCATTATATTTGTATTTATATATCAATTTTCGTTTAGATATATATAGGTGCACTTGATTCAATTTTTAGTGTCACAATACACGCATATAGACACTCAATTGTTTCAGATTAAGTGGTATATGGTTTCTTTTACATTTACTTACAAACATATAGGTCTTGGCTCTCTCACATATATTATTATATGCGTATTCTTATTAGTCCAGCGCTACACTGTTTTATATATTGTTTAGTTTGTGTGCCCTTGTATTGGGGTTATTGTGTTTCAGCTGCAGGACTCACTTCACGTTTTTTACATTTTTTTCACCTTTTAAATAGAACACCGAGCGCAATTTCTTTCCCCTTCCTTTTCCGGATAAAAGAAAATAACCCCTCAAGGAGTGGTGGGACTTTAAAGGCAACAAGTAAAAATAAAAACAATTTTATTGTCACAAGTATACAAAAATATACATATCAAAAAAAGGGTTTCAAATACAATCATATGGATCAATTTAACAGTAAAAGCAAGGTTATACTGGTGAGTGAACCAAATGTGTGTTCGTATAGTCTTCCACCTGAGCCTACGCGTTTCGGGACTGCAGGAGTCCCTTCGTCAAGGGCAAATGGTAGGCAGACTTTACACTATTAAAACATGAAATATCGTAATTAGAAACAAATGCATTGAACGTGTTTACTGCATTTAACATCATTCTAGGAAGAAAAATAAATAAATTTAAAAAAAAAAACATACCCAAGCATGACCAGAAAAAGAGGCCGACCGCCGGAATTCCTCGGGGGCAACTACACACATGACGCCAGGAATCCAAAGGAAACGGGCGTATTTCTGGCCCCGCCTTCTCCACACTGGTCCCCAATTTGCCACCCCAAGAAGAGATTCCGGGAGTGACAACGCTACCCCAAGAGGGCCCAGCAGGCGAAAAATCAGAGGGAGGGGAGAGAAAAAATTATCTGAAAATACAAAAAAGGGAAAAAGGAGAAAGGCCTTATGTACTGAGGTACTCAAAAGGGCCTATAAAGTAGTTAAATATACATATG
This sequence comes from Lithobates clamitans, assembly GCA_037952925.1. NCBI lineage: Eukaryota > Metazoa > Chordata > Amphibia > Anura > Ranidae > Lithobates > Lithobates clamitans. Next base: position 281,617 of record JBBGZY010002305.1, read on the forward strand.
CAAAAAGGACAAAAAACGCATGAGAACCGCACGTCAGAGCGGCACACGCCCATGTGCTGAGGATGCATAAAGACCGCACCTCAAGCGGATATGCATCCAGGCCAATGGTGAAAAAGTGATCTAAATGTTCATAACTTACCCCAGTATTGGTATATAAGGGATATGATGATTAAGCTTGGGTAGATATCCCTGATATGCGGGCAGGGGGAACGGATGTGCCTGAAGCGCAAGATAGGCTGCAAATACTATCAGAAGTAGCAACTTCGTACAGAAAAATCTGTAGGAAAGGCAAGAGTAAGATATTCACTATATATAGTGCTACACAATGTGTAAGATCAGGGTGTTCCCCAGGCAAGCACATAAAAGAGCATGCCCAGGTTAGAGATTGCCAACAAGGGAGCAGTGTTAACAAATAGTAGGGGAGAGCCTTACCTGTATTTCTTGCATTAAGGTTACAGTGTCATTAGTGGCTGCTATGCCGTCCCCAACCACCACCGCCGAGTCGGACAATGTCACCGACATGGCGTTCGGTGGTTGAATATAAAGGGGAAGGGAGAGGTGGGTGCGGCAATGATTGGCGTTGGGGTCCCGCCAATCATACCGCTACTCCAATCAGGGCGCGGGCGCCGTCAGGCGCTACTAAGTGTCAGGCCGTTCGCCGCTCCAATCAGGGTGGAGGTACCATGGAGACGGCGTCGGTCCAGCTGGGGATGCTGAAGGGAGGGATCCATGGCAACACTGAGACGCCATTCAGTCTCACACCGCCTGCCGCTCCAATCAGGGTGCGGGTGCTATGGAAACCCCCCAGCGCCAATCCACAAATGGACGCTAAGGGGAGGGAACCATGGCAGCACCACAACACCGATCAGTGCAGCAGGGAGGGGGGAGAGAAATGGAAGCTGACAGCAGCAAAACAGATCACAGCAAGGGGAGCTCACACGGAGGTAATCTGCCCATCTATAGATGTTAGAACAAAATGTGCACCATCTGGAGTGCTGCAACACACTTCGTAGGAGGGGGCTATTAAAAGATTGTTAATACATACAAAATTGGAATTGGGGTGGGGGTAAGAGGTGCCTTCAGATGATCGCCAAATGGGCACTGCGGGGGCAGGAGGACCCTGGGCGAGAACTGCACGGCACCCCCCCACAGCGGACCGTGGGGGGTGTCATGCAGGAAACGCCCACCGACGCATAGGAGGGCACCGTATCCGCAGGTGCGGACAGGCAGCAGAGGCCCCCAGTCACTCCGCGGGTATGTTCCGGGTACCCATATGGAGGCCCCCCGACGGACAAGGTTCCCGGGAGGCCCACGTGCGCCGGGTGGGACAAATAGGGGCCAGAGCTGTGGTAAAAAGATGTGTCCCAAGTGGGGCCGACAGTGTGCCCCAGATAATGACATGCCAGTGTATAAAAAAAAAAAAATGTGGTAGATATGGAATGGTAACCCATAATAAGCGCATACAAAAAAGCAACCAAAGAGGGACACATCAACACCCTATAGATCAGTTCATTATAAGTCTTTTTCGCAAACCCCAGATGAGAAACCCTCTAAAAAAGGTCTAAAACTCAAATGGTCATTGAGGCCGGGGGGTGAGGTGGCAGCAAGGTCTGCAATTCAGCGGGCTTCCCGTTGTAGCAAGGCCTTGTTCCAATCCCCACCCCTCGGACTAGGGTGTACTCTGTCCAAAATTAAAAAATAAATGTTAGGAAAATTACCATGATGCACATTCATCACATGTCTCCCCAGTGGGAGTTCGGGGCTTGCTTTCCTCATGGCAGAGATGTGCCGTGAGGCTCGCAACGAGAATCTTTGTTTGGTCTTACCTACATAGAATTGGAGACATTGGCATACTAGAAGGTATATCACACCCTCTGTCTTGCAGTTTGCAAAATGACGTGGTCTATACGGGTGTCCATTAGGAAGGGTCACGTGCTGTTGTGTATTCATGAATCTACATGTGGAGCATCCTCCACATGTGAATGTTCCAAGCCTCTTGCAGGGGTCCCCGCGTGATTCACTGACAAATTCACTGCGGACCAAATGGTCACGCAGGGAACTGGTACGCCGGTAGGTAATCGCTGGCCGAGCGGGTAAGTGTGGACGTAAAGTGGTATCGGAGTATAAAAGGTGCCAGTGTTTGTTGAGAATAGATTTAATAGATTCGTGTTGGTTTGTAAACCGCATAATGATCCTAGTGGTGGGGTCCATTGCAGCCTTGTTTTGAGGACCAAAGAGAAGTTCCCGTCGAGTATGTCTGTTGGCACGTTTGAATGCTTTTTTTAGAAGCGTAGAAAAATAGCCCCTCAGAAGCAATCTGTCTCTGAGTGCGGCAGCTTCGATCAGGTAAGTCTGTTGGTCGGAGCAATTTCCTCTTAGCCTCAAGTATTGGCTGTAGGGGATCGCTCGGATCAACGGTTGGGGGTGAGAACTGGAAGCATGTAAGATGGTATTGCCGGCAATGGGTTTTCGAAAAAGGCTACTGGAGAGAGTCCCCTCAGGATTCTTACTGATAGTTGTATCCAAAAATGTGATACTGTGTGCACTGTGGGTCACAGTAAACTTTAAATTAAAGTTATTGTGCTGCATCATACGGATGCATTCGTTTAGTTGGCTTATGGAGCCTTCCCACAACACCAGAATGTCATCTATATAAAGATACCATGCGGCTATGTGTTGGGTGTGCGATTTAAAGGCTTCGTCAGAGAGGAAGGACTGCTCCCACTCCCCCAGGTACAGGTTGGCGTAGGACGGGGCACAAGAAGTCCCCATCGCCACGCCCTGTATCTGGAGGAAGTGGGAGCCATCGAAAGAAATGATGTTATGGTGAAGGATAAATTCCAGGGCCATAATAACAAACTCGCAGAGTTTTTTATCATCTCTGTGGGTTTGGGTGATGAAGTGTCTGACCACAGTCAGCCCTAAATGATGGGGAATTGAGCTATAGAGGGCCTCGACATCGATGGCTACCAGTAGTGACTGTGCTGGGACGTGTAGGCCTTCCAGAGATTGTAATAAGTGGATAGTATCGCGCACGTATGAGGGCAAATTTTCAACGAATGGCTTGAGATAGGAGTCTACGAAAAGACTCAAGTGTTCTGTGATAGCCCCATTACCAGAGACTATGGGTCTACCTGGTGGTGTTATACAGTTTTTATGGACAATGTTTTATGTAGACAATAAAAAGTAGGGATTTTTGGAAATTTTATTCGTAGAAATTCCCAAATGTCCTGATTGATGATACCCTGTAAAAAGGCACCGTCAACCAGGGCATAAAATTGGATCTCAAATTTAGCGATACTAGATCTGGGTATAGGCCTATACCAGTCCCGATTGGACAAAACCTTTTGGCACATATTTTTATATTGCTCGTTTGACATGATCACAATATTGCCCCCCTTATCCGAGGGCTTAATGACAAGGGAGTGGCATTTTTTAAGGGTGTTTCCAGTAGCCTTTTTCGAAAACCCACCGCCGGCAATACCATCTTACATGCTTCCAGTTCTCACCCCCAACCGTTGATCCGAGCGATCCCCTACAGCCAATACTTGAGGCTAAGACGAAATTGCTCCGACCAACAGACTTACTTGATCGAAGCTGCCGCACTCAGAGACAGATTGCTTCTGAGGGGCTATTCTTCTACGCTTCTAAAAAAAGCGTTCAAACGTGCCAACAGACATACTCGACGGGAACTTCTCTTTGGTCCTCAAAACAAGGCTGCAATGGACCCCACCACTAGGATCATTATGCGGTTTACAAACCAACACGAATCTATTAAATCTATTCTCAACAAACACTGGCACCTTTTATACTCCGATACCACTTTACGTCCACACTTACCCGCTCGGCCAGCGATTACCTACCGGCGTACCAGTTCCCTGCGTGACCATTTGGTCCGCAGTGAATTTGTCAGTGAATCACGCGGGGACCCCTGCAAGAGGCTTGGAACATTCACATGTGGAGGATGCTCCACATGTAGATTCATGAATACACAACAGCACGTGACCCTTCCTAATGGACACCCGTATAGACCACGTCATTTTGCAAACTGCAAGACAGAGGGTGTGATATACCTTCTAGTCTGCCAATGTCTCCAATTCTATGTAGGTAAGACCAAACAAATATTCTCGTTGCGAGCCTCACGGCACATCTCTGCCATGAGGAAAGCGAACCCCGAACTCCCACTGGGGAGACATGTGATGAATGTGCATCATGGTAATTTTCCTAACATTTATTTTTTAATTTTGGACAGAGTACACCCTAGTCCGAGGGGTGGGGATTGGAACAAGGCCTTGCTACAACGGGAAGCCCGCTGGATTGCAGACCTTGCTGCCACCTCACCCCCCGGCCTCAATGACCATTTGAGTTTTAGACCTTTTTTAGAGGGTTTCTCATCTGGGGTTTGCGAAAAAGACTTATAATGAACTGATCTATAGGGTGTTGATGTGTCCCTCTTTGGTTGCTTTTTTGTATGCGCTTCTTATGCGTTACCATTCCATATCTACCACATTTTTTTTTTTTTTTATACACTGGCATGTCATTATCTGGGGCACACTGTCGGCCCCACTTGGGACACATCTTTTTACCACAGCTCTGCCCCTCTTTGTCCCGCCCGGCGCACGTGGGCCTCCTTGTCCATCGGGGGGCCTCCATATGGGTACCCGGAACATAGTGACTGGGGGCCTCTGCTGCCTGTCCGCACCTGCGGATATGGTGCCCTCCTATGCGTCGGTGGGCGTTTCCTGCATGACACCCCCCCCACGGTCCGCTGTGGGGGGGTGCCGTGCAGTTCTCGCCCAGGGTCCCCCTGCCCCCGCAGTGCCCATTTGGCGATCATCTGAAGGCACCTCTTACCCCCACCCCAATTCCAATTTTGTATGTATTAACAATCTTTTAATAGCCCCCTCCTACAAAGTGTGTTGCAGCACTCCAGCTGGTGCACATTTTGTTCTAACATCTATAGATGGGCAGATTACCTCCGTGCGAGCTCCCCTTGCTGTGATCTGTTTTGCTGCTGTCAGCTTCCATTTCTCTCCCCCCTCCCTGCTGCACTGATCGGTGTTGTGGTGCTGCCATGGTTCCCTCCCCTTAGCGTCCATTTGTGGATTGGCGCTGGGGGGTTTCCATGGCACCCGCACCCTGATTGGAGCGGCAGGCGGCGTGAGACTGAATGGCGTCTCAGTGTTGCCATGGATTCCTCCCTTTAGCGTCCCCAGCTGGACCGACGCCGTCTCCATGGTACCTCCACCCTGATTGGAGCGGCGAACGGCCTGACACTTAGTAGCGCCTGACGGCGCCCGCACCCTGATTGGAGTAGTGGTATGATTGGCGGGACCCCAACGCCAATCATTGCCGCACCCACCTCTCCCTTCCCCTTTATATTCAACCACCGAACGCCGTGTCGGTGACATTGTCCGACTCGGCGGTGGTGGTTGGAGACAGCATAGCAGCCACTAATGACACTGTAACCTTAATGCAAGAAATACAGGTAAGGCTCTCCCCTACTATTTGTTAACACTGCTCCCTTGTTGGCAATCTCTAACCTGGGCACGCTCTTTTATGTGCTTGCCTGGGGAACACCCTGATCTTACACATTGTGTAGCACTATATATAGTGAATATCTTACTCTTGCCTTTCCTACAGATTTTTCTGTACGAAGTTGCTACTTCTGATAGTATTTGCAGCCTATCTTGCGCTTCAGGCACATCCGTTCCCCCTGCCCGCATATCAGGGATATCTACCCAAGCTTAATCATCATATCCCTTATATACCAATACTGGGGTAAGTTATGAACATTTAGATCACTTTTTCACCATTGGCCTGGATGCATATCCGCTTGAGGTGCGGTCTTTATGCATCCTCAGCACATGGGCGTGTGCCGCTCTGACGTGCGGTTCTCATGCGTTTTTTGTCCTTTTTGCATATGTATATTTAACTACTTTATAGGCCCTTTTGAGTACCTCAGTACATAAGGCCTTTCTCCTTTTTCCCTTTTTTGTATTTTCAGATAATTTTTTCTCTCCCCTCCCTCTGATTTTTCGCCTGCTGGGCCCTCTTGGGGTAGCGTTGTCACTCCCGGAATCTCTTCTTGGGGTGGCAAATTGGGGACCAGTGTGGAGAAGGCGGGGCCAGAAATACGCCCGTTTCCTTTGGATTCCTGGCGTCCTGTGTGTAGTTGCCCCCGAGGAATTCTGGCGGTCGGCCTCTTTTTCTGGTCATGCTTGGGTATGTTTTTTTTTATTTTTATTTTTTTATTTATTTATTTTTCTTCCTAGAATGATGTTAAATGCAGTAAACATGTTCAATGCATTTGTTTCTAATTACGATATTTCATGTTTTAATAGTGTAAAGTCTGCCTACCATTTGCCCTTGACGAAGGGAGTACTGCAGTCCCGAAACGCGTAGGCTCAGGTGGAAGACTATACGAACACACATTTGGTTCACTCACCAGTATAACCTTGCTTTTACTGTTAAATTGATCCATATGATTGTATTTGAAACCCTTTTTTTGATATGTATATTTTTGTATACTTGTGACAATAAAATTGTTTTTATTTTTACTTGTTGCCTTTAAAGTCCCACCACTCCTTGAGGGGTTATTTTCTTTTCTCCGTATGTCAGGGATGGCGGCAACTTTTGTGACATTACTGGATGGTACTTCCTCTCCTTTTTGATTCTATATTTAGGGTAGCAAATACCCATACCCCTCCCTTCCATCCATTTCTGCCACAATTCTCCCTTTACATAACTTATATTATTATTACAATTTATTTGTTCTGTGTTTTACATGCTGCTTTTGTCATTATATCTAGGAATTCTATTCTGTTGAAGTGAGTATCTCAGCTTTTTTGGTTTTTGAATTTTTGTTTTTTTATTATTCTTTATTTTCCTTTGTTTTGTTACAACTCAACCAATCAATATCAGCATGTTCCAGGGTTCAAGCTGGATGGCCCTTATGGCAGACTATTTGAAAAACCACGAGGAAGGATAGGCAGTTCAGTCTGAACTGTCCTCCCTCTGTAACCAATTAAGTAAATATGTGGAGAAAAAGGCGGCTTTCTTCTGGCACATTGAAAACTTTGAGAGGTACACCAGAGAGGACATCAATCCTTATGGATTGCATATTCAAATCTTCCCTCTGCTTGACAACATCAGCCCTGACTTTAAGAAACAGTGGGAGGACAACTTGCAGGCGTACACACACAAGATGATGAGGATGCTCATAGAGGAATATAAGACTCGTAGTCTGGCCCTTGATAAAGAGATCGATAACATATACTCTAAATTACAATCTTTTAAAAGTCTTCCCTCATTAAAAGAACATGAGGAAAGAATCAAGATTCATTTGGACCAGATTACCACTGAAACTCTCCGTAAAAAAGACAGAAAGTTCTGGCGTGACAAATTAGCCTTCCAGGAAGGGAGAGCATACAAATAGACCCAAAATAATCATACCCCTAACCTCAAAAACAAAGGTTTGACTAAATCTACTCTAGAAAGAGGATCAGACTCCTCTATTAATTCCTCTGCCTCTGCTTCCTCATCCTCTCGCAATCGAAATAGGAATAGGAACAACAAACCTAAACGCCCCCTATCCGGAGAAGAGGGTAATGCACACAAGAAACATATTCCTGAACATCCCGCTGACACTGCCCCGTCTACCCCACATACATCGGGCAATAACGGTGCATACAGTGAGGACCCTCATCCCCCTACAGGAATCTCGAGCAGCAACATTGCAGCCCCCCCCTCACTCACGACTGTTCAGCTCTCGCAAACTAGTGTGAGCTCAGCATCTAAGAGGGAGGTGGGCCAAAGCCGATTTTTTCCTCAGGGAGCTATTCCCAAATCCAAAACTTAAAATGTACAGAATCCAACATTAGCAATGTTGATGACAGAAATATCATCAACTTATCTGATCACATATTATCCGACGAAGAGAAATCTCTCCTGTCAAAGGGTCTGAGCTTCTGTCCCAGTTCCAATTTGGATACTTTTGAGGCTATCAAAGACTTAAATTTGTTTGCCTGTAAGTTGTTACTAAAGAGCATGTATTCTAAGGCCAAAACCAAACCCGAAACCATCGATGAACAACATGACAAGGACTTAGAGGTCCTTCTGTCGCTACTGGAGAATGAAGACCCTCCTGACCTGATCGACACTATCGACTTAGATTCTCTTCTTTCTGATAAACCGACTGAACCGACCGCTCCATCTTGTGCTATGAAAAAGCTTAAGAATAAATCGGATAAATTCCCCTCTTTGAGCTCCAACCCCAATTTGTCATCTTTCGTCACCATGGTCACATCTGAAATTCAAAAACTCAAAATACATAAAAAGATCGGGAATACATCCCCTTCTGAAATACTTGCTCTAAACACCCTTAAAAAATGCCACTCCCTTGTCATTAAGCCCTCGGATAAGGGGGGCAATATTGTGATCATGTCAAACGAGCAATATAAAAATATGTGCCAAAAGGTTTTGTCCAATCGGGACTGGTATAGGCCTATACCCAGATCTAGTATCGCTAAATTTGAAATCCAATTTTATGCCCTGGTTGACGGTGCCTTTTCACAGGGTATCATCAATCAGGACATTTGGGAATTTCTATGAATAAAATTTCCAAAAATCCCTACTTTTTATTGTCTACCTAAAGTCCATAAAAACTGTATAACACCACCAGGTAGACCCATAGTCTCTGGTAATGGGGCTATCACAGAACACTTGAGTCTTTTCGTAGACTCCTATCTCAAGCCATTCGTTGAAAATTTGCCCTCATACGTGCGCGATACTATCCACCTATTACAATCTCTGGAAGGCCTACACGTCCCAGCACAGTCACTACTGGTAGCCATCGATGTCGAGGCCCTCTATAGCTCAATTCCCCATCATTTAGGGCTGACTGTGGTCAGACACTTCATCACCCAAACCCACAGAGATGATAAAAAACTCTGCGAGTTTGTTATTATGGCCCTGGAATTTATCCTTCACCATAACATCTTTTCTTTCGATGGCTCCCACTTCCTCCAGATACAGGGCGTGGCGATGGGGACTTCTTGTGCCCCGTCCTACGCCAACCTGTACCTGGGGGAGTGGGAGCAGTCCTTCCTCTCTGACGAAGCCTTTAAATCGCACACCCAACACATAGCCGCATGGTATCGTTATATAGATGACATTCTGGTGTTGTGGGAAGGCTCCGTAAGCCAACTAAACGAATGCATCCGTATGATGCAGCACAATAACTTTAATTTAAAGTTTACTGTGACCCACAGCGCACACAGTATCACATTTTTGGATACAACTATCAGTAAGAATCCTGAGGGGACTCTCTCCAGTAGCCTTTTTCGAAAACCCATTGCCGGCAATACCATCTTACATGCTTCCAGTTCTCACCCCCAACCGTTGATCCGAGCGATCCCCTACAGCCAATACTTGAGGCTAAGACGAAATTGCTCCGACCAACAGACTTACTTGATCGAAGCTGCCGCACTCAGAGACAGATTGCTTCTGAGGGGCTATTCTTCTACGCTTCTAAAAAAAGCGTTCAAACGTGCCAACAGACATACTTGATGGGAACTTCTCTTTGGTCCTCAAAACAAGGCTGCAATGGACCCCACCACTAGGATCATTATGCGGTTTACAAACCAACACGAATCTATTAAATCTATTCTCAACAAACACTGGCACCTTTTATACTCCGATACCACTTTACGTCCACACTTACCTGCTCGGCCAGCGATTACCTACCGGCGTACCAGTTCCCTGCGTGACCATTTGGTCCGCAGTGAATTTGTCAGTGAATCACGCGGGGACCCCTGCAAGAGGCTTGGAACATTCACATGTGGAGGATGCTCCACATGTAGATTCATGAATACACAACAGCACGTGACCCTTCCTAATGGACACCCGTATAGACCGCGTCATTTTGCAAACTGCAAGACAGAGGGTGTGATATACCTTCTAGTCTGCCAATGTCTCCAATTCTATGTAGGTAAGACCAAACAAAGATTCTCGTTGCGAGCCTCACGGCACATCTCTGCCATGAGGAAAGCGAACCCCGAATTCCCACTGGGGAGACATGTGATGAATGTGCATCATGGTAATTTTCCTAACATTTATTTTTTAATTTTGGACAGAGTACACCCTAGTCCGAGGGGTGGGGATTGGAACAAAGCCTTGCTACAACGGGAAGCCCGCTGGATTGCAGACCTTGCTGCCACCTCACCCCCCGGCCTCAATGACCATTTGAGTTTTAGACCTTTTTTAGAGGGTTTCTCATCTGGGGTTTGTGAAAAAGACTTATAATGAACTGATCTATAGGGTGTTGATGTGTCCCTCTTTGGTTGCTTTTTTGTATGCGCTTCTTATGCGTTACCATTCCATATCTACCACATTTTTTTTTTTTTTTTTTATACACTGGCATGTCATTATCTGGGGCACACTGTCGGCCCCACTTGGGACACATCTTTTTACCACAGCTCTGGCCCCTCTTTGTCCCGCCCGGCGCACGTGGGCCTCCCGGGAACCTTGTCCGTCGGGGGGCCTCCATATGGGTACCCGGAACATACCCGCGGAGTGACTGGCGGCCTCTGCTGCCTGTCCGCACCTGCGGATACGGTGCCCTCCTATGCGTCGGTGGGCGTTTCCTGCATGACACCCCCCCCACGGTCCGCTGTGGGGGGGTGCCGTGCAGTTCTCGCCCAGGGTCCCCCTGCCCCCGCAGTGCCCATTTGGCGATTATCTGAAGGCACCTCTTACCCCCACCCCAATTCCAATTTTGTATGTATTGACAATCTTTTAATAGCCCCCTCCTACGAAGTGTGTTGCAGCACTCCAGCTGGTGCACATTTTGTTCTAACATCTATAGATGGGCAGATTACCTCCGTGCGAGCTCCCCTTGCTGTGATCTGTTTTGCTGCTGTCAGCTTCCATTTCTCTCCCCCCTCCCTGCTGCACTGATCGGTGTTGTGGTGCTGCCATGGTTCCCTCCCCTTAGCGTCCATTTGTGGATTGGCGCTGGGGGGTTTCCATGGCACCCGCACCCTGATTGGAGCAGCAGGCGGCGTGAGACTGAATGGCGTCTCAGTGTTGCCATGGATTCCTCCCTTCAGCGTCCCCAGCTGGACCGATGCCGTCTCCATGGTACCTCCACCCTGATTGGAGCGGCGAATGGCCTGACACTTAGTAGCGCCTGACGGCGCCCGCACCCTGATTGGAGTAGCGGTATGATTGGCGGGACCCCAACGCCAATCATTGCCGCACCCACCTCTCCCTTCCCCTTTATATTCAACCACCGAACGCCGTGTCGGTGACATTGTCCGACTCGGCGGTGGTGGTTGGAGACAGCATAGCAGCCACTAATGACACTGTAACCTTAATGCAAGAAATACAGGTAAGGCTCTCCCCTACTATTTGTTAACACTGCTCCCTTGTTGGCAATCTCTAACCTGGGCACGCTCTTTTATGTGCTTGCCTGGGCAACAGACCTTGCTGCCACCTCACCCCCCGGCCTCAATGACCATTTGAGTTTTAGACCTTTTTTAGAGGGTTTCTCATCTGGGGTTTGTGAAAAAGACTTATAATGAACTGATCTATAGGGTGTTGATGTGTCCCTCTTTGGTTGCTTTTTTGTATGCGCTTCTTATGCGTTACCATTCCATATCTACCACATTTTTTTTTTTTTTTTTATACACTGGCATGTCATTATCTGGGGCACACTGTCGGCCCCACTTGGGACACATCTTTTTACCACAGCTCTGGCCCCTCTTTGTCCCGCCCGGCGCACGTGGGCCTCCCGGGAACCTTGTCCGTCGGGGGGCCTCCATATGGGTACCCGGAACATACCCGCGGAGTGACTGGCGGCCTCTGCTGCCTGTCCGCACCTGCGGATACGGTGCCCTCCTATGCGTCGGTGGGCGTTTCCTGCATGACACCCCCCCCACGGTCCGCTGTGGGGGGGTGCCGTGCAGTTCTCGCCCAGGGTCCCCCTGCCCCCGCAGTGCCCATTTGGCGATTATCTGAAGGCACCTCTTACCCCCACCCCAATTCCAATTTTGTATGTATTGACAATCTTTTAATAGCCCCCTCCTACGAAGTGTGTTGCAGCACTCCAGCTGGTGCACATTTTGTTCTAACATCTATAGATGGGCAGATTACCTCCGTGCGAGCTCCCCTTGCTGTGATCTGTTTTGCTGCTGTCAGCTTCCATTTCTCTCCCCCCTCCCTGCTGCACTGATCGGTGTTGTGGTGCTGCCATGGTTCCCTCCCCTTAGCGTCCATTTGTGGATTGGCGCTGGGGGGTTTCCATGGCACCCGCACCCTGATTGGAGCAGCAGGCGGCGTGAGACTGAATGGCGTCTCAGTGTTGCCATGGATTCCTCCCTTCAGCGTCCCCAGCTGGACCGATGCCGTCTCCATGGTACCTCCACCCTGATTGGAGCGGCGAATGGCCTGACACTTAGTAGCGCCTGACGGCGCCCGCACCCTGATTGGAGTAGCGGTATGATTGGCGGGACCCCAACGCCAATCATTGCCGCACCCACCTCTCCCTTCCCCTTTATATTCAACCACCGAACGCCGTGTCGGTGACATTGTCCGACTCGGCGGTGGTGGTTGGAGACAGCATAGCAGCCACTAATGACACTGTAACCTTAATGCAAGAAATACAGGTAAGGCTCTCCCCTACTATTTGTTAACACTGCTCCCTTGTTGGCAATCTCTAACCTGGGCACGCTCTTTTATGTGCTTGCCTGGGCAACAGACCTTGCTGCCACCTCACCCCCCGGCCTCAATGACCATTTGAGTTTTAGACCTTTTTTAGAGGGTTTCTCATCTGGGGTTTGTGAAAAAGACTTATAATGAACTGATCTATAGGGTGTTGATGTGTCCCTCTTTGGTTGCTTTTTTGTATGCGCTTCTTATGCGTTACCATTCCATATCTACCACATTTTTTTTTTTTTTTTTATACACTGGCATGTCATTATCTGGGGCACACTGTCGGCCCCACTTGGGACACATCTTTTTACCACAGCTCTGGCCCCTCTTTGTCCCGCCCGGCGCACGTGGGCCTCCCGGGAACCTTGTCCGTCGGGGGGCCTCCATATGGGTACCCGGAACATACCCGCGGAGTGACTGGCGGCCTCTGCTGCCTGTCCGCACCTGCGGATACAGTGCCCTCCTATGCGTCGGTGGGCGTTTCCTGCATGACACCCCCCCCAAGGTCCGCTGTGGGGGGGTGCCGTGCAGTTCTCGCCCAGGGTCCCCCTGCCCCCGCAGTGCCCATTTGGCGATCATCTGAAGGCACCTCTTACCCCCACCCCAATTCCAATTTTGTATGTATTGACAATCTTTTAATAGCCCCCTCCTACGAAGTGTGTTGCAGCACTCCAGCTGGTGCACATTTTGTTCTAACATCTATAGATGGGCAGATTACCTCCGTGCGAGCTCCCCTTGCTGTGATCTGTTTTGCTGCTGTCAGCTTCCATTTCTCTCCAGCCTCCCTGCTGCACTGATCGGTGTTGTGGTGCTGCCATGGTTCCCTCCCCTTAGCGTCCATTTGTGGATTGGCGCTGGGGGGTTTCCATGGCACCCGCACCCTGATTGGAGCAGCAGGCGGCGTGAGACTGAATGGCGTCTCAGTGTTGCCATGGATTCCTCCCTTCAGCGTCCCCAGCTGGACCGACGCCGTCTCCATGGTACCTCCACCCTGATTGGAGCGGCGAACGGCCTGACACTTAGTAGCGCCTGACGGCGCCCGCACCCTGATTGGAGTAGCGGTATGATTGGCGGGACCCCAACGCCAATCATTGCCGCACCCACCTCTCCCTTCCCCTTTATATTCAACCACCGAACGCCGTGTCGGTGACATTGTCCGACTCGGCGGTGGTGGTTGGAGACGGCATAGCAGCCACTAATGACACTGTAACCTTAATGCAAGAAATACAGGTAAGGCTCTCCCCTACTATTTGTTAACACTGCTCCCTTGTTGGCAATCTCTAACCTGGGCACGCTCTTTTATGTGCTTGCCTGGGGAACACCCTGATCTTACACATTGTGTAGCACTATATATAGTGAATATCTTCCTCTTGCCTTTCCTACAGATTTTTTTGTACGAAGTTGCTACTTCTGATAGTATTTGCAGCCTATCTTGCGCTTCAGGCACATCCGTTCCCCCTGCCCGCATATCAGGGATATCTACCCACGCTTAATCATCATATCCCTTATATATCAATACTGGGGTAAGTTATGAACATTTAGATCACTTTTTCACCATTGGCCTGGATGCATATCCGCTTGAGGTGCGGTCTTTATGCATCCTCAGCACATGGGCGTGTGCCGCTCTGACGTGCGGTTCTCATGCGTTTTTTGTCCTTTTTGCATATGTATTTTTAACTACTTTATAGGCCCTTTTGAGTACCTCAGTACATAAGGCCTTTCTCCTTTTTCCCTTTTTTGTATTTTCAGATAATTTTTTCTCTCCCCTCCCTCTGATTTTTCACCTGCTGGGCCCTCTTGGGGTAGCGTTGTCACTCCCGGAATCTCTTCTTGGGGTGGCAAATTGGGGACCAGTGTGGAGAAGGCGGGGCCAGAAATACGCCCGTTTCCTTTGGATTCCTGGCGTCCTGTGTGTAGTTGCCCCCGAGGAATTCCGGCGGTCGGCCTCTTTTTCTGATCATGCTTGGGTATGTTTTTTTCTTTTTTAAATTTATTTATTTATTTTTCTTCCTAGAATGATGTTAAATGCAGTAAACATGTTCAATGCATTTGTTTCTAATTACGATATTTCATGTTTTAATAGTGTAAAGTCTGCCTGCCATTTGCCCTTGACGAAGGGACTCCTGCAGTCCCGTAACGCGTAGGCTCAGGTGGAAGACTATACGAACACACATTTGGTTCACTCACCAGTATAACCTTGCTTTTACTGTTAAATTGATCCATATGATTGTATTTGAAACCCTTTTTTTATATGTATATTTTTGTATACTTGTGACAATAAAATTGTTTTTATTTTTACTTGTTGCCTTTAAAGTCCCACCACTCCTTGAGGGGTTATTTTCTTTTCTCCGTATGTCAGGGATGGCGGCAACTTTTGTGACATTACTGGATGGTACCTCCTCTCCTTTTTGTTCCTTTTCCAGATAGCCCAAGCTATTTGCTGAGAGGCATGTTGAGTATTTTGCAGATCTTGCTTTTTGTAAAGTTTTGAAAATTGAAAAAAGAAAAAAAAATACATTTTTCTTTTCTTTCTTTATTTTCAAAAACAAATGAGAGCTGCAAAATACTCACCATGCCTCTTAGCATTTGCTAAGAGGCATGGTGAGTATTTTGCAGCTCTCATTTGGGGGGACGGAGCGGAGAAGATGCCTGGAGGAAGATGCGGGACGCCCTAACGTATTTACCTTAGGGCATCCCGCATCTTCCTCCAGGCATCTTCTCTGCTCCGTCCCCATGAAAAGACGTGCGGTCCCCCCAAAAATCCATACCAGATCCTTATCCGAGCACGCAACCTGGCAGGCCACAGGAAAAGAGGGGGGACAAGAGAACGCCCCCCCTCCTGAATCGTACCAGGCCACATGCCCTCAACATTGGGAGGGTGCTTTGAGGTAGCCCCCCAAAGCACCTTGTCCCCATGTTGATGGCGAGAAGGGCCTCATCCCCACAACCCTTGCCCCCCTCTTTTCCTGTGGCCTGTCAGGTTGCGTGCTCAGATAAAGATCTGGTATGGATTTTTGGGGGGACCCACGCCTTTTTTAAAAAAAATTTTGGCACAGGGTTCCCCTTAAAATCCATACCAGACCTGAAGGGTCTGGTATGGATTTCAAGGGGCACCTCCACCCCATTGTTTTTTAATTTTGGTGCAGGGTTCCTGTCAGGTCACCTAGAGGTTGGGTGACAGACGCACACCGTTGGGATCAGGAGTGCACCACAAGGCAGTGGACCCTACAGCTGACTGCTGCGGATGGGAGTCCGGGTGGTAAGGAAGGCAGGGCAACTGGGACACCAACACTGATCCCACCGGGGTTAGAGCGTAGGATTCCCTGGGGCGCGGATTCTAAGAGCCAGCAGGTGTTCACCAGAGCCTCTAGAGGTGAGGATGGACTGGGCTGCAACTGGCTCCAGGTCGCGACCCCCAGGGTCCCCCAGCTCACACCCACAGTAGGCAACAGGAGGATAGGGATAGTAAGGAATAAGCCAAGGTCAGGGCCACAAGCAGACAAGGAAAACAGAGTACACGCCAAAGGTTCAGGGTCACAGGCAAACAGGGATAGTTGGAAACACGCCAGAGGTCAGGGTCACGAGCAGACAGGAATAGTCGGGGACACGCCAGAGTTCAGTGTCCCGAGCAGACAAGAAAAGTAGAGAACGCGCCAAGGTCGGTAACAGAAACAAATGTAGAGCACACGGCAGGCGGGAACAGGAAGCCAAACACACAAAGAGCTGGGGTGGAGCCGGGCTAGAGGAGAGTTAATAAAAGCAGTCAGGTGAGAGTCAGCTGGTCTTTGGAGATGAACACATGGAAACAGGTAAGCTGATGGACAACACTATTGCATAACCATGACAGTACCCCCCTCTTACAAGGTCTCCCCCTTTCCCGCTTGGGACCAGGTTTAGAGGGGAACTTCAAATGAAACTTCCTCAACAGACGAGGTGCAAAGACCTCAGAAGCCTTGACCCACGACCTCTCCTCAGGACCAAACCCCTTCCAATGCACGAGGTACTGGAGAATGCCTCTACAGAGTCGGGAATCCAAAATTTGGCTAACCTCGTACTCCTGATCATCCTCAGAGACCAGCACTGTGGTAGAAAGAGGACGAGAGAACTTATTGAGGACTAAAGGCTTCAGAAGGGCAACATGTAAGGAGTTAGAGATTTTGAGGCCTTTGGGAATCTGGAGCTTGAAACAACCCGGATTCAGTTTGGAAGTCATGGTGTATAGACCAATGAATCTTGGCGCAAATTTGAGAGAAGGAACCCGGAGTTTGATGTTCCTGGTGGAGAGCCAGACTTTGTCCCCTGGCTGAAGAGAAGACGGCTTACACCTGCGACGGTCAGCAAAATTCTTGAATTTGTTGGCAGCTTTCTGGAGGGAATCATGAACGTCAGCCCACATGGAATTGAATGATTCCTGAACAGTAGCCAAGGCTGGAATGTCGGAAGAACAGGTCATAGGAAGAGGGAGTTGAGGATGTTTTCCATAAACAGTGATAAAGGGTGTTTTCTGAGAACTGACGTTAACATGATTATTGTGGGAGAACTCTGCCCACGGGAGTAGTGATGCCCAATCATCGTGATGTCCCGAGACCAAGGTACAGAGAAAGACCTCCAACTCCTGATTAACCCTCTCAGTCTGGCCATTGGATTGGGGATGGAAAGAAGAGGTAAACTTCAAGGTAATGTTGAGGGATTTGCAAAGGGCTCTCCAAAAACGGGACGTAAATTGAACACCCCTGTCCGAAACGACATGGGAAGGAACACCATGAAGGCGGAAAATCTCTCGTACAAAAATGGGAACCAAGGCAGAAGCAGAAGGGAGACCAGGAAGAGGAACAAAATGAGCCATCTTGGAGAACCGATCGATTACCACCCAAATGGCTGTATTATTCTCTGACAGTGGAAGATCGGTGATAAAATCCATGGCGATGTGAGACCAGGGCTCCTTAGGAATGGGCAAGGGCATGAGAAGACCAGCAGGGGCTTGTGTGGAAGATTTAGACTGAGCACAGACATGACAAGCCTTAACATAATCTTTAACATCCGATCCGAGCGGAGGTTAGGCCACCAGTAGAGACAACTGATGAGCAGGAAGGATCGGAGGAATCCAGCATGACTTGCCACCTTGGAATCATGTCCCCAATGAAGGATCTTAGCTCTTAGCTCCGTGGGAACAAAGGTCTTGCCAGGAGGAATTTTTGATTCCAGGGTGGTAGAATGGGCAACAATGCATGAGGTTGGAATGATCGGCTCAGGATCAGGGGTGGACTCCTCATCCAAAGTGTCCAAGGACCTAGAGAGCGCATCAGCCCGACCGTTGCAGGAACCAGGTTTGTACGTAATCGTGAATTTAAAACGAGAAAAGAAGAGACTCCACCTGGCCTGTCTGGGGTTCAGACGTTTAGCATTCTGTAGGTATTGTAGATTCTTGTGATCAGTAAAGATCGTAATGGAGTGAGGGGAACCCTCCAAGAGATGACGCCACTCTTCCAACGCCAATTTAATTGCGAGAAGTTCCCGATCACCAATGCCATAATTTCTCTCTGCCTGAGAAAATTTTTTGGAGAAGAACGCACATGGTTGACGTCTCTTCTCAAAGAACTGAAGAAGCACAGCTCCTACCCCCATCGAAGAAGCGTCTACTTCAATAAAAAATGGGTCCTGAGGATTTGGTCTCCTCAAGAGAGGTCCAGAAACGAAGGCCTGTTTCAGATCGTGAAACGCAGAGGCAGCCTCGGGAGGCCAGTCTTTGGCATTCGCACCCTTCTTGGTTAAAGCGATAATAGGCGCAGCTATGGAAGGGTAATTCCTTATGAACTGCCTATAATAATTTATGAAGCCAAGAAAGTGCTGTGTGACCTTAAGGCTAGCAGGAAGGGGCCAGTTGGTAATGGCCGAGACCTTTCCTGGGATCCATGGGAAGACCCAAACTAGAAACAAAACATCCCAGAAACAGGACCTCAGGACATTCAAAGGAACACTTCTCCAGCTTGGTATAGAGATTATTCTCTCTAAGGCGCTGAAGTACGGTGCGAACATGGTTCCTGTGAGCAAGCAGATTTTCAGAAAAGATGAGAATGTCATCCAGATAGATGACAACAAACTGGTATAGTAGATCCCTGAAGATTTCATTGACAAAGTTCTGGAACACAGCTGGAGCATTACACAAACCTAAAGGCATAACCAGGTATTCGTAATGCCCGTCCCTAGTGTTAAACACAGTCTTCCATTCGCACCTTCCTGTATTCTAATGAGATTGTATGCACCGCTGAGATCCAACTTGGTGAAAATGTAAGCCCCCTTCAACCTGTCAAATAGCTCAGATATTAGAGGTAAGGGGTATCGGTTTTTGATAGTCACTGCATTTAACCCTCGATAGTCAATGCAGGGTCTGAGGGTACCATTCTTTTTAGCAACGAAAAAGAACCCTGCTCCTGCAGGCGATGAGGATTTCCAGATTAAACCTCTCTCCAAATTCTCGGCGACATACTCAGACATGGTCTGGGTCTCTGGAATGGACAGAGGGTAGGTACGACCCCTGGGTAGAGTTGCTCCAGGGACAAGGTCAATGGCACAGTCAAAAGATCTGTGGGGAGGAAGCACCTCAGCAGACTTCTTACAGAACACATCCCGGTAATCGCTGTATGCCGAGGGAAGATCAGACGATACAGATGTGGTAGCAATGGAAAGTCTCTCCTTGGGGACCACCTTGAGAAGACAGGACGAGAAACACGAAGGGCCCCAAGCCAGGATCTGCCCAGAGACCAAGTCCACATGTGGAGAGTGGAGCTGTATTAGGAAGGCCTAATACAATGGGGGTAGAGGCCTTGGGTAGAATGAGGAAGGAAATCCACTCCTGGTGGTGTTTCCCTACCGACATCCTAATAGGTAGCATCTGGAAATGGATAGGGCCCCCTGGGAGCACAGTGCCATCAATTGCCGAGACTACCAGTGGTGTAGCGAGGGGAGAAAGGGTAAGCTTCATAGAAGAAGCAGTTCTCCAATCCATAAAATTGACGGCAGCCCCGGAGTCCAGATATGCTAGGACCAATTGGGGAGAAGGGCCTACATGGAGGAACACTGGAAGAAGAAGATGAGAAGGTGATGTTTCTGGGTCCAATACTCCACCTTCTAAATGTATTAGACCACAGCATTTCCCGGACGAAGCGAGCAGGAGTCACGAAAATTACCCTTGCCCCCACAATAAAGACACAAACCCAGAGTTCTGCGTCTAGCACGTTCTTCGGGGGTTAGTCTGGTCCGGCCCAGCTGCATAGGTTCCTCAGCAGGCAGAGGATGCTCCACAGGGCGACGGGAGAAGAGTTCTGGCTGACTAGGTCCTAGAGGGTGCTGGCGTCTTTTTTCTAGGGACCTCTCCTGGAAACGAACGTCAATCTGGTTGCACATGGAAATGACATAGTCTAGACCGGCGGGGATGGCTCTTCCTGCTAATTCGTCCTTCACTCGGTCGGAAAGGCCATGTAAAAAGGTTGCGACCAGGGCCTCGTTGTTCCAGCTCAATTCAGCTGTGAGGATACGGAACTGAAGCGCATATTGTCCCACTGAACAAGATTCTTGGCGAAGGCGTAAAAGGGCACTAGCCGCTGAAGAAGCCCGAGCTGGCTCCTCAAAGATATTACGAAATAGCTTCAAGAAGTCGCACAGGCTGAAAACCACCGGGTCATTCTTCTCCCACAGGGGAGCAGCCCAAGCTAAAGCTTCACCAGAGAGGAGGGAAATTATATAGGCTACCTTAGCCCGATCAGACAGAAAGTTTTGGGGCTGGAGCTCAAAATGAATGGTGTATTGGTTGAGGAAGCCCCTGCAGGCCTTGGATTCCCCAGAAAAACTAGACGGAGCAGGCAGTGAATATGAATGTGTGGCTGCGACTGGTGCGATAGGAGCAGCTTCTTGAGGCTGCAGGTTCCTGTTTCCCAAGGAGGCCTGGAGCTGCTCGAAGCGAGAAGCCAGATCCTTAAGGAATCGCATCACCTGAGTCTGATTAGATTCCTAAACCTCGAGTCTGCGAACTACGCCCTGCAAAGGATCGGCTGGAGGAAGCGGCACGTCAGCCGGGTCCATGGCTGATCAATTTGTCAGGTCACCTAGAGGTTGGGTGACAGATGCACACCGTTGGGATCAGGAGTGCACCACAAGGCAGTGGACCCTACGGCTGACAGCTGCGGATGGGAGTCCGGGTGGTAAGGAAGGCAGGGCCGCTGGGACACCAACACTGATCCAACCGGGGTTAGAGCGTAGGATTCCCTGGGGCGCGGAGTCTAAGAGCCAGCAAATGTTCACCAGAGCCTCTAGAGGTGAGGATGGACTGGGCTGCAACTGGCTCCAGGTCACGACCCCCAGGGTCCCCCAGCTCACACCCACAGTAGGCAACAGGAGGATAGGGATAGTAAGGAATAAGCCAAGGTCAGGGCCACAAGCAGACAAGGACAACAGAGTACACGCCAAAGGTTCAGGGTCACAGGCAAACAGGGATAGTTGGAGACACGCCAGAGGTCAGGGTCACGAGCAGACAGGAATAGTCAGGGACACGCCAGAGGTCAGTGTCACGAGCATACAAGAATAGTAGAGAATACGCCAAGGTCGGTAACAGAAACAAATGTAGAGCACACGGCAGGCAGGAACAGGAAGCCAAACACACAAAGGTTGATCAGCAGGGCTGGCCTGCAGTGCAGAGGTTAATATAGAGTTCTCCGATAGGAGCTGGGGTGGAGCCGTGCTAGAGGAGAGTTAATAAAAGCAGTCAGGTGAGAGTCAGCTGGTCTTTGGAGATGAACATATGGAAACAGGTAAGCTGATGGACAACACTATTGCATAACCATGACAGTTCTTCTTAATATCCATACCAGACCTGAAGGGCCTGGTATGGAATTTAGGGGGACCCCCCATGCATTTTTTTTATTTTGGTTCGGGGGGTTCCCCTGTGGGGAAATCCCATACCGTTTTTATCAATGAACTTTTATGTGTATTGTTGGACCGACAATTCATTAATAGCCGCAAGTAGTTTTAAATGACTTTTTTTCCTTTGACATGTCATTTTCCTGTCAGACTGTTCTAAACATGGAAACATGTGCCCCTTTACAGGCATACTATAGACACCCCCCAGGTACGAAATTTACAGGAACATTACACTTTTATTGTTTCACTTTAAGCATTATTAAAATCACTGCTCCTGAAAAAACGGCCGTTTTTAAAACTTCTTTTTGCATTGATACCCTGGGGCAGGATACAGGTCCCCAAACACTTTTTATGACAATAACTTGCATATAAGCCATTAAAATGAGTACTTTTGATTATTCATGTTCATGTCCCATAGACTTTAATGGTGTTCGCGTGTTCAAAAAATTTTTTTGCCTGTTCGCAAGTTCTGCTGCGAACCGAACCGGGGGGTTCGGCTCAATCCTAGTAGTGAGTGCACAGCTTGTATAACAGTGCAAATTTGCTGTCCCTCATAACTCAACACACAGCCATTAATAAAGATAAAAAAAACAGGTACACCAGACTCAGTGCAGTATTATGGTATCCATTTAATAGAAAATAAAAAACAAGCCAAATGACTACTTAAAAAAGAGAAGTAAATACGGGCACATAATGCAGGGTCCAAGGGGTGAAGTCATTCAGTGGTCCAAGGTGCTGTCCGTATGATGAGAAGATGGCAGGGTCCAGGTGTTGTGGACAGTAAGCCGCTTAAGGATGGAGCAGCAGTGTAGTCTCGGATGCTATCCGGGAGGCCGGGAGGTACAGCACACAGGCGTACTGTGTAATGAACGGAGACCGGAAACCGGAACCGGAACTGCGTTCCAGCCTGGGATGCAAACAACGAGGACTGGAAGTGACATAATTAGGGCAGCCAATTGGGGCTGCCCTAATTAGGGCAGCCAACGAGGACCGGAAGTGACGTAATTAAGGCAGCCAATTAAGGCTGCCCTAATTACGTCACTTCCGCTCCTCGTTGTTTGCGTCCCAGGCTGGTTCCGGTTTCCGGTCTCCGTTCATTGCACAGTACACCTGTGTGCTCTACCTCCCAGCCTCCCGGATAACATCAGGGGCTACACTGCTACTCCATCCTTAAGCGGCTTACTGTCCACAACACCTGGACCCTGCCATCTTCTTACCATATGGACAGCACCTTGGACCACTGAACGACGTTGCCCCTTGGACCCTGCATTATGTGCCCGTATTTACTTCTCTTTTGTGAGTAGCCATTTGGCTTGTTTTTTATTTTCTATTAAATGGATACCATAATACTGCACTGAGTCTGGTGCACCTGGTTTTTTATCTTTGTCTTCCAGAGTCTTGCTTCTACTCTAAAGGTTGCAGCCGCCAGTGTAAACTGGAACTTTCATTGGAACTATAAGACAGACTTTCTCATTTGTATCCCCTTTTGTATTTCTTAGTTATTTATTTTACTATTACTCAGTTGGTCCTTGCGCCATCATTCCCCTTTGTTCTTACACAACTATTAATGTCTAAACCGCTGGCAACAAAAGTGAGTACACCCCTAAGTGAAAATGTCCAAATTGGGCCCAAAGTGTCAATATTTTGTGTGGCCACCATTATTTTCCAGCACTGCCTTAACCCTTTTGGGCATGGAGTTCACGAGAGCTTTACAGGTTATCACTGGAGTCCTCTTCCACTCCTCCATGATGACATCACGGAGCTGGTGGATGTGAGAGACCTTGTGCTCCTCCACCTTCCATTTGAGGATGCCCCACAGATGCTCAATAGGGTTTAGGTCTGGAGACATGCTTGGCCAGTCCATCACCTTTAACCTCAGCTTCTTTAGCAAGGCAGTGGTCTTCTTGGAGGTGTGATACACATCACGCAAGGCATCTCCCTGTTTTACAGGGAGGATCTCTTTCCTTCCACCTTTTACCACCACTAGAGGGAGCTGCTCCACATCATTCGGCTTCTGAGCCTTAGGACCCGGAGCCGATGAGCGGGGCGAAGAGGTGTTGCACTGCACAGGTGAGGCGTAACTTCACGTCTGCTTTCGGCCCTTCGGGATAAAATGCAGCTGCTCCGGCGTTCACATACTGCCGGAGCTCCTTGGGACATGACGTGCCACCACACCTCTGCAGGTAATCTCCCCAGTCTCTGGAGACTCTTGCTTTCATCCTTTGCACTCATTTTGATCAGATGCCGGGCTGACATTATTTGTGACTGCCCAGGCTTTCTTAGATCATCCTTGCCTCTGATACACCATTATTACCTGAACAATTGGTCTTCCTTTTTTGGAACATCACCTGTCCAGTGCTAATTTTTCTTTTCTTGTCATTTTCTCTATAGTAGTCTACTGAATATCTCTAGTGCTGCCAGGTGGCCCTCTCAAGTCCCTTGGTTTCAAGTTTCCTCTGGGTCTATATTGTAAGCCCATTTTTTATTTATTTTTTCATTATTTAATAATTTTTTACTAGAATGATACAATATTGTATTACATAACTTTTTGTTCCTTCTTACTTATTTGACCCACTATATACTGTTTTCAGCTGGCCCTTCTGTTCCCACTGTGACCCCTATTCGCCTGTGGTCTTGCCCTGCTTTGTTAGTTCTTTTTTGTGGGGACTGCGATAGGATTCTTGCCCTCGTTGTCTTGGATGAACCGGGTGAGAGGCACTGCCCTGGGAGTGGAGACACAGGTGCATACATAAATCACTTTATATATTGTATGTTTTTAATAATGTCTTTCAGCCCTTTATATAACATGTACACTATACTTATATACAAATATCCACGTATTCATTATATTTTTTGTATATGTTGTTTGTCCAATTGTTATTCATTCTAGAAGGCCTGTACCGCCGTAAAGACAGCTTCCCCTGAAGAAGCCCGATCCATGGGCGAAACATGTCGGGATTTGTCTTGCTGTCTTGTTAAACATCATAACAATAGTACTGTACATGGCTGTATTTTCTGTTTTTATGTACACATTCTCTGTTTTGCTTCTCAAAACAAGAAATAAACTATTTTTTATTGAATATATCTGTTGATATTTTTGCACCTTTAAAAAATCCCCATCCCATTTTTTTGTTGCCCATATAGAACATTGGCCAAAAATGATACTCAATCCATATAAAAACTTGAAAGATGCTTGTGTGTGGAGTAATCCGACAAGTTTTCAGAGTCATTAACTGCTTCTTCTGGGCAGTTCTACATGCATCTAAATTATCAGTCAAATTACAAAGACATGCTAGCTGAATGCTAAACAGTGGGGACCTTGAGTGGAGAGTGAACAAGTCTTGGTTTTTGACTGCTGGTGATTGCTGGGTTGCATTTTTAGGTACTTTCGGGAGCTTTTCCTTGTAGCTTTTTAACACCTTTTCTGACACTTCTTAAAAGGCTTTTTTTTTCTTTGCTTCCTTCAGCCTACTAATTAAGGGGAGTGGTTAATTGGTCACAGGTGCTTGAGGCCTATATAACCTTGTGCAGAACTCATTGTGAGCCTGCTCATCTTTGAGTCTGCTGGAACTCTGTCCAAGTGGAACTGGTCTAAGTGGTGAGTCAGGAAGCTAGTTGTTAGGTAATTTGAACAGGGTATAATCCCCAATCCTCAATAAATTTAATAGGCACGATGCCCGGTGGGTGTGGAGAGGCGACTCGTTGCGGCATGTATTCATTCCTTGATCATCCGATTGAGGGTTAATACTGCTGTGCAAAATGTAAGCGCATTGTTTCCCTGGAAGCCCAGGTTCTGAATCTGGGGAAGCAACTGTCAGCACTGAGAAGTCCCTCCATACTAAAGGAGAGCCAGGAATGTACACGGCAGGTGCCGGCTGGGGCCAGCACAGAGGTGGGTGGAGACAAAGAGGTGCAGGCACTAGCAAAGAGTAGATGGGTGACAGTCAGGAAGGGTAGAGGGGGAAGTGCCAGGGAGGCCGATCCAGGGCTGGAGCATCCCAATAAGTATGCTCCATTGAGTGACATTGGTGAAACCAGTCAGGGACTAGGGATGGGCCGAACAACCCCGTTCGGTTCGCATACAGAACATGCGAACAGGAAAAATCAAAAGTGCTAATTTTAAGGGCTTATATGCAAGTTATTGTCAAAAAAAGTGTTTGGGGACCTGAGTCCTGCCCCAGGGGACATGTATCAGTGCAAAAAAAGTTTTAAAAACGGCCGTTTTTTCGGGAGAAGTGATTTTAAAGTGAAACAATAAAAGTGAAATATTCTTTTAAATTTCATACCTGGGGGTGTCTACAGTATGCCTGTAAAGTTGCGCTTTTTTCCCGTGTTTAGAATAGTCTGACAGCAAAATGACATTTCTAAAGGGAAAAAAAAGTCATGAAGTAATAACGGCTATAGTGAATTGTCTATGAGAGAAATCAAAAGTGCTAATTTTAATGGTTAATATGCAAGTTATTGTCATAAAAAGTGTTCTGGGACCTGGGCCCTGCCCCAGGGGACATGTATCAATGCAAAAAAAAGTTTTAAAAATGGCCATTTTTTGGGGAGCAAAATGACATTTCTAAAGGGAAAAAAAAGTCATGAAGTAATAGCGGCTATAGTGAATTGTCGGCTATAGTCAGTGCAAAAAAAGTTTTAAAAACGGACGTTTTTTCGGGAGCAGTGATTTTGATAATGCTTAAAGTGAAACAATAAAAGTGTAATATTCCTTTAAATTTCGTACCCAGGGGGGTTGTCTATAGTATGCCTGGAGTAGGAAGCGGAGGAAGACGCGGGGGAAGAAGAAGTTGGAGGAAGAAGAAGAACACCGAAGGAAGACCAGAAGAAATAAGATGGAAGAAGAAACGGGGAAAGAAGAAGAAATTAATAAAGGAATTGTCAAAAACCGTCTCTTGTCTTTTTTACCATTATTGACACTTTTTTTGTGAAATGGTACAAATGTACCCCATTACCAATTCACATGGGGGGGCGGGATCTGGTGGTCCTCTTGTTAAAGGGGGATTGCAGATTCCGATAAGCCCCCCGCTTGCAGACCCCCACAACCACCGGGCAAGGGTTGTGGGGATGAGGCCCTTCTCCCCATCAACATGGAGACAAGGTGCTTTGGAGGGGGCTGCTACCCCAAAGCACCCTCCTAATGTTGAGGGCATGTGGCCTGGTATGATTCAGGAGGGGGGCGCTCTCTTGTCCCCCCCCCTTTCCTGTGGCCTGCCAGGTTGCGTGCTCGGATAAGGGCCTGGTATGGATTTTGAGGGGGACCCCCAAGCCATTTTTTTTTTGGTGCGGGATTCCCCTTAATATCCATACCAGGACCTGAAGGGCCTGGTATGGAATTTAGGGGAACCCCCACGCATTTTTTCCCGTTTTTTAAAACTTTTTGTTTGCATTGATACATGTCCCCTGGGGCAGGACCCAGGTCTCCAAACACTTTTTATGACAATAACTTGCATATTAACCCTTAAAATTAGCACTTTTGATTTCTCCCATAGACAATTCACTATAGCTGCTTTTACTTCATGACTTTTTTTTCCCTTTAGAAATGTCATTTTGCTGTCAGACTATTTGTCAGAGAACCATTACAAACGCTCCTTTCCGTGCGCCAGCCAGACGTGCGGCAAGAACGTGTGAACCCTGGACCAGGCACGCACGTTAGTACTCTCATACGAACGAGTGCACGTCGGTGTGGGCACGTCCGCACGCCAACGAATCACAGCACAGGGCGCCCTATTTAAAGGATCAGCATACAAGTATCCGTGTTGGATTGTCTCAGCTAGTTCCTGTATCCTTGATTGCTGTTTGATTGAACCTTGATCCTAAAACCTTGGCCTTCCTGACTACTCTTTTGGATTATCCCTGCAACTCTGCTTACTTCTGCTTCCTGTACTGAACCCTGCTTGAACTCCTGACCACGGCTCTGTCTTCCGATCTTGTACCTCTCTGCCAGCCCATTGCCAACCTCCGCTAGCCCCTGACTACGAACCTGCCTATCGATTGTGTACCTTCCTGTCAGCACATTGCCGACTCCTGCTTGTTCCTGACCTTGCAAGTTCTCCTGTTGGACTTTCCTGAACCAATCCAGGATCAACATCTCACCAGCACCTCTAAGGCTCCGGTGTTCCTGATCCTGCCAACAGGCACCTACACCCTTCCATTGCCCTAGCAGCCCTGTCTCCACCTCCAGGGGTGTTAGGACCGGAACCGTGCAAGAGGCCACCCTCGTCATTTCAGACTCCACAATAAGCTACGTGACAGAACAATCCAGCCAAATGGAGTCTGAAAGGGGGGCCTCAGCTATGGATGCTCTGTGCCAGCAGATTGCAAACCTCACTCAAGCAGTCCAGGGCCTGCAGGATGGCTATCAGCGACTTGAGCAACGAGTGGAGTCTCTCACTCCAAGCACCTCGGCATGCCAGACAGCCGCAGCACCTGCATCATCGATCTCAACTTCTACTCCCACAGTAGTGGTGCCACCCCCAGAGCCACGAGTTCCTGCTCCAGAAAGATTCATGGGAGACCGCAGTAAATTCCGCGCTTTCAGGAACGCTTGCCATCTGTATTTCCTACTTCAGCCTCGCACCTTCACCTTGGAAAGTACCAAGGTGGGATTCATCATCTCATTGCTACAGGGAGAACCCCAGACCTGGGCTCACCATCTATTAGAACAAGATAGTCCCTTGCTAAGCACCATGGACTCTTTTTTGGATGAAATGGCTAAGGTTTATGATGACCCTCAGCGCACCACTACAGCTGAGGCCAGTCTCCACGCCCTCCAGCAGGGCTGTAGGCCTGTGGAGGACTATGTCACAGACTTTAGACGGTGGAGTTCCGACACACAGTGGAACAACGCCGCTCTTCATTTTCAGTTCCGCTCAGGACTGTCAGAGGCATTGAAAGATGAACTAGCTGGGGTGGGGGTCCCCAATTCTATTGAAGAACTGATTCAGCTATCTATTCAGATCGATCGCCGGCTGAGGGAGCGAAGATCTGAAAGAACCAGCCAATACCGGCCCATGTGGATGTTACCTAGGGTACCCAGCCACCCACCTATTCCTGCAACCCCACTATCTGCTCCAGTCACTGAAGCTCCCAAGGCAATGCAATTAGGCCTGCTTCGTGCCCCATTGACACCAGAAGAGAAGCAGCGCCGCCGTATGAATAATCTCTGCCTTTACTGTGGAGGAGCCGGTCATCACGCCAACATGTGTCCTAACAAGACTCGTAAGTTTGTCTCTCCTTCTCTTGATCCTTGTACTTTGGCTCTATCAAGATCAACTCACATTGCTGTTCCTGTCTCCCTACAGCTTCCGGAAGGGGCACTCCAGGTCCAGGCCATCGTTGACTCAGGCGCCTGTAGTTGCTTCGTTGACCATGCCTTCGCCCTGCAACACAAGATTCCTCTACATCCCAAGCAACACAAATTGTCCATGCGACTAGCTGATGGGTCCAACATCAAATCTGGGCCCATCATTCAAGAAACTCAACCTCTGCCTGCTGATATCTCACCCAACCACCAAGAACTGTTGTGCCTAGACGTGATATCCTCACCGCTCTTCCCAATCATCCTGGGAATGCCATGGTTGCAAGCACACAACCCGCAGATCGATTGGACAACTGGCAAGGTGGTCTTTCAGTCTGCCTATTGCCTCCATAACTGCCTCCAAACCCTCCACCACTCAGTACCAGTTGTTGGCTGTCTCAAACCCACATCCGAATCCCAAGATCTTGTTCCACCCATATACCACGATTTCCTGGATGTCTTTGATAAACAGAAAGCAGACACCCTTCCTCCCCACTGGGCCTACGATTGCCCAATTGAACTTTTACCAGGGGCAGAAATCCCCTTTGGCCGAATTTTCCCCCTCTCGGGAACCTGAACTCTTGGTCCTGAAAGACTACATCAACGAGAACCTCAAAAAGGGGTTCATCCGACACTCTACTTCTCCAGCCAGAGCAGGAATATTCTTTGTTGAAAAGAAGAACCACTCACTCCGGCCATGTGTGGATTACAGGGAACTAAATCGGATTACCATTAAAAACCACTACCCCCTGCCTCTAATTCCAGAATTACTCCAGAGACTCCACTCTGCAACAATTTTCACCAAGTTGGATCTACGAGGTGCTTACAACTTGATCAGGATCAGAAAGGGTGATGAGTGGAAAACGGCCTTCCGGACGAGGTTTGGCCATTTCGAGTACCTCGTTATGCCCTTTGGGTTATGTAACGCACCAGCAACCTTCCAGCATTTCGTAAATAATATTTTCAGAGACTTCCTAGACTTATTCATGATCGTTTATCTAGACGACATTCTGATTTTCTCGGTTTCCCTGGAATTACACCGTGACCATGTGAAACAGGTCCCTCTTAGGTTAAGACAAAATGGACTCTATGCCAAGGCCGAGAAATGTGAATTCTAACGGCAGACCATTCACTTTCTCGGACTAGTAATCTCTACAGGAGGGATGGCAATGGATCCTCAAAAGGTCACAGCCATAATGTCCTGGCCGCCTCCCGTTGACAAGAAAGGGGTACAACGGTTTATTGGGTTCTCCAATTTTTACAGGAAATGTATTAAAAACTTTTCGGGTATCATCATGCCCATCACTCAGCTCACCAAAAAACAGAACCGCTTTCAGTGGACAGAGGTAACTCAAGCTGCTTTTGACAAATTAAAGAGACTATTCACCTCTGCCCCGGTATTGAAGCACCCTGATCCTGCCCTTCCATACATACTGGAAGTAGATGCTTCAGAGAGCGCTGTAGGGGCCATCCTGTCTCAGCGCCAAGGACCTAAAGCTTTACTACACCCTGTGGCCATTTTTCTCGAAGAAATTAGGGCCTTTAGAAAGGAACTACGATGTGGGGGAACGGGAACTGTTGGCAATCAAATCGGCTTTGGAAGAGTGGCGGTACCTTCTCAAACAGATACCATATTACAGGCTGGGAATTTCTTGCTCACACAAAACGATTTAATGACACAGATACGTCAAGCATCCAGGGGAATCTCTCTGCCTCCAGATATGAACCTTCAAGAAGACGATGGGCTCTATTGGCAGGGAAATAACATTTTCGTACCACAGAATCTGCGTACTACTATTTTACAAGTGTTCCATGACTACCCGCTGGCTGGCCATTTTGGGGGACACAAGACCATGGATTTGGTCCAGAGACATTTTTGGTGGCCCAGCTTAGCAAGGGACTGCAGGAAATATGTCGGCTCGTGCTCAATTTGTCTCAGAAACAAGAACAGCAAAAGCAAAGCATGGGGATTATTAAGACCACTACCCATTCCTAAAAGACCCTGGGATAAGATTGCGATGGATTTTATTGTAGAGCTCCCTCCATCGGAAGGATTTTCATCCATCTTTGTAGTGGTGGACCGCCTCTCCAGGACGTCACATTTTGTACCCATGAAAGGGACCCCATCAGCAACAGAAACTGCTGAAGTTTTTATTAAAGTGGTGAGATTGCATTGTCTCAGATCGTGGAGTGCAGTTTACTTCAAGATTTTGGAAAACACTGTGCGAAGCACTGGGCATCAAACTAAATTTCTCCTCAGCTTATCATCCACAGTCCAATGGACAGACTGAGCGTACTAACCAAACGCTAGAACAATACCTGCGATGCTTTACCTCTTTTTCCCAGGAAGATTGGGCCTCACTATTGCCCTTGGCGGAATTCGCATTGAACAACTCTACCCATACAGCTACCAACCAATCTCCCTTCTTCTCTAATTATGGGTTCCATCCCTCTTTCTTGCCAACGCTAATTCCAGACTCTCCGTTACCAGCTGTTCAGGACAGACTAAATTTCCTTGCTACTAATAACCAGGTGCTGAGAGAGACCATTGCCAGGACACAGGAGGTTAATAAAAGATTCTTTGACAGAAAGAGGAGAGGAGAACTGGATTTGAAAGTGGGTGACCGTGTGTGGCTTTCAACAGTCAATCTGAAACTGGCCTGCCCGTCCAGGAAATTGGGACCTAAATATCTGGGACCTTTCCCAGTCAAGAGAAAGATCAATTCAGTCGCGTATGAACTTGAACTTCCCGACACATTCAAGATACATCCTGTGTTTCATACTTCCTTGTTGAAACCTGACGTGGTTAATCCCTTTCCAGGACGTGAAATGGGGCCCCCAGAGGCCATAATGGTGGATGGAGAAGAGGAGTTCGAGATCGAGACCATTGTGGACTGCAGAAAAAGGCAAGGACATAATCAATATTTAATTAAATGGAAAGGTTTTGGCCTAGAAGAAAACTCCTGGGAACCGGAAGCAAACCTTTATGCCCCAAGGCTTATACAAGCCTTTCATTGCTCTCATCCAGAAAGAAGGATCCGGAGGCTGCCTGTAAGGAGGGGGCAATGTCAGAGAATCATTACAAACGCTCGTTCCCGTGCGCCAGCCAGACGTGCGGCACGAATGTGTGAACCCCGGACCAGGCACGCACGTTAGTACTCTCATACGAACGAGTGCACGTCGGCGTGGGCACGTCCGCATGCCAACGAATCACAGCACAGGGCTCCCTATTTAAAGGATCAGCATACTAGTATCAGTGCTGGATTGTCTCAGCTAGTTCCTGTATCCTTAATTGCTGTTTGATTGAACCTTGATCCTGAAACCTTGGCCTTCCTGACTACTCTTTTGGATTATCCCTGCAACTCTGCTTACTTCTGCTTCCTGTACTGAACCCGACTTGAACTCCTGACCACGGCTCTGTCTTCCGATCTTGTACCTCTCTGCCAGCCCATTGCCAACCTCCGCTAGCCCCTGACTAAGAACCTGCCTATCGATTGTGTACCTTCCTGCCAGCACGTTGCTGACTCCTGCTTGTTCCCGACCTTGCAAGTTCTCCTGTTGGACTTTCCTGAACCAATCCAGGATCAACATCTC
Source organism: Lithobates clamitans (assembly GCA_037952925.1). Classification (NCBI taxonomy): domain Eukaryota; kingdom Metazoa; phylum Chordata; class Amphibia; order Anura; family Ranidae; genus Lithobates; species Lithobates clamitans. The sequence goes on from JBBGZY010002305.1 coordinate 314,141, forward strand.
ACCAGCACCTCTAAGGCTCCGGTGTTCCTGATCCTGCCAACAGGCACTAGCAGCCCTGTCTCCACCTCCAGGGGTGTTAGGACCGGAACCGTGCAAGAGGCCACCCTCGTCATTTCAGACTCCACAGTAAGGTACGTGACACTATTCTAAACACGGGAAAAAAGTGACACTTTACAGGCATACTATAGACACCCCCAGGTACGAAATTTAAAGGAATATTTCACTTTTATTGTTTCACGTTAAGCTTTATTAAAATCACTGCTCCCGAAAAAACATCTGTTTTTAAAACTTTTTTTGGATTGATACATTTCCCCCCTGGGGCAGAACCCAGGTCCCCAAACACTTTTTATGACAATAACTTGCATATAAGCCTTTAAAATGAGCACTTTTGATTTCTGCCATAGACTTTTAAAGGGTATTCCGCGGCTTTCGAAATTGACGCGAACACCCCAAATTGTTCGCTATTCAGCGAACGGGCGAACAGCCAATGTTCGAGTCAAACATTTTCGACCCAGACATAAAGCCCATCCCTATCAGGGACCAGCACTGCTGGAGTTGAGGGACTCTCCTAGCTGCCGGGGGAAGAACTCCTCCAGCAGCCGAACAGTATGTTGTCTACCCGGTGCTCGGGTTCAGCACATCATGGATCTGGTGGACAGATTACTGGGAGAGGCTGGGGAAGACCCAGCTGTCATGGTGCACATTGGCATCAATGGGAAAGTCAGAGGCAGATGGAGTGTCCTACAGAACGATTTTAGGGTCTTAGGAGCTAAATTGAGGAAAAGAACCTCCAAGGTAGTATTCTCAGGAATACTACCGGTACATTGAGCCACACCAGAAAGGCAGAGGGAGATTAGGGAAGTGAACAAGTGGCTGAAGAGCTGGTGTAGTAAGGAGGGGTTTGGGTTTCTGGAGGACTGGGCCGACTTTTCAGTCGATAACCAGTACTATAGAAGGGACGGACTGCACCTAAATGAGGAGGGTGCAGATCAGCTGGGAATGAAGATGGCCAAAAAGTTAGAGGGGTTTTTAAACTAGGCGACTAGGAGGGTCCAGAGGTAGAGATAGTCAACGCAGAACATATTCCAGAGGGAAGTATTGGGGGCATTAGTGGTAGGTTGACCAAAGCACATAATCCCAAGGTAAGTATAGTAGCATGTCCTAGTTGCAATCTCGGAACGCCCAATAAGAGGATAATAAGTGACCGGTCTAAACTACGTGGCATGTTCACCAATGCCAGGAGCCTGGCGGACAAGATGGGTGAACTAGAGATACTGTTGTACGAGGAGGATTTGGATTTTGTGGGAATCTCAGAGACCCGGTTCAACAGCTCTCATGATTGGCTGGAAAACATTCAAGGGTATACCCTTTATCGCAAGGATAGAGAGGGTAAAAAAGGGGGAGGAGTATGCCTATGTATCAAGAATAATGTACAAGTGAATGTGATAGATGACATCACTAAGGGAGCTAGGGAGGAGGTGGAATCCTTGTGGCTAGAGCTCCAAAGGGATGAAGCTAAGGGGAAAATAATACTGGGAGTATTCTATAGGCCCCCTAACCTGAGGGAGGAAGGGGAGACAGATCTCCTATTACAATTTGGTTTAGCAGCAAGGATGGGAAGTGTTATCATGATGGGGGATTTTAACTATCCAGACACAGATTGGGCGGAGGGAACTGCACATTCATCTTATGCCCCGTACACACGGTCGGATTTTCCAATGTAAAATGTGCGATCAGAGCTTGTTGTCGGAAATTCCGGCTCTCTACTGGCATGTGGAAGGCAATGTCTTGGCCTCGCTGGACAGGGTGGTCAGTGGTAAGGTGCATATTACCGCTGACTCATGGTCCAGCAGGCATGGACAGGGACGTTACCTATCTTTCACCACGCACTGGGTGACTCTTCTGGCAGCTGGGAAGGATGCAGGACAGGGTGCAGTAGTGTTGGAGGTTGTTCCGCCACCACGCCTCCAAAATTTTACTAGTGGTGATTCTGCCATACCTCTCTCTTCCACCCCCTCCTCTTCTTCCTCCATGGCCTTTTCCTGTGCTGATTTGTCCTCGGAACCAGCGGTGCTCCATAGGCATTTAAGGGGCTACGCAAGCACGCAGGCAAAAAGATGCCATGTGGTGCTTGAGCTGGTGTGCTTGGGGGACAGGAGCCACACTGGGGCAGAGATTCTGTAAGCTCTGCAGGGGCAGGTTCAGAGGAGGTTGACGCCACGGCAGCTTAAGCCAGGTATGGTGGTTTGTGGCAATGGCACCAACCTCCTCTCCGCCCTCTGACAGGGACAACTGACACATGTGCCCTGTTTCGCTCACGTCCTTAACTTGGTGGTGCAGCGGTTCTTGGGCAGGTACCCGGGCTTACAGGATGTCCTGAGGCAGGCCAGGAAAGTCTGTGTGCACCTGCAGAGGTCATATAATGCCAGTGCTTGGCTGTCTGATCTCCAAAAGGAATTTAACCTGCCCAAGAACCGCCTAATCTGTGACATGTCCACCAGGTGGAACTCAACGTTGGCCATGCTGCAGCGGCTGCACACACAGCAGAGGGCCATCAATGAGTACCTATGCGACTATGGCACCAGGACAGGGTCAAGGGACCTTGCTTTTTTCCCCATGCCAGCGCTATGATCAGGGATGCATGCACTGTCCTGTCACAATTTGAGGAGGCCACGAGGATGGTGAGCAGTGACAGTGCATGCATCAGTGACACTGTCCCTCTTGTCCACCTGTTGGAGCACACGCTGCATGAAATAATGGACAGGGCACTTGAGGCAGAACAGACGGAGGAAGAGGAGGACTTCCTTACCTCCCAAGGCCCCCTTTATCTAGACAGTGTCCCTGCGTGCCCGCCGATTACACAGGAAGAGGAGGAGGATTGTGTCAGCATGGAGGTGGAGCCTGGCACTAAGCATCAGCAGCAGTCTTCAAAGGATCATTTACAGTCTGAAGAAACCCATGGACTTGTACGTGGCTGGGAGGAGGTGGCTGAGGATCATGTTGTCCTTAGTGACCCAGAGGACTCTGGACCGAATACCTCAGCAAACCTATGCTGCATGGCCTCCCTGATTCTGCAAAGCCTGCAGAAGGATCCTCGTATTCGTGGTATCAAGGGGAAGGATGATTACTGGCTGGCAACCCTCCTTTTATCCACCGTACAAGGGTAAGGTTGCGGACCTTATCTTGCGTTTGCAGAGGGAGCAGAGGATGAAACATCTTCAGGAGGCCTTGCAGAAAGGTTTGCGCAATGCGTTTCCAGAGCATGGGAGATTACAATTTCCTGGTCCTCCTGGACGTGTTGCTGAGGCTTCGGTCAGTCACAGAAGGAGCGGTGGAGGAGGTGGCCGTCTGACCGATGCATTCAGACAATTTTTTAGTCCGCAGCCCCAAGGTCTGATCAGTTCCAGCAACCATCGCCAGCGTCTGATTCACATGGTGCAGGATTAACTAGGGGCAAGATCAGACTTGGCCACCTTTTCCACCGAAAATCCTCTGGGTTACTGGGTCTTGAGGATGGATCACTGGCCAGAGCTTGCACAGTATGCAATTGAGCTACTAACCTGTCCTGCATCCAGCGTTCTTTCGGAACGCACATTCAGTGCTGCTGAAGGCTTTGTAACTGATCACAGGGTGCGCCTGTCCACCGAATCGGTCGATCAGCTGACCTTCATAAAAATGAATTAGTCTTGGATCAGCAGCTACGAAGCACCTGATGCTGATGTAACCGATTGATTTTTTTTTAATGTGAGATCCTTTCAAGACTGCCTATGCTGATGCTGAGTGACTATCCTGTTATGCTGAGTGACAAATCCTCTTCCTCCTCATTTTTCATGCTGATAGCTTGTAAGAACATTTTTGGTTCTGGGCGCCGCCACCGACCAAGGCCCAATTTTTCTGTTTAACAGGGGCGTGTAATTACAATTTTTGATGCAGTACTTTGCAGCAGGGCTCATTCCTGCGCTCCAACTCTGGCATCTGTGAGGGGTTGCAGTGTTGTGGCACCAGTGCCTAAGGTCCAATTTTTCTGCCCCTGTTCAACAGGGACATGTAATTACAATTCTTGATCTAATATTTCACAGCATGGCCCATTCCTGTGCCCACCAAGAGAAACTGTGAGGGCTTACAGTGTTGTGGCAACACCACCACCAGCTCAATTTTTCTGCCCCTGTTCAACAATGGCATGTAATTACAATTCTTGATCTAATATTTCACAGCACGGCCCATTCCTGGGCCCACCAAGAGAAACTGTGAGGGCTTACAGTGTTGTGGCAACACCAACGCCTAAGGCCCCAATTTCTGCAGAGTATATAGGGCAGGCCCCTACCTTTAAACATCCAACTTACAAATGACTCCTACTTGCAAACGGAAGGAGACAACAGGAAGTGGGATGAAATCTACCTCTAGGAAGGGAGATTATCTCCTGTAAGAGTTAATATGGGAAAAATGTGTCTCCTTTTCACTGATGCTTTATCACCAATCCTTGTTTCACTAAAAATACCACCATTTCTAAAAACATTTGTCATTGGGACAGAAAGTGAGGTGAAATCTTCTGAAGAGGTGCACAGACAGCAAAACAAATGTTACAGGGGTGTTAACCCTTCCCTATGTTTTCCAAAAAGCTTAACAATAGATTTTTTGGCTGGAGCTACATGTTAAAAATGTACCAGTTCAAAATTACAAACAGATTCTACTTCACAACAAACCTACAGTCCCTGTCTTGTTTGCACAGCCTGCATAATGCTGTTCAGAGTATATAGGATCTGGGGGCCCCACGCCTTTCCTTTTTTTAATTTGGGTGCGGGGTTCCCCTTAATATCCATACAAGACCCAAAGGGCCTGGTAATGGACTGGGGGGGTACCCATGCCGTTTGACTCACTGATTTTCATCCATATTGCCGGGACCCGACATTACATTAAAGCCGCAAGCAGTTTTAAACGACTTTTATTCCTTTAAAAATGTCATTTTGTGCAGGGACTGTTCTAAGCACGGGAAACACGTGCCACTTTACAGGCATACTATAGACTCCCTCACTTTTTTTTCACTTTAAGCATCATTAAAATCTCTGCTCCCGAAAAAACAGCTGTTTTTAAAACTTTTTTTGCATTGATACATGTCCCCTGGGGCAGGACCCGGGTGCCCAAACCCTTTTTAGGACAATAACTTACATATTAGCCTTTAAAATTAGCACTTTTGATTTTGAACGTTCGAGTCCCATAGACTTTAATAGGGTTCTAAAGTTTGCGCGAACTTTTGGTCCATTCGCAGGTTCTGGTGCAAACAGAGCTGGGGGGGTGTTCGGCACATCCCTAATTTTGGGGTGTAATTCCACATATCATGGCATGTTTGAGCAATATATCATTTAGTGACAACTATGTGCAAAAAAAAAGTTTGTCATTTTCCCGCAACTTGTGGCAAAATATAAAATATTCCATGGACTCAACATGCCTCTCAGCAAATAGCTTGGGGTGTCTACTTTCCAAAATGGGGTCATTTGGGGGGGGTTGTGCCATCTTGGCACTTTATGGCCTTCAAAACTGTGATAGGTGATGAGGAGTGAATTCAAAAATTTACGCCCTTAGAAATCCTGAAAGCGGTGGATGGTTTTCGGGGCCCCGTACGCGGCTAGACTCCCAAAAAGTCCCACACATGTGGTATCCCCGTGCTCGGGAGAAGCAGCAGAATGTATTTTGGGGTGTAATTCCACATATGCACATGGCATGTTTGAGCGATATATCATTAAGTGACAACTTTGTGGAAAAAAAAAAAAAAGTTTGTAATTTTCATGCAACTTGTGGCAAAATATAAAATATTCCATTGACTCAACATACCTCTCAGCAAATAGCTTGGGGTGTCTACTTTCCAAAATGGGGTCATTTAAGGGGTTTTGTGCCATCTTGGCATTTTATAGCCTTCAAAACTCTGTTAGGTAGTGAGGAGTGAAATCAAAAATTTACGCCCTTAGAAATCCTGAAGGCGGTGATTGGATTTCGGGGCGACGTTCGCGGCTAGGCTCCAGAAAAGTCCCACACATGTGGTATCCTCGTAATCAGGAGAAGCAGCAGAATGTTTTTTGGCATATAATTCCACATATGCACTTGGCATGTTTGAGCATTATAACATTTAGTGACAACTATGTGCAAAAAAAAAGTTTGTCAGTTTCACGCAACTTGTGGCAAAATATAAAGTATTCCATGGACTCAGCATGCCTCTCAGCAAATAGCTTGGGGTTTATCCTTTCCAAAATGGGGTCAATTGGGGGGGGGGTGCCATCTTGTCATTTTATGGCCTTCAAAACTGTGATAGGTAGTGAGGAGTGAAATCAAAAAATTTACGCCATTAGAAATCCTGAAGGCTGTGATTGGTTTTTGGGGCCCCGTATGCAGCTAGGCTCCCAAAATGTCCCACACATGTGATATCCACGTACTGGGGAGAAGCAGCAGAATGTATTTTGGGGTGTAATTCCACATATGCCTATGGCATGTTTGCACAATATATCATTTAGTGACAACTATGTGCACAAAAATAAAGTTTGTCATTTTCCCGCAACTTGTGGCAAAATTTACTGTAAAATATTGCATGGACTCAACATCCCTCTCAGCAAATAGCTTGGGGTGTCTACTTTCCAAAATGGGGTCATTTGGAGGGGTGTGCCATCTTGGCATTTTATGGCCTTCAAAACTGCTATAGGTAGTGAGGAGTGAAATCAAAAATTTATGCCCTTAGAAATCCTGAAGGCGGTGATTGGATTTCGGGGCTACGTATGCGGCTAGGCTCTAAAAAAGTCCCACACATGTGGTATCCCCATATTCGGGAGAAGCAGCAGAATGTATTTTTGGGTGTAATTCCACATATGCCCATGGCATGTTTGAACAATATATCATTAAAAAAAGTGTCATTTTCACGCAACTTATGCAAAATATAAAATATTCCATGGACTCAACATGCCTCTCAGCAATAATCTTGGGGTGTCTACTATCCAAAATGGGGTCATTTGGGGGGGGAGGTTTGTGCCATCTTGGCATTTTATGGCCTTCAGAACTGTGATAAGTAGTGAGGAGTGAAATCAAAAATTTACGTCCCCTTAGAAATCCTGAAGGCAGTGATTGATTTTTGGGGGCCCTGTACGCGGCTAGGCTCCCAACAAGTCCCACACATGTGTTATCCCCGTATTCGGGAGAAGCAGCAGAATGTATTTTGGGGTGTAATTCCACATATGCCCATGGCATGTTTGAGCAATATATCATGTAGTGACAACTATGTGCAAAAAAAAAAAGTTTGTCATTTTCCCGCAACTTGTGGCAAAATATACTGTAAAAAAATCCCATGGACTCAACCTGCCTCTCAGCAAATAGCTTGGGGTGTCTACTTTCCAAAATGTGGTCATTTGGGGGGGGGGGGTGCCATCTTGGCATTTTATGGCCTTCAAAACTGCTATAGATAGTGAGGAGTGAAATCAAAAATTTAAGCCTTAGAAATCCTAAAGGCCGTGATTGGTTTTCGTGGCCCCGTACGCGGCTAGGCTCCAAAAAAGTCCAACACATGTTGTATCCCCATACTCGGGAGAAGCAGCAGAATGTATTTTAGGGTGTAATTCCACATATGCCAATGGCATGTTTGAGCAATATATCATTTAGTGACAACTATGTGCAAAAAAAAAAAAGTTTGTCATTTTCTTGTCAAAAGAAGTTTATTGAGTATACAATGTTATAAAGATACATAAAGTAAGTTTACAAGGATCTATAAAGTAAGCTCATTGTTTTACAGTAGGGTTTATATAGGTAAATATCATGAAATTTCAAATATTAAACATTGGGTTCACGTAAACCTAAATTAAAGATATATATCATTTCCTTAGTTACTTTTGTAGGTATTTAAATGATTTATACCTACTATACATATTGTTTACAAGTAGAGTGTATATAGGTCAAATAAATTCTGATAATGAGCTTTAATCGTAAGGTGGAGAAAAGGAAAGAGAAAGAAGAAAAAGGGTTTAAAGGTAGAGGTATGGTCCACAAGGTTGTCCCGCTCGTCGGTTTATTATTCTTTTTAGTTCTCTTTGAAGCCTTAGAATGGGTGTCTCTGTAAGTCATTTAATCTGTTACCATGGCAACAGGACAGAGTCATTGAAGTTTGACAGGAACTGTTGTTTTATCCAAGGATGCCAAAGTTTTTCAAATTTTGGAATTTGATTTTGATCGATGGCTACCATCTTAGCATGGGACATTGTATTATTCATTCTGTGAATTGTTTCTGCTAGTACCAATGTAGGAGATTTCCATGCCTTGGCCACTGTTTGTTTTGCAGCCGTTATTAGTTGGATCATAAGTTTGAATTGAGAGAGTGTTAACCATTCCGGTTTTAGATTAAGTAAAGTTAAATATGGATCTGATTGTATTATTTTTTTAAATATTTTAGATGCAATCACGAAGACTTCCTTCCAGAAGGTTTGGATTACTGGGCACGTCCACCATATGTGTAAATATGTGCCTATTTCTGGGCATCCTCGAAAACAAAGAGTTGAGGTATTAGGTGAATATTTTGCCACTCTAGCGGGTACAAGGTACCAGCGAGTTAGGACTTTATAATTTGTCTCCAGTGCTAAGATGTTGGGTGAAGATGACTTAGATGTGAGCCATATGTTAGACCAGTCCGTGTCTTCTAAAGTTCGTCCCAGGTCCTCCTCCCACCTCTGAACGTAAGAGGGTCTATTAAGATTTGCTACTCCATATAATTGATTATAAAGTGATGAAATTGTACCTTTAGCAAATGGATCTTTTGTACAGATTGATTCAAAAATGGATAATTGGGATAATGGTGTATCCCCCTTTAGGAATGGTGTATAGAAATTTTTGATTTGGAGATATCTAAATATCTCAGAGTTTGGTAGATCATATTTTTCTCTAAGCGATGGGAATGAAAGGAATGATTTAGATGTTATGAAGTCATTTAGTGTCTGAATGCCTGATGTTGTCCAAGCTTTAAAAGAATTTGGGTAGATCCATGCCGGATAAAAGGCCGGATTTCTGATAAAAGAAAGGAGAGGATTGTGTGGAGATTGTAACTGATATTTGGTTTTTAGTTTATCCCAGAGAGATAAGAAGTGTTTAGTTATGGGATTATGAATTTTAAAGCGGTCTTTAGGATCAAGCCATAATAAATTTGATATTAATAGAGGGTCATTTTCTGAAGCCTCTATAAATACCCATAATGGGATTTCCTGTTTTGCATGGTATTTGGACAGACTGGCCAAATGTGCTGCTCTGTAGTAGTTAGTAAAATTAGGGTATCCCAGGCCTCCTTTATTTTTGGGAAGATGTAGTGTGTGTATAGGTATACGTGGTTTAGAAGAGCCCCATATAAACGAAGTTGCTCTTTTTTGTACTATTCTCAAAAAATAGGAAGGAATTGGAATATGGAGGACTCTAAATAGATAAAGCAATTTGGGTAGAATAGTCATTTTGATTGCATTAATCTTCCCTATCCAGGATAAAAGAAGTTGCGACCATTGTTTTATTAGATTTGTGATCTGTCTTAATACAGGAGGATAATTGGTTGAGAATAAGTCAGAATGAGATGCTGTTAAATGAATTCCAAGAGAGGATTGATTTTTCTGCCCATGTGAATGGGAGTGCAGCCCTAGCCGGGATCAATTCCATGTTTGTGAGTGAAATATTAAGCACTAGGCATTTCTTAGGATTAATCATAAGGCCGGATAGGGCTGCAAATCCATCAAGAGCTGGTATTAAGTTAGGACCAGAGACCTGTGGTGATGATAGAAAAAGTAATATATCGTCTGCAAATATACATAATTTGTGTGTAATACCTCCTACTTCAATGCCAGTTATAGTTTGGTTTGTTCTGATGTATTGGGCCATGGGTTCGAGTATAAGGGCAAATAATAAGGGAGATAATGGGCAACCCTGTCGGGTATCTCTTTCGATATTAAAGGCTTCAGATTTGTATCCAGCATATTTTATATAGGCTTTGGGTTTATTATATAATGTCTTGATCCATGTTAAAAAGTGGGGTCCAAAACCCCATTTTTGTAATGAATATTGCATATATTGCCAGGATACTGTGTCAAATGCCCTCTTAATATCGAGAGATAGAAAACATAAAGGGATTTTCTGTTTTTTAGCAATATGTGCCAATAACACTGCCCTGCGTATATTATCGCCTGCCTGTCTATTTGGCATGAAGCCTACTTGATCTCTATGTATTAATTTTCCTATAATGCTATTGAGGCGTTTTGCTATTATTTTTGCTAATAATTTAATATCGAGGTTTAACAGAGAGATAGGCCGATAATTCACACAGGAAGTATCATCAGAAAGGGGTTTTGGGATCATACAAACAATTGCCATTAGTGTTTCTTGCCGAAAAGAATGTCCATCTAGAAGTTTGTTAAAAGTTTCAGTGAGAATGGGAGAGAGTATTTCTGAGAATGTTTTATAGTATAAAGCCGAGTAGCCGTCTGGGCCTGGTCTTTTGTTAAGTTTTAGGTCTTTTATGGCGTTAGCAACTTCATCTATAGTTATAGGCTCATCCAAACTGCTTTTTTGATTCTGAGATAACTCAGGTAAGGTTATTTTTGAGAAGAAGGATTCAGCTTCTGTAGGATTAAATTCATTGTTTGTCTTGTATAAAGTTGCAAGATGTGAGTGAAATTTATGGACTATTTTAACTGGATTACAAGTGTAAACATTTTTTGATAATTTCAAACGTATTGGTTTGAAAGATTTGTTAGTTGAATTTAATGCCCGAGCCAAATATGTACCTGGTTTGTTTGTATTCATGTAGAAATTGTGTTTGGAGCGTTTGAGGGATTTATCAACTGACTCAGTGAGAAATAGATCGTATTCCAACCTAGATTTTTCCAGATGAGATTTTGTACTCTGAGATGTATTATCTTGAAATGATATGTAGGCTGCATTAAAATTGAGTTCTAGTTTTTTTGCTAGAATTTTGCGTTCCTGTTTAAATAGTGCCATTTGTCTTTGTATTGTACCACGCAAGACAGGCTTATGAGCTTCCCACAGTGTTATTGGGGAGATGTCTGTTGTATTATTAAATGATATGTATTCCTTTAAAGCTTGTTCAATGGCCATCTGATGTAGTGGGTGTTTGGGCATTATGTCTGGTAAGTACCACGTTGGGTCATGCGCTTTTGGTATGGCTGAGGCTATAGTAGTGTATACTGCATTATGGTCAGACCACGGAATAGGAATTATATCTGATGCAATAATTTCTGGTATCATTCCTATTGTTAGAAAAATATGATCTATTCTGGTGAAGGTTTGATGAGGGTGCGAGAAATAAGTGAATTTCTTTTTCATTGGGTTACTTTCTCTCCATGAATCTACCAGATTGTATTTGGAAAGAAGTTGAGAAAAAGGTAATCTAGAGGTTATTTTGGATGGTGTAAAAGGTGATTTATCTAGAAATGGGAGGAGGACCTGGCTCGAATCCCCACACATTATCACTGTTCCTATTTTGTGTGTATTAATCACTTGTAATATATGTGAGAGGAATGGTGTAGGTTGTTTGTTAGGAGCGTAGTAGGAAATCACCGTGATTGCTGTATCCATTATATAACCCATGAGTATCAGGTATCTACCTTCTGGGTCTTTAATTTCTGATGATAAGGTGAATGGTGTGGATCGGTGAAATGCAATTAGAGTTCCCCTTTGCTTGGTACAGGCAGAAGCCGTGTAAATTTGTTGATAAAAAGGAGAAATATATTTTGGAGTAGAATCTTTGGTGAAGTGTGTTTCTTGGAGGCATACTATGTGAGCCTTCTTGTTATGGAAAGTACGGAAGGCTTTGGTCCTTTTTTGAGGGACATTTATTCCCTGAACATTCAGGGAAAGTATATTCAGTGGTGCCATGGCAATAGATCAAATAGTTTTGACTTACTTTTTGTTATGCAGAGCTGACTGCGCAGATCAACCTGTGTGGACTGAAGAGATGAATAGATAGAAAAGAAACCAGTGAATTCTGGAGTAAAGAGTAAACAAAAAACATATGAGATTAGATGATACATTGTATAAATTATTTTTTGCAAGTAATCACAATTTACCCGTGAAAGAGAATAAATATCTCTCTCAGGGGAATAAGTGCCTTCGTCACACTCCCACATAATATGGTTGGGAGAATGAGGAGGGCTAATGGGGGTACAGGGATCTTCCGCTTACAGGAGAGAAGTGCTATGTCAAAAGACATCAAAATGATGTTTCATTAATTGGAGTGCAGAATATAGTTTTTGTTGAAATTATTTATTCCAGCGTGGTTGTATATGGTTAGTCTTGCCCTAAGCTAAATAATTCAGTTAGAAAGGTACTGTTAATATCTTTGGTATTGATGAAGATAGTTTGAATTATTTTGGGATTTTAACCCTTTTAGAGTAAACAATTACATATTTTATTCATATGTAACTGTTTAGATATGTTAACTCATAAAATTGAGGTTGTATTGCTTCAGATTAGAATAAACAAAAACATAATTCTAGGAACTAGTTAGGTAATAATATATTTGTTTTAAGAAAAGAAAGAAAAAGCTTCCATTACTTCTGGATTATTGAACATATTTGTCCTACAAAGTAATAAATCTATTGTTATTACCTGATAATATATAACTAAACAAGAATTTCCTTATTTCACTTATATATTCTAAGGCTATATGAATCAGAAGTAATAAGAAATATAACTGGAATGTAACATGATCCCACACATTGTGTGTGACTATCAGAATGCAGTTACATTCAGTTATAAATATAGGTTTTTTATAGAGAACCATCTCTTAGTATAATAAATGAAGAGATATCAGGAATTAGGATGTCAGTTAATTGAATCTTCTTGGTCCATGGATGATGTGGCATAACGGCCTCTTTTGTGAGAATGATGATTCCCATTTTGTTCTGAAATTTTCTGGGTGCTGCCTGAAGGTGAAGATGACGCCATTCTTCTGCGTGTGAGAGTGTTGCTGCTTGTGGGTTCTGTCAGATTTAATTTTAAAAGGGTTTGTTGTAGTTCATCTGCTGATCTGCTTCTGTAAATTGTACCTTGGTAGTTAAATCTGACTGAAAAGGGGAAGCCCCATTGATACATAATGTTGTGGCGTTGCAGTTCCATTAGTTGGGGTTTCATGGATCGTCTTTTAGTAATAGTAAGTTGGGATAGGTCAGCAAAAATTTGATAAGTGTGTCCTTGAAAATTAAGTTCCTTTTTTTCTCTTGCAGCAATTAGTTTTTTTTCTTTCGTTCTGTAATAATGAAATTTTGTGATTATATCACGTGGGGGTCCATCTTTCTTTTTGGCTGTGAGGGCTCTGTGTACTCTGTCCAGTTCTAAATGTTCAATAGGGATATCTGGCTTTAGTTCTTGTAATAGAGCAGTAATAGTAGATTGCAAGAAACAAACAAGAGGGGCTTGCGGACTTTCTAGGCACAACTACAACAAACTGGTTATATAAAAAATAACATTTTATTTACTTAGAAAAATACATAGCAAGAAAAAGACATTGCCTAAAAACCACAACATGTGTATATATTAAAGTGCTCGCTATACAACACCATCTATAGTATACAGTTATTCGGACGTCTGGATACACATTCCACATAGAAATCAATCCGAAATGATGGCTCGATAGCAAATCTGTAGTCAATTCATGTCACATAAATCTTTGATGCTCGACATGTTTCGCGTATCATTACACTTCTTCAAGAGCGATACAGGATATGTTGTAAAAAATAGTGCTAAAATCTTGTGAACCACAAATGGGTTAATGCCTTCAGTGTGAATAAATTAACCTAATTCAGCTGCACACACTAACCACGTTCCATACCGTGTATATGCCAAAAATAAATAAATATATGTGTATGCGCTAAAGGCTATAAATACGTGAACAAAGAATAAAATAAATCTATACAATATTAAAAATTATTATAAATTATAAACAGTGTCACACACCTGTGAAGAAAGTGACTATAATCCACAATTGAATATATGAAAAATGGTAACATGCACCATGCAAAAAAATGTGAGAAAAAAAAAATAAAATCCTTTAAATGATTTAAAAAAAAATATATATATATATAAGTGCTACTTGATAAAGTGTCCGAAACCAATTTATACAAATGAATATATCTCAGTCCAAGCCATTCATAAGAGTATATAAATCAAAGTGCACAATAGTGTCCAAACAAATAGCAGGCAATCCTCATGCTGTTTTTTTTGAAAAAGTGCTAAATATTCCTCATGCTCTTCTTATGAGATGTGCACATTAAGGCATGCTGCAGTGCTCTCCAGTGACCCCCAATGGATAATGCGCTCACCTTAGAGCGTGTGACACAGTAGCTAAACAGTGTCAAAACACGCATTAGAGCCACTCCAGGGCTCACACAGGGTATGCTGGTGATGATCTGTATCTCGCTCAAATGGTGACATATATGAAAGAAAGGAGACTCATAGCATAATACCGCCAGGAATTTATTTGAAAAGCCCTAAAAACAATCCCTCCAGGAGGGTACTCACAATGCTTGGGTGCGTCAGTGCACCATCCTATCCAAAACATGCAATACAGATGAATCCTGTGGCGTGCGGTGTGGTGTTCAATCCTCTGCCTGTCTGTGTGTAGAAAGCTCCGTCCTGCCCCTCCCCTATGCGTCTTCGGCACAGGGTATACGTGCCTTCATCTGGGGGATCTGATGAAGGCACGTATACCCTGTACCGAAGACGCATAGGGGAGGGGCAGGACGGAGCTTTCTACACACAGACAGGCAGAGGATTGAACACCGCACCGCACGCCACAGGATTCATCTGTTTTGCATGTTTTGGATAGGATGGTGCACTGACTCACCCAAGCATTGTGAGTACCCTCCTGGAGGGATTGTTTTTAGGGCTTTTCAAATAAATTCCTGGCGGTATTATGCTATGAGTCTCCTTTCTTTTATATATGTCACCATTTGAGCGAGATACAGATCATCACCAGCATACCCTGTGTGAGCCCTGTAATGGCTCTAAAGCGTGTTTTGACACTGTTTAGCTACTGTGTGACACACTCTAAGGTGAGCGCATTATCCATTGGGGGTCACTGGAGAGCACTGCAGCATGCCTTAATGTGCACATCTCATAAGAAAAGCATGAGGAATATTTAGCACTTTTTAAAAAAAAACAGCATGAGGATTGCCTGCTATTTGTTTGGACACTATTGTGCACTTTGATTTATATACTCTTATGAATGGCTTGGACTGAGATATATTCATTTGTATGAATTGGTTTCGGACACTTTATCAAGTAGCACTTATATATATATATATATATATATATATATATATATATATATATATATATATATATATATATATATATTTATCATTTAAAGGATTTTTTTTTTTTTCTCACATTTTTTTGCATGGTGCATGTTACCATTTTTCATATATTCAATTGTGGATTATAGTCACTTTCTTCACAGGTGTGTGACACTGTTTATAATTTATAATAATTTTTAATACAGGATATGTTGTAGCTATCAGAATATATAACATAGCAAAGCATAGTAATTAATATATATATCCATTGAAAACAGGCATCTATAATGACGCCACATACATTTGTATTTAGAAATATATACTGGTTCAAGCAGAGCAATGATGGGTGCGCAAACCATAGGGGTGATGAAAGGCTGCTATGGGGGCGTACACAACATAGTCTAATGTGATACTTCAAAGGTGTGTCGCAGTAAAGAAGATACATAGGGTAAATAAAGATTTTATTCCCAATGCCTAAAGGAGTGAAGAGAAGAAAAGAAGGAAAGAAAGAAAGGGAGGGGAGAAAAAAGAAAAGAAAGGGGGGAGAGAAAGAACACAAGAAAGAAAGAGAAGAAGAAAAAGGGGGAAAAAGAAATGAAAAGGAGAAAAGGGAAAGAGGGAAAGATCGGGGGAAGGGGGGGGAGGGAGGGGGGTTAAGGGGAAAGGAAAGGAGGGAATGGAAAGGGGGGAGTTGGGGTTTGGGGAGAGATAAGGGAATACTTACATTGTGGAATATATATAAAATCATAAAAGAGGTAATAATCCGCAAGCCCACACAGGCCAGGAAAACCGGCAAGTTAATATATCTATGCACGTCGGGATAGATGTAAGCTGGTATTAGCTTATTACATAAGCCTGTTCCTAAAAGGAAAACAATAATTTTAGAATAGAGGTATATGGATGTGTATGTATAGGTGGGTGTCTGATGACATAACCCCCGCCATGCTATATAAAACTCACCAGTGTTAGTTATTATAGGTGTTGTTTTATATTTTCTATGTGCCCCTGGGTTCCACAGTGGGGCTCAGATAATCCTAGACAGGGGGTGCCAACGGCCCAGTGTCATCAAAGGCAATCTGCCAAAAATATGTCCTATGATATAAACAGGCAAACAAGAAAAGAAGGGGGGGGGGGAATAAAATGGTAACTGACTTGTGATATAGGTATCCATCAGTAGTAGATGCCTAGTAACTAGTACTGCCACAAAAGAGGGGGGTACCTGAGTATAATAGGAAAAGACCTGCGATGTGCGATGTCCTCCTGTGGCTGGAGCGGAGTACACACAGTGATAGGACGCCGTTCCGTTATGTGCGGCGCTTCTGGCCGGACGGCGCGCATGCACATTGTGAGCATTTGGCCGGTCCGGTTGATGTCACGTCGGCATCCTATCACTGTGTGTACTTCGCTCCAGCCACAGGAGGACATCGCACGTCGCAGGTCTTATTATACTCAGGTACCCCCCTCTTTTGTGGCAGTACTAGTTACTAGGCATCTACTACTGATGGATACCTATATCACAAGTCAGTTACCATTTTATTCCCCCCCCCCCTTCTTTTCTTGTTTGCCTGTTTATATCATAGGACATATTTTTGGCAGATTGCCTTTGATGACACTGGGCCGTTGGCACCCCCTGTCTAGGATTATCTGAGCCCCACTGTGGAACCCAGGGGCACATAGAAAATATAAAACAACACCTATAATAACTAACACTGGTGAGTTTTATATAGCATGGCGGGGGTTATGTCATCAGACACCCACCTATACATACACATCCATATACCTCTATTCTAAAATTATTGTTTTCCTTTTAGGAACAGGCTTATGTAATAAGCTAATACCAGCTTACATCTATCCCGACGTGCATAGATATATTAACTTGCCGGTTTTCCTGGCCTGTGTGGGCTTGCGGATTATTACCTCTTTTATGATTTTATATATATTCCACAATGTAAGTATTCCCTTATCTCTCCCCAAACCCCAACTCCCCCCTTTCCATTCCCTCCTTTCCTTTCCCCTTAACCCCCCCCCCCCCTTCCCCCGATCTTTCCCTCTTTCCCTTTTCTCCTTTTCATTTCTTTTTCCCCCTTTTTCTTCTTCTCTTTCTTTCTTGTGTTCTTTCTCTCCCCCCTTTCTTTTCTTTTTTCTCCCCTCCCTTTCTTTCTTTCCTTCTTTTCTTCTCTTCACTCCTTTAGGCATTGGGAATAAAATCTTTATTTACCCTATGTATCTTCTTTACTGCGACACACCTTTGAAGTATCACATTAGACTATGTTGTGTAGGCCCCCATAGCAGCCTTTCATCACCCCTATGGTTTGCGCACCCATCATTGCTCTGCTTGAACCAGTACATATTTCTAAATACAAATGTATGTGGCGTCATTATAGATGCCTGTTTTCAATGGATATATATATTAATTACTATGCTTTGCTATGTTATATATTCTGATAGCTACAACATATCCTGTATCGCTCTTGAAGAAGCGTAATGATACGCGAAACATGTCGAGCATCAAAGATTTATGTGACATGAATTGACTACAGATTTGCTATCGAGCCATCATTTCGGATTGATTTCTATGTGGAATGTGTATCCAGACGTCCGAATAACTGTATACTATAGATGGTGTTGTATAGCGAGCACTTTAATATATACACATGTTGTGGTTTTTAGGCAATGTCTTTTTCTTGCTATGTATTTTTCTAAGTAAATAAAATGTTATTTTTTATATAACCAGTTTGTTGTAGTTGTGCCTAGAAAGTCCAAAAGTCCCTCTTGTTTGTTTCTCGTATATTTGATAGGACGCAGCACAGGTTTACTTTCTGTGTGTATCCATGGCGCCACTCCGTGTTATGATACACTTCCATTTTTGCAATAGTAGATTGCAGGTCTGTCACAGTTTCAGGTATTCCCCTTATGCGCAAGTTTGAACGTCTGGCTCTATTTTCGTAATCTTCGAGCTTAGTTTGAAGTATTAAATTCTCTTTTTTTAATTGTTCCAATTCTGTTATATTTTCTTGGGTTGTAATTTCAATTTCATCCATTTTTATTTCTAAGGCTGTGGTGCGGTTTCCCAGCTCTCTTATTTCTTTGATTAGGCTTTTTGTTATTTGGTCTGAGGTTTGTTTTAAAGCCTTATGAAGCATCTTTTCAAATTGTAATAATATTACTGGGGATACTGAGGAGGCTTGTGGAGAAGTTTGTGAGAGGATTTGTTCTGTATCTGACTCAAATGGAGAGTCTTGCTGTGACATTTTCTGTCTGTGAGAGCGCCCTGATGCTGTATCTTGTGAGGTGACTGGAGCTGCTTCAGCTGCAGTGAGTGCCTGTGAGCTCTTTGTGAGGTGATTTTTATTTCTGCCACGGTTTCCTCCCAGTACCATATTTCCTGCCCAAACTTTCACAGTTTGTTCCCTGGGGCAAAAAGGTTCAAATGGATACCTTTTGAGCCTGCAGGCTCCACTTTGTGCTTCTCTTCTCTCCTCAGCGGTGTGGAGCTCTAACAATGCATGTCTGCTCCGCTAGGCTCCGCCTCCTGCCTCCCTCAAGTTTGTCATTTTCATGCAACTTGTGGCAAAATATAAAATATTCCATGGACTCAACATGCCTCTCAGCAAATAGATTTGGGTGTCTACTTTCCAAAATTGGGTCATTTGAGGGGGTTTTGTGCCATCTTGGCATTTTATGGCCTTCAAAACTGCGATAGGTAGTGAGGAGTGAAATCAAAAATTCTGAGTGAAGGGAATGAACACACCTACCTCTACACAGTCTCATAGAGAAGCATGCACAGCTGAGGCTGTCAATCGCCTGCTGTGTGCAGAGGATCTACCGAGGGCAATGCTGACATCTGGTGGTCGTTGTGAGAATCGGTGCAGACCTATTAATACCATTTAAAGCTGATACTTGCTCAATTTCTGGTGAGTGCAATTTCATTAGTGGTTCTCTGCACGTGGTGTTATGCTTGGTGGAAGAAATATCTGATTTCACAGAGCACAAAGGATCCTCACCGTATTGTCTGTTCCATATAAAGGACTATATATGAAAAAGTGTCCCGGTGATCTGGGCATGAAGCGCTGCTGCAATATTGAAAGACTTTATATCTGAATTTTTAAAAAAAATATCATATTGCTTTTAACTGTGATCCTGTAATAATGTCATTAACTTTATCCTCCTGTGGTTCGGGTGTCAGGCCCCACTCTGCAGAAGTAGATTTTGACAAGGAGGCAGAGGAATTGGTGAGCCCAACTTTTTCCTCCAAGCCAGAGGGAACCACAGCTCCCTGAGCCAGTAAGGTAGGACTACTATTGCTGTGACCCTTTCTCGCTGAATCTTCAGCAGGATTTTGAGAGCCAATGGAAGCGGCAGGAACACATACACCAAGGGGAAGCTCCAAGACCTGGACAGAGCACCCTGACGCCTGTGGATGCTAGGTCCGGGAGAAGAAGCAAGGCAGTTGACAATTCTCCAATGCCATAAGATCTATCGAAGGCGTCCCCCAGACCCTGAAGATCTTGCGTAGGTACTTGGGGTTGAAGCCCCATTAGTTGTGATCCCCAAAGCCTCAACTTAAGCGATCTGCTAAAACATTGCCAGGCCCTGGGAGTTAAAATGCTGTAAGAGAGCCGAGATTCTTCTCTGTGCAGAGGAAGATTGACATGCCACCTGAAGGAGAGGGTGACTTCTTGTGCCCCCTTGATGAGACATATAAGCCACCATAGTTTTGTTGTCCAAAAGAATCTTGACAGCTCGACCTTGCAACATAGGTTGGAACGCTAAGAGCGCGTCTGACAGCATCCAATCCCAGGAAATTTGAACTCTTCGCCCCACAATGGTACTATTGGCCTTGAACCTGCTGTCCCAGGCAGTGTGCCCTGTAGCCTGCCAGACTGGCATTGGTCGACACCACTATTGGTTCTGAGGCCTTCAACGGAACTCCGCTGGAAAGATTGCGAGCTACTGACCACCAACCAGGGACCAGATTATCAGAATTGGCAGATGATCCCACTGAAGAAGAAAGTTGCATTGAAACCTCCTTCTGCGCCACCTGACCCACGGGACTACTGGAACTGTGGCTGAAAAAAACCCCAGATACTGCATGGATTCCTTCAGCATCATAGAAGGCCTGGCCATCACTGCTTTGTCTGAGGCTGGATCTCCTGGACCTTCGTCTGAGGAAGAGAAACACGACTCCGATCTGTGTTGAATTGTACTCCTAAATACTCCAACATTTGGGTCAGATGCATCTGGCTCTTCCGAAAGTTGATCAACCAACCGAAACGAGTTAGTGTTTTGCAGGTGAATTCACATGAACTAGAAGGAGCTCATTTGACGGACCCAGAGGTAGCATGTCATCTAGATAACGACGGCAGACAGTAGCTTAAAAAACGTTCCCGGAGTCTAGCAGAGATCGAATGGGAGAGATTAAAAATGAAAATGAGAGCCTTCCACGGAAGGCCTGAGAATGCGATGGTGAGATGCGTCTATGGAGACATGAAGATACGCATCCACCAGATCGATGGAAACCATCCAGTCTTCTGACTCCACAACCGAAATGATCGTTTCCAATGACTTCATTTTGAATGGTGGAACCTTCATGTAAGAATTCAGGACTTTGAGGTCAAAAACTGGTCCGAAACCCCCTGAAGCTTCTGGGACCAAAAACAGAGGGGGAACATACTCTTTGACCCAATTCGTGCCTTGGAACCGGAAGGATGGCCCTTGCTGCCAACAGCACCCCTATATATCCTTGCAAACATTGCCTCCTTTCCAAATCCATAGGAAGTCCAGTTTCTATGAACAAGGTCTGAGGGGGCCTTGTTCTGAACTCGAGACGATAACATGATTAAATGACGGCTACAATCCAGGCATCATGTAATTTGTCTGCCCAAACCCCCCCTGAATTGGGCTAGTCTTGCTCCTACTTGAGAGGGTTAAGCGGAGACAGCTTCAGGACTTATTTGAAGCTTTAGGCTCTGTCTCCACTACTGTGAGTTGTTGTGCGACCTGACACATGCGGAGTCGCATGACAAGTCAAAACCCATGTATTTCAATGGTCCCCATTTTAATTGGTGCGACTTAAGTCGCAGGGACTCCAAAAAAGGTTTTTGCACTACTTTGTTCCGACATCTGTGCGACTTGTTCTCACATGGTTTTCACAGGTTGAATGACATTGCATCACAAATCGCACAGCAAAGTCGCAGTGTAAATCACGCGACTCTGGGGATGCAGCAGTGGAAACACAGCCCCAGGAGCTTTGATGGCCCTGGGCTTGGAAGGTTTCTGGAAGATTGAACCAGCTCCCCTCCACTGTCTGAAAAACTGTCTGAATTCTTCTTTGGATCTCTTGTTAAACTGAAAGGGCTGCTGTGTCTTTTTCTCTTCTGCGGGATTAGGCCAGATCTGCCGCCGGAAACCCATTGAATTGCTGATTCTAATGCTGGCCATACACTATACAGAAAATCGTCCGAACCCATTTTCGAAAAAAGAACGTTCGGTAATGACCGCAAACGATCACGCCATCAGGTAAGTAAAGATTTTCGATCGTTAAATCGTTTATGAACAGCAATGTATCGTTTTTTCGTTCGTTTTTTTCATTTATAAAAGGAAGTGTCAAAATGTGTTTGACCTCTGTACTGTGGCTTCCTGTGTTTGACGAGGAGCAACATACGTTCGTGCGTACGTCGGAACGAACCCTCTACCTACAATATGGATGTGGATGAAAGGACCATTGGCATAGTCATGCTTGGAGTGATGGCTATACAACAAGCAGAGGAACCCATAATCAAAAGGCGAAGGTTATGGAGTAAAGAGTGGCTGAAGAACCGGGATGACTTCTCTCATATGAGATTGGTTCGAGAGCTCAAGGAAAACAATCCAGATGACTATCGGAACTATCTGAGGATGCCTGATGAGTCCTTTCAGCTCTTATTGAGTAAAGTGTCACCCCTTATTACCAAAAAAGACACCGTCTTAAGACCAAGCATCCCAGCAGAGCAGAGACTGGTAGCAACACTTCGCTTTCTGGCAACTGGCCGAAGTTATGAAGATTTAAAGTTCACTACCGGAATCTCTGCCCAGTCACTTGGCCGCATCATACCAGAGACCTGCCAAGCCATTATAAAGATCATGCAAGAGGAATACCTAAAGGTAATGACACACTGCTTTTATTTTGAACTCTCAAACACTGTACAGCTTGCTTTGTTTAACTTTGATTTTAGAAGCTCTAAACATATCAGTAAACTCAAACTAGTTCATAACATGTCAAACTGACAAACATAACATATCTAAACCCAAATGTATGTTATTCACAAAGATGTGTACTGATAATCATGTCCCCAGTTACTTTGTTGACGATCCTGCTGTGGGAATGGTACGTGCCACTGATGCATGTTATCTGAGCATATTTTAAAACCTTTTGCCCTCAAAAACCTGACACCTGAGCAAAAAATTTTTAATTATAGGTTATCTCGTGCTAGACGAGTAGTTGAAAACGCGTTCGGTATTATGGCCAACCGTTTTAGAATATTTCACACAGCAATAAATGTAGCCCCCCCAAAAATTGACACAATAGTCCATAGTTGCTGTGTGTTACACAATTTCTTACGGCGTACTAGCTCCACGTACATGCCCCAATCCCAGTTGGACCGGGAAGATACTTTGTCTGGGGATGTCACGCCTGGTGAGTGGCGTAATGACACCGAAGGCTTATTAAACCTAGGCCGTGCCCCACCACGTCTCTCCAGTCAAGTCGCTCGCCAGAGTCGCATTGATTATATGCACTATTTTCTGGGTCCTGGAGCAGTAGATTGGCAAAACAATGTCTAAATGCTATGTCAGTTTGAGTGGCTGCATTTATATATTATTTCATTACTAAATACAGATGTCATGTAAGATTTTTCTTTAAATAAAAAAAATTACCAAGTTACATGTGCTTTGATTTTTGTATGTATTCTATTCAATTTTTAGTTTCAGATGTGTATAATAAAACATAATATTCTGACTTTACCTGACTGTCTGCCATTTCGTCAAATGTTCCATCTTCTTCATCTCCTGAAATATTCTCACTGATACTGTCTAAACTTGACACAGAGGGTCGTGCTTCCTCCTGGTCAGTCAGAAAACATAGACTCTCGAAATACCACAGGCGTGGCACATATACTTCATCTGCACCTGCACCAGATCTTTTGGATTCATTAATTTTATTTAATTCTTTTTTGAAGACCGTACGCAGATTGGCAATTTTTTTGGTCACATAGGATATATCTGCTTTTGCATACACAACAGTGCATAGTTCCACTAATTTAGTATACGCTTCTTTACGTTTTTGACGATCTGAGTAGTCTTTGGAGCGCACTTTCCATAGACATGTAAGGTCTCGGTACATTTCAATGAATTGTGGCAGGAAATGTGGTGATGTAAATTTGTCCACCATTGCTCCTGTAATTATAAAAAATGCTGCATTGTTCAGTTCCCAAACTACACCTAACAATTAATACCCTATAACTATTGTACTGGTCTGCTTACCTTCAGTTTTTCAAAATCTTCTGTGTATTGGCCCGTGTAATCCTTTTGTCTGGTCAGTGGCAAGACAACGTTCTGTTCAGTGTGTGTTAAGCACCATACACATGATCGGACCTTGTACAAACTTTCCCGTTGTTTTTTTTTGGAAAAAGGGCCTTGTCTCTCTGAACTTGTATTGCATGCAGACGGTCTGAAGTTTAGGCAACAAACACGAACGTAGTGACGTTACAACGTACGGATGAAACTTCCAAAGAAGACGTTAAATTCTTCGGCGTCACGCTTCGGGCTCCCTCTGCTAATTTCTAATTATTATACGTTTGGTCAGTGCAGATTCGTGCGTTACTTTGCGTTTACGACCGTTTGTAAAATTGTATGACAACCAGCCATGTTACACAATCCTAGGAGAGAGTGTGTTGTTTATGGGCTTGCAGTTCTTGCTGTGACTCTAGCCCGGTCCTGGAATAGTCAGAGTAGTAGGATGAGGATTATTTGGGCCAAAACTTGGCTACTTAATCGTGACCAATTTAGCCATATGCCCTTGCTGCGTGAGCTGCAGGAGAATAATCCAAATGATTCTCTGAATTATGTCCGGATGACGGACTCCTGCTTTCAGCAACTATTGTAATTGCTGTCCCCCTATATCATGAAGCAGGACACCTGCATGAGGGCTGCTATTCCAGCAGAGCAAAAGCTCATAGCTACCTTACGTTATTTGGCGACAGGGAGGGGTCCCCAGGATATCAAGTTTACCACTTGGATCTCTCACAAGGCTCTGGGAGAGATTATTCCTGAGACATGTAGTACTATTATCCAAGTCCTGCAGAAGGACTATATTCGTGTAATTTTTTGTATTTAATATCACCTTCGTGTTTTTCTAAAGTATTTTATAAATTTATTATTCCATCCTTCCCATTTTTGTAATATGCTGTGAATGAATGAACCTCTTTGTCCTCATGCATGCTGTAACTTTTTGGTGGCCTACATGCATATTTTCCTTCACTAACCTCCCCAGCATGCTACCCTTGGCCCACACACACCTAGCCTAGTAACTTAAAAGTGTATTTTTTTCTGCTTCATTTTTAGGTTTACCACAAACACCCCCTAAAATGTGTCCCAATCTTATTCCTGTCCTATAATGTCATGCAGAGTGCAAGATTCCCTTTTTGGTTGTGCAAATACTTATCCCCCCCCCCTAAAAAAACACCCAAAAAACAGTCAACCGATATAGCTACTCTATCTGCTGATTTTGCAAAACACATACATAGTATACCTTATTTTTTTAGGTAAGATTGCTGCCTAAATTCTCCAAAGCATGTAGTGCAAGGGCCTGCAAGATTACCTTCAAAAGGTCAAAATGATACGTTCGTTATGATGAATTTAGCATTATATGGGGCTCACACCATCCCTGTGCTGTGCTGACTTCCTGTGTTTATAACTTTATCATAACGAATAATCCTAATTAACGAACATTGTTATTATTTTGTCCGATGTATGTCAAAATGTGTATAGATTTGAACAATGTGCCTTCGGATTTACGGATTTGCCCACTTCTTACCTGGCCACTGGCCTGACAATGTTCTAAAGATAGATGGTCAGGCAAAATAATAATTAATTTTTCATGCATTTAGCTCTCATGGAAGTGTAGAGGTTTACTTGTCAAAACCAGCTACCAATTCAACTCCCCCCCCCCCTTAAAGTTTAGGAATGTGCCACCAGAGGGGGTGAGGGAGCATATAATTTGAATTTAGCCTTTTTTGGATGTTGGGATGAATGGACGCCACTCTGACGGAGATGTGATGATACGTACTGAATTTTAGGATCGTATACAAAAAGGGACCTTAATTTTTCAAAATGCTCTGGACAATATTGAGGTACTTAAATTTTGTCTTTGGGGCAGATGAGGCTACATTGCCTCAGAGAAAAGTGATGAGCCTTTTTCCCGACCGGCTCAATAGGCTGTGATGCCAGCTATGGCAAGTGCATGTGCTGGTTTGGGCTCCCAGAATGCCCGTCTTGTCAGTGAACAATATATGGACTACTTTTTTACATGCTGATTAATTATTTTACTTCTTAATAAAATGAGATTTTCAAGGAAATACTGTTGTCTGTTTACTAGCTTTGCAAATAGCCTTGATCTTTTTAATTTTTGCCACTAGTACAAACCAACCTGATGTGCAACATGAGGTGACAATCTCACTTTGAGCTAACTATTATATTGTGCTGTGTCTCAGCTACACATATTTTAGAGTACACTGTCAATGTAACCACAGCAACTTAACAAATATACTGGTATTGAGCACTGAAATAAAAAAACACACATTGTTTTTTTTCAAAAATATTTTTATATGTGCACATTCCTGTGCGTTTTTTTCTTTGTACAAACAGGCATATTATCAAACTGAACTTGTATGACAACCACGAACTTACAAAGTTCAACATTAACAAAATATTTAAATTTTTTATTTTCTTTATTTATTAGAAACAATTGTTTAACAAAATTTTTGCTTAAAAATCTTGATGTAAATTTTTTAGGGATTTTTTTTTTTTATATTTTTTTTTTATTTTTGTGTGTAATTATTTTTTGATAATAATTTATTTTATTTTTTTTATTTTTATATCATTATTTTTTTTTCATTTTTTTGGTCATTATTTTTTTTTTTTAATTTTGTTGATTAGTTTTGAAAATTTTTTAAAATTTCTTTTGGTTTTTTTTAATTAACAAACAGAAACAATAATTTGGACATAATCATGCAGCAGGAAATGAAGAACATGATAGATGTTTATGGACGTCAAAAGTGTTTAGATTCTACCCAAAACATCTATCATGTCCTTAATTTCCTGCTGCATTGTGTTAAGACGAGCTCTCATGGCATCTATTTCGCCATTCCATAACATGATTTGAGCTATGAGCCTTTGGGCGCTGTCTGCTGTAAAGTGGTCAGGTGGCTCTTCCACAACCAGAACATCACCTAAAAAAGTGAGAAAAAACATGTATTTAGAAATATGCAGGCATACATAGATTACCTGAAGCTGGGGTGTCAGACATTCACCTGGTGAGGTACAGGCTCCCACTTCCCCCACCTCTCTTTTATCATGTGTGATGCTGGTGCTGGGTTCAGGTTGGGGGTCCCGGCGATGTTGTGGCACCCGGCGATGTTGTGGCTCCCGGCGAGGTTGTGGGTCCCGGAGATGTTGGTGGTCCCGGCGAGGTTGGGGGTCCTGTTGACCCTGTTGTCTGCATCTTTGATTCCCTATGAACAATTAAAAAAAGGTATACTTAGCACACAGATATTTATGGCCCGAAATAGGAATATGAAACATTGCTTTCAAGTGGTGTACAATTGTCTGTTTAGGAAGAGAACCAAGTTGAAGACATGAAACCGAGCCCTTTCTTTGATGGCCTTCTCCATCCAGCCTACCCTACCGCATTTGGGTCGCACGCAATATCTATGCTTGTTGGTTGTTAACCATTTTATTGCTCTCTCTATGTATTTAATATTGTGAACTAAAAGGTTTTTAATTTTACATTCTTTTCTCTTATTCACCTGGAATACTTTAGCACCGCTATAATCCCCTGTCCCTTTACTCATTGGTTATGATTAAAAAGACCTTTGACCCCAAATTCAATACTTACCTTTTTGTGCCAATTTTTTTTTGGTGTCCCACACTAGTGCTCCTGAATCCAGATGTGTAACCAGCTGCTGTGTCCTCTCCTTACATTCCACTGAATCTATTTATCAATTAATTAAAATTTCAAAGACATCTAGACAACAATGTCTTTTAAATTCGTTCAATCACATAAATGATCATGACCAAAACAGTCACAAGCCTATATCAGTTTAAAAAAGTCGTATTCATTGGCAAACGATCACTGTTGGTCCTTACGAACGTTATTTCCTACCCACGAACGTTATTTAACACCTACGAACATTCAGTATAACAGTCCAGAAAAGCACATGGAGAAGCAGGCAAGTGAAGAATCATAAATGGGACACACAAGTACTTACTTTTTCGAAGTTCCTTCCTTATTTTGAGGTACTGATCTGGCTCCCTGTTTTTCAAGTCAGACCAGCGCTTCCTCAGCTGGTCCTTCTTTCTATGGACCCCAAACTTCTGCTCCAAGGCCTTCACCACATCAGTCAGGATTTTGTCCTTTACCAAATTGGGATGGGCATATGGGCCATGTTTCCCATCGTAATCTTGCTTTTTCAAGATTGAAACCATCTCCACCATCTCCTCAAATGACATGTTGGTGGCCTTCCTGGATCTGTATTCTGACACATGTGTCTCCGCCATGTTTGCTCCTCACTACGCACCGAAGAGAAAAGGGGCAGGCAATATTCAAGAAAAAGAACGTCAGGGGCGGAATTTCAGGCATGCGCCGTCTATGTCAAGTTAACACGCGGTATGAACGAATGCGTGATGCCGTTCGGGTAGCGGAGTTTT
Source organism: Lithobates clamitans (assembly GCA_037952925.1). Classification (NCBI taxonomy): domain Eukaryota; kingdom Metazoa; phylum Chordata; class Amphibia; order Anura; family Ranidae; genus Lithobates; species Lithobates clamitans. Next base: position 342,415 of record JBBGZY010002305.1, read on the forward strand.
CACGCCTAGATAGTGTATATCAATCGAACGAGCGTGTGATGTAAGATTACGTTCTGTTTGTGTGCGAGACAAAGGCAATCCGAGAGTCCCCGCGAAAAGAAGCTGGTTCAAAATTCTGTCGCTACCGTTCAATTCAATTTTTAATGACATTTTTTAATTTGAAATGTCATTTTGCTCTCTGACTGTTTTAAACAGGGGAAACATGCGCCCCTTTACAGGCATACTATAGACACCCCCCCCCCATGGTACTAAATTTAAAGGAATATTACACTTTTATTGTTTGACTTTATTCATTATTAAAATCACTGTTCATGAAAAAATGGGTGTTTTGTAAACTTTTCTGTCCATTCATACATGTCTCCTGGGGCAGGACCCAGGTCACCAAACACTTTTTTTGGCAATACCATGAATATAAGCCTTTAAAATTACCACTTATAATTATTCATGTTCAGCTCCCTTAGACTTTAATGGTGTTCACGTGTTAAAATCAATTTTTGGCCTGTTCAAATGTTCTGTTGCAAAACTAACAGGGGGGTGTTGGTCTCATCCCTAATGGCAATTAGCTTGCATATTATCTCTTAAAATTATCACTTTGGACTTCTACCATAGATTTTTATAGGTTGGCAAATTAGAAAATGTTGTATGGGGCACACTGCAAACAGCCCCCCCCCCACAGCTGCCCTACTGTCAATGCAGCGTGACCTGTGCCACATACAGCATGACCTGTGCCCAATACAGCCTGGTCTGCCTGTGCACCATACAGCCCCACCTATGCTGAGGAAGAGGCAAGCTACTAGGATCAGCAGAGAGCAGGATTGGCCACTGTACTAGCTTTCATTTGAATTTCTCCTCTTCCCGGGGCTCATCACATAGCCCCACCTCTTGGCCCGACACCTTTGATGACGTCACATGTCCCGCATTGGACCGGCGTTCTATCAAATGCACTGGCCCAAAAGGTGGAGCTATGTGACGTGAGCCCCGGGAACACTGGAAGTCCTAATGAAAGCTCTTACATCGGGCAATTCAGCTCTGCTGATACGGACAGCTCGCCTCTTCCTTTCCTCTCTCTTCCTCTGGCTGGGAGACTGTGCCGGCGGTGCTCTTATCCTCACTGGGCCCCACTCGGCTGCGGGCCCCATAGCGCCCGCATGGGTAAATATGGTGGTAGTTACGACCCTGAATGCATAGTAATTTTTTTGGGTTCAAAAAGTGAGTCCCATATCAATAGACAGCAGTGGCCAAAAAGGATTAGGACAAGAATGAGAAATGCTGGAGTCAGAATGATCTTCTTTGGACACATTACAAATGAAAAAGTCATGACATGAAAATTGTTGATGAATGATGTCCAAAAATTAAAATGATGTTGTTTTTACACACACAGGAACTTTAGAGCCAAGAAGAGCCTGGGCCCAGCAGCCAGACAACAACTGAGTGCAGGATCCCTCCCCTGCGTCCTCCCAAAAAAAGGGCCAGGAAGAGCCAACATCTGGATGAGGCCACAGCTGAGTTCTTAACTAGGGCTACCTCTCTGATAAACACAGCACCCGATAGTGCTGAAGGGTTTGGCAGTTTTAATGCTAGTAAGCTCCGTGAGCTTGACGCAGATCAAAGGGAGCTATGTGAGGCTCTAATCATCCAGCTCTTCAGCAAGGCCAGGAAACAAGAGCTAACCACTAAATCTCATGTGTGTCATTTGAACAACACTCCTCCACAACAAACCTACCCACCCCAGCAAGCCCACCCACCTGAGCAGCATGGTGGTCAGTGGCAAAAGCAGCCCCAAGGATCCACAACAAGGCCACTGGTGTGGGGAGTTTAGGGGCTAATAATTTAGCAGGTTGAATTTTTTGATTTCAGTATGATTGAATAAGATATATTTTTTATTTTGATGTGTATCGTTTGCTCTTTTTCTTTTGAAATTCTAATTTTTAATTGTGAGGACAGAGAACATGTCTAATAATTTTGTAAGTTTATTTATGTTGTGAATGCACAATAAGCAAAATGGCCTTAAAAAACAAAAACAAAAAAAAGGATTGATATCACTAGAACACAAATCCTAACTAAAATATGTTTGTCTGTACTCTGTCAGTATAACCAGCAAAGCAGATTTATTCTTAAGCCATTAAAAATTTGTGATGGTCCTTGCTTCCGACCATGCGTGTTTGTACTTTGGACTAAAGTCCGATGGTATTTTGTGCACACACGATCGGAGTTTTGTTGACAGAAAGTTTGTCCGTTCGTAGCCAACAAAAGTCACAATTAAAAAATAATTTGTCCGATGGAGCGTACACACGGTCAGATGTTGCTCCAGAACTGCTAATTTGCATGTTTGTTGTCAAAAAGTCCGATCGTGTGTGCGGGCCTTTATATAGTTGGTGTTGACGATTGGTCATGACGTTTGGACGCGAACGTATTTGACACGAATATTTCCCTTCCGGGTTAAATTATTTTTAACCATGCGCAGTAGCAACCATTCGTTTTTTCACGGACGAAGAACGCATTAAACTTGCAATTTTTCGTACGTTCGGCAGAAAATTTCCAAACTTGCCGTTCGTTTTTTTTCCACAAAAACGTCACAAACGATTATCGATTTGTGCCCATTAACTTGCCGAAAAACGAACGAAGTGTCTATATGAACGATTTTTCGGCCGATTTTCTGTATAGTGTATGGCCAGCATTAGTCTTCACGAAGCATAGCTTCCCAACAAATGGACCTGAACACAGACTGTGCTGAGAAGCCTTATCGCCCGACCAATGCTACAACCATAAGGCTCTGCGGGCTGTGACGGAATGAGCCATTATCTTTGCTGTAATCTTGACCTGGTCGACAGCCACTTCAGCCACAACTCTACAGCAGTCTGCAAAGGAGAACTGCCACTTCCCAGACTTTCATCCAAACATCCATCCACCGGCTCCGCTACCCACACTCTAATGCCCCGTACACACGGTCGGACATTGGTCGGACATTCCGACAACAAAATCCTAGGATTTTTTCCAATTGATGTTGGCTCAAACTTGCCTTGCATACACACAGTCACACAAAGTTATCGGAAAATCCGATCACTCTGAACGCGGTGACGTAAAACACGTACGTCTGGACTATAAACGGGGCAGTAGCCAATAGCTTTCATCTCTTTATTTATTCTGAGCATGCGTGGCACTTTGTGCGTCGGATTTGTTTGTGCGTCGGATATTCCGTTTCTCGATCTTGAAATTTCACGTAACAATCAATTCATTACTAAGACCTTCTTTAACCACTTCAGCCCCGGAAGGATTTACCCCCTTCTGCCGCGTACACACGAGCGGACTTTACGGCGGACTTTGCCCGGCGGACTTTTCGACGGACTTTCCGACGGACTTTGTGAATGAACGGACTTGCCTACACACAATCCACCAAAGTCCGTCGAATTCGTACGTGATGACGTACGACCGGACTAAAACAAGGAAGTTCATAGCCAGTAGCCAATAGCTGCCCTAGCGTGGCTTTTTGTCCGTCGAACTAGCATACAGACGGCGGACTTTTCGACCGGACTCGATTTCAACGGATAAATTTTAAACAAGTTTCAAATCTAATTCCGTCCAACTTTTTAGAAAACAAAGTCCGCTGGAGCCCACACACATCGAATTGTCCGACGAAATCCAGTCCGCCGGGCAAAGTCCGCCGTAAAGTCCGCTCGTGTGTACGCGGCATTCCTGACCAGAGCACTTTTTACAATTTGGCACTGCGTCGCTTTAACTGCTAATTGCGCGATCATGCAATGCAGTACCCAAACAAAATTTGCGTCCTTTTCTTCCCACAAATAGAGCTTTCTTTTGATGGTATTTGATCACCTCTGCCATTTTTATTTTTTGCGCTATACACGGAAAAAGACCGAAAATTTTGAAAAAAAATGATATTTTCTACTTTTTGTTCTAAAAAAAATCCAATAAACTCAATTTTAGTCATACATTTAGGCCAAAATGTATTCGGCCACATGTCTTTGGTAAAAAAAAGTCAATAAGTGTATATTTATTGGTTTGCGCAAAAGTTATAGCGCCTACAAACTAGGGTACATTTTCTGGAATTTACACAGCCTTTAATTTATGACTGCCTATGTCGTTTCTTGAGGTGCTAAAATGGCAGGGCAGTACAAAACCCCCCCAAATGACCCCATTTTGGAAAGTAGACACCCCAAGGAAATTGTTGAGAGGCATGTTGAGCCCATTGAATATTCATTTTTTTTGTCCCAAGTGATTGAATAATGACAAAAAAAAATACAAATTTACAAAAAGTTGAAACTAAATGATATATTGCTCACACAGGCCATGGGCATATGTGGAATTGCACCCCAAAATACATTTAGCTGCTTCTCCTGAGTATGGGGATACCACATATATGGGACTTTTTGGAAGCCTAACCACGTACGGGGCCCCGAAAACCAATCACTGCCTTCAGGATTTCTGTCAGGAGCCAGGGAGCGTCTCCGCTCGCCGGGCTCCGGTGCGCATGCACGGGGGATTGGTGCTTCGCCGCACACCCATCCGTGGCCTGATGGTGCGGCGCGCGCGGGTGCACGGTGGACCTCAGGTGCGCGCCGTCGCCCGTGCGGGTGCCCGGTAGCGCGTCACACTGATGCGCTCGCCGGGCAGGGAGACTATATCTGACGGCTCCAGCGCCCAGTCGGGTTGCTGGTTTGTCGTCAGCTCTCCCTGCTCCCTGTGCCTGTTTAAACCTCTGATATCTGCCTGCCTGTATACTGAAGCATTGGCTTGTCTAAACAACTACTCTTCCGGATTGCCCTAATTACTTGCCTGATCTGTGTACTGAACCCTGGACTGTTTAACCATTACTCTGCTGGTCTGCCCTAATTACTTGCCTGATCTGTGTACCGAACCCTGGACTGTTTAACCATTACTCTGCTGGTCTGCCCTAATTACTTGCCTGATCTGTGTACTGAACCCTGGACTGTTTAACCATTACTCTGCTGGACTGCCCTGATTACTTGCCTGCTCTGTGTACCAAACCTTGGCCTGTTTAACCACTACACCACTGGACTACTTGATACCCTGATCACTACCTGCTAGATACCTAACCTCTGCTTATTATTCCAGTCCTGCCTCTGCCTTACTCCGCCCTGATCTCCGGTCTCTCCTGTGAACCCCAGAACACCAGCTTCCAGTCTAGGAACCTACCATCTACCGGAAGCCCATGCCTCCGCGTGCCCCCAGCTTCCTGTACCCATTTCGGGGGTCTGAGTGCGCGTGGTCGTAAGGGCGAGCCGCTCTCGGCATCTCGGCCTCGGTGAGTATAGTCTTTGACAGTAGAAACCAGCCAGATGTCCGAGGCCGACAGAGCGCGCTCTCCTCTGGAGATCCTGTGCCAACAAGTATCTACCCTCGCTGACTCTGTACAGAAATTACAGGAAGGTTACACTCAAATTGATAACTGTCTTCAGCAGATCACAGGGTCGCTACCTTCCGCAGCCGCAGCTCCTGCACCCAGCAGTGGGGGTCCGCTCCCTCAGGCTTCTGCCAACCCCACCGTCATCATGGCACTTCCTGAACCCAGGGTCCCTGCACGGAACGGAACGGTTCTCGGGGGACTGTAAGAAGTTTAGAGCCTTCAAAAACGCATGTTCCCTCTACTTCGCTCTACAGCCGAGAACCTTCTCCTCAGAAATCATCAAGGTGGGATTTGCGATTTCCTTATTATCCGAAGAACCCCAGGCTTGGGCCCACGGCTTGATGAAACAGAGTAGTCCTGTCCTGAACACCATCGAGGCCTTCTTTGAGAGCATGTCCCAGCTCTACGATGATCCGCAGCGTATGGCTACAGCTGAGGCTATCCTGCACCATCTGTCCCAAGGAAGAAGACCTATTGAGGACTATACTGTGGAATTCCGTAAGTGGGCGGCCGATACAAATTGGAACAAGCCGGCCCTACGTTATCAGTACCGCCAAGGCTTGTCCGAGTTACTCAAGGACGAATTAGCTAGGATGGAAACCCCTGCTTCACTGGAAGAACTCATTCAAGCAGCCACAAAGTTAGATAGGCGACTGCGGGAGCGACGCTCAGAGCGATTCCAGGGGCCACGCCCCACCTGGGCGTTGCCAAGACCCCACTCCGCACAAACCCCGACCTCAACTTCAGCTGCTGCTGCACCGGTCCCTGAGGTCGAACCAATGCAGCTCGGCTTGGTTCGAGGCCCGCTAACCTCCGAAGAGAAGCAACGCAGGCGACAGTCGAACCTATGTCTCTACTGCGGAGGAACCGGACATTTCCTGCTCAGCTGTCCGATCAGGCCCAGTAAGTCTCCTCAGCCAAATATTTTGAACTATCCAAACAATAACATTCCCAAGACTTACGTGATGTTGTTTATTTCCCTACAGCTTCCGGAAAGGGAGACTCGCTTGCAGGCCATCATTGATTCCGGAGCATGCAGTTGCTTCATAGACTCTGCCTTGGCGCACAGTTTGAATATTCCTCTACAAACTAAAGAGCAGGATCTACAAATACATCTGGCCGACGGATCCCTTCCTTGCTCAGGTCCCATCACACAGGAGACCCAACCTATTCCAGTAATCACTGATTCCGGCCACCGGGAGTTCTTACGGCTCGACTTGATTCATTCACTTATCTTTCCCGTTATACTAGGCTTACCCTGGTTACAGGCTCACGATTCACAGATCAGATGGAGCACTAAGGCAGTATCCTTCTCCTCTCAGTATTGCTCTCAGCACTGTTTGCTCCCAAAGTTTGTGCCACTATGGTTGTGCCATCAGGCAATCTCCAACATGTTCCCTCCGAGTACCTTGAGTTTCAAGAGGTCTTCAGTAAACAGATGGCTGACCGCCTACCACCTCATCGGTCCTACGACTGTCCAATCGACCTCCTTCCTGGATCCGAGATTCCATTCGGCCAGATATTCCCTCTCTCCGAAACCGAGCTGGAAGCTCTTAAACAATACATAGACGAAAACCTCAAGAAGGGCTTCATCCGTCCTTCATCCTCACCCGCCGGAGCGGGTATCTTTTTCGTTGGAAAAAAAGACGGTACCTTAAGACCCTGCGTAGATTATCGACAGCTCAATAACATTACAATTAAGAACCGGTATCCGTTACCACTCATTCCCGAGTTATTCCAGAGGTTCCGATCAGCTAAGGTGTTCTCTAAACTTGATCTCCGGGGGGCCTACAATCTCGTCAGGATCAGGGCTGGAGACGAATGGAAGACGGCTTTTAGGTCCAGATTCGGGCATTTCGAATACTTAGTGATGCCATTCGGACTCTGCAATGCCCCAGCCACCTTTCAACACCTGGTGAAAGACATATTCCGAGAATATTTAGATGACTTCCTTGTTGTATACCTGGACGATATTCGCATCCTCTCCCCTACTCTAGAGATACACAAGAGGCACGTAAAAAAGGTTCTTGCCATACTTCAACAGCACAAGCTATACCTGAAAGCAGAAAAGTGCGAATTTGAAAAGTCAACCATACAGTTCCTGGGATTCATACTTTCAACCAATGGGGTCGCAATGGACCCACAGAAAATTCAGGCAATTCAAGAGTGGCCGGCCCCATCTAACAAGGAAGGAGTACAGAGGTTTATAGGATTCGCCAACTTCTATCGGAAATTTATAGTTGGATTCTCGGCCATCGTGGCACCTATTACCCAGTTAACTCGTCAGCACAGTTCTTTTCAGTGGTCCGCAGCCGCTCAAGAGGCTTTCCTAAAGTTAAAGAAGTTGTTCAGTTCCGCCCCAATTCTCTGCCATCCTGACCCGACTCAACCCTTCGTATTAGAGGTGGACGCATCGGAGATCGCAACTGGAGCAATTCTCTCCCAGAGACAGGGACCGAAGGCCATTCTACACCCGGTAGCTTTTGCCTCTAGGAAACTCAGTCCACCGGAACTCAACTACGATGTGGGTGACAGGGAGCTGCTGGCTATAAAGTTCGCTTTAGAGGAGTGGAGGTATTTGCTGGAAGGGGCAGTACACCCGGTCATGATCTTCACGGATCACAAGAATCTTGAGTACCTCCGAACAGCAAGACGACTAAAACCCCGTCAAGCCCGCTGGGCCCTCTTCTTTTCCCGTTTTAATTTTCATATAGCCTACAGACCTGGAGCAAAGAACGGAAAGGCCGATGCTCTTTCGCGGATGTTCTCCGCAGACTCTCAAATATCAACACCCAGCACGATCCTCTCCTCAAAATTTCCTCGGGTTAACTCAGGCAGACTTAATGTCATCTATCAGATCCTCATTAGGCTCATGCACAGAACCAGTAGTGCACTCCTTAACCACTTGCTGACCGCCTCACGCCTATATACGTGAGCAGAGCGGCACGGGCAGGCAAAATCACGTACCTGAAACGTGATTGCCTTCCCGCGGGTGGGGGGTCCGATCGGACCCCCCCCCGGTGCCAGCTGCGGTCGGCATTTGGTTGGGAGCGATGACAGACGAGGGGGAGGCCATCCGATCGTGGCCCCCCCCCTCGCGATCGCTCCCAGCCAATGACAAACATCCCCTGCCTCTGTATAGTACACAGAGGCAGAGGATGTGATGTCATCTCTCCTCGGTCTGGCAGTTTCCGTTCCAGCGCCGAGGAGAGATGACATGTAAGTGCACCAACACACACACACAACACAGTAGAACATGCCAGGCATATATTACACCCCCGATCCCCCCCCCGATCGCCCCCCGATCCCCCCCCAATCACCCCCCCCCCCTGTCACAAACTGACACGAAGCAGGTTTTTTTTTTTTTTTTTTTCCTGATTACTGCATAGTGTCAGTTTGTGACAGTTAGCAGTGGTGGGACAGTTAGTATTACCCCCCTGTAGGTCTAGGGTACCCCCCTTACCCCCCCTAATAAAGTTTTAACCCCTTGATCACCCCCCTCACCAGTGTCGCTAAGCGATCATTTTTCTGATCGCTGTATTAGTGTCGCTGGTGACGGTAGTTAGGGACGTAAATATTTAGGTTCGCCGTCAGTGTTTTATAGCGACAGGGACCCCCATATACTATCTAATAAATGTTTTAACCCCTTGATGGCCCCCTAGTTAACCCTTTCACCACTGATCACCGTATAACCGTTACGGGTGACGCTGGTTAGTTCGTTTATTTTTTATAGTGTCAGGGCACCCGCCGTTTATTACCGAATAAAGGTTTAGCCCCCTGTAGGTCTAGGGTACCCCCCTTACCCCCCTAATAAAGTTTTAACCCCTTGATCACCCCCTGTCGCCAGTGTCGCTAAGCGATCATTTTTCTGATCGCTGTATTAGTGTCGCTGGTGACGCTAGTTAGGGACGTAAATATTTAGGTTCGCCATCAGCGTTTTATAGCGACAGGGACCCCCATATACTATCTAATAAATGTTTTAACCCCTTGATGGCCCCTAGTTAACCCTTTCACCACTGATCACCGTATAACCGTTACGGGTGACGCTGGTTAGTTCGTTTATTTTTTATAGTGTCAGGGCACCCGCCGTTTATTACCGAATAAAGGTTTAGCCCCCTGATCGCCCCGCGGTGATATGCGTCGCCCTAGGCAGCGTCAGATTAGCGCCAGTACCGCGAACACCCACGCACGCACCGTACACGCACCGTACACCTCCCTTAGTGGTATAGTATCTGAACGCATCAATATCTGATCCGATCAGATCTATACTAGCGTCCCCAGCAGTTTAGGGTTTCCAAAAACACAGTGTTAGCGGGATCAGCCCAGATACCTGCTAGCACCTGCGTTTTGCCCCTCCGCCCGGCCCAGCCCAGTCCAGCCCACCCAAGTGCAGTATTGATCGATCACTGACACTTTTCTTTGTAGCGTTTTGGTGAACTGGCAAGCACCAGCGGCGTAGTACACCCCGGTCGTAGTCAAACCAGCACTGCAGTAACACTTGGTGAATGTTTTGAACGCTACCATTCACTAGTTGAGTATTAGCGTAGCGTACAGCATTGCACATACTAGGCACACTTTCACAGGGTCTCCCAAGATGCCATCGCATTTTGAGAGACTCGAACCTGGAACCGGTTACAGTTATAAAAGTTACAGTTACAAAAAAAAAGTGTAAAAAAAAAAAAAACAAACAAAAATTAAAAAAAATAGTTGTCGTTTTATTGTTCTCTCTCTCTCTATTCTCTCTCTATTGTTCTGCTCTTTTTTACTGTATTCTATTCTGCAATGTTTTATTGTTATTGTTATTGTTATTATGTTTTATCATGTTTGTTTTTCAGGTATGTAATTATTTATACTTTACCGTTTACTGTGCTTTATTGTTAACCATTTTTTTGTCTTCAGGTACGCCATTCACGACTTTGAGTGGTTATACCAGAATGATGCCTGCAGGTTTAGGTATCATCTTGGTATCATTCTTTTTAGCCAGCGGTCGGCTTTCATGTAAAAGCAATCCTAGCGGCTAATTAGCCTCTAGACTGCTTTTACAAGCAGTGGGAGGGAATGCCCCCCCCCACTGTCTTCCGTGTTTTTCTCTGGCTCTCCTGTCTCAACAGGGAACCTGAGAATGCAGCCGGTGATTCAGCCAGCTGACCATAGAGCTGATCAGAGACCAGAGTGGCTCCAAACATCTCTATGGCCTAAGAAACCGGAAGCTACGAGCATTTTATGACTTAGATTTCGCCGGATGTAAATAGCGCCATTGGGAAATCGGGGAAGCATTTTATCACACCGATCTTGGTGTGGTCAGATGCTTTGAGGGCAGAGGAGAGATCTAGGGTCTAATAGACCCCAATTTTTTCAAAAAAGAGTACCTGTCACTACCTATTGCTATCATAGGGGATATTTACATTCCCTGAGATAACAATAAAAATGATTTAAAAAAAAAAAAAAAATGAAAGGAACAGTTTAAAAATAAGATAAAAAAGCAAAAAAAAATAAAGAAAAAAAATAAATAAAAAAAAGCACCCCTGTCGCCCCCTGCTCTCGCGCTAAGGCGAACGCAAGCGGCGGTCTGGCGTCAAACGTAAACAGCAATTGCACCATGCATGTGAGGTATCACCGCGAAGGTCAGATCGAGGGCAGTAATTTTAGCAGTAGACCTCCTCTGTAAATCTAAAGTGGTAACCTGTAAAGGCTTTTAAAGGCTTTTAAAAATGTAGTAATTTTGTTGCCACTGCACGTTTGTGCGCAATTTTAAAGCATGTCATGTTTGGTATCCATGTACTCGGCCTAAGATCATCTTTTTTATTTCATCAAACATTTGGGCAATATAGTGTGTTTTAGTGCATTAAAATTTAAAAAAGTGTGTTTTTTCCCCAAAAAATGCGTTTGAAAATCGCTGCGCAAATACTGTGTGAAAAAAAAAAATGAAACACCCACCATTTTAATCTGTAGGGCAATTGCTTTAAAATAATATATAATGTTTGGGGGTTCAAAGTAATTTTCTTGCAAAAAAAAATAATTTTTTCATGTAATCAAAAAGTGTCAGAAAGGGCTTTGTCTTCAAGTGGTTAGAAGAGTGGGTGATGTGTGACATAAGCTTCTAAATGTTGTGCATAAAATGCCAGGACAGTTCAAACCCCCCCCAAATGACCCCATTTTGGAAAGTAGACACCCCAAGCTATTTGCTGAGAGGCATGTCGAGTCCATGGAATATTTTATATTGTGACACAAGTTGCGGGAAAGAGACAATTTTTATTTATTTTTATTTTTTTTTGCACAAAGTTGTCACTAAATGTTATATTGCTCAAACATGCCATGGGAATATGTGAAATTACACCCCAAAAAAAATTCTGTTGCTTCTCCTGAGTACGGGGATACCACATGTGTGGGACTTTTTGGGAGCCTAGCCGCGCACGGGACCCCGAAAACCAAGCACCGCCTTCAGGCTTTCTAAGGCCGTAAATTTTTGATTTCACTTCTCACTACCTATCACAGTTTCGGAGGCCATGGAATGCCCAGGTGGCACAAACCCCCCCCCCAAATGACCCCATTTTGGAAAGTAGACACCCCAAGCTATTTGCTGAGAGGTATAGTGAGTATTTTGCAGACCTCACTTTTTGTCACAAAGTTTTGAAAATTGAAAAAAGAAAAAAAAAAATTTTTTTCTGGTCTTTCTTCATTTTCAAAAACAAATGACAGCTGCAAAATACTCACCATGCCTCTCAGCAAATAGCTTGGGGTGTCTACTTTCCAAAATGGGGTCATTTGGGGGGGTTTTGTGCCATCTTGGCATTTTATGGCCTTCAAAACTGTGATAGGTAGTGAGGAGTAAAATCAAAAATGTATGCCCTTAGAAATCCTGAAGGTGGTGCTGGGTTTTCGGGGCCCCGTACGCGGCTAGGCTCCCAAAAAGTGCCACACATGTGGTATCCCCGTACTCAGGAGAAGCAGCTGAATGTATTTTGGGGTGCAATTCCACATATGCCCATGGCCTGTGTGAGCAATATATCATTTAGTGACAACTTTTTGTAATTTTTTTTTTTTCTTTTTTTTGTCATTATTCAATCACTTGGGACAAAAAAAATAAATATTCAATGGGCTCAACATGCCTCTCAGCAATTTCCTTGGGGTGTCTACTTTCCAAAATGGGGTCATTTGGGGGGGTTTTGTACTGCCCTGCCATTTTAGCACCTCAAGAAATGACATAGGCAGTCAGAAACTAAAAGCTGTGTAAATTCCAGAAAATGTACCCTAGTTTGTAGACGCTATAACTTTTGCGCAAACCAATAAATATACGCTTATTGACATTTTTTTTACCAAAGACATGTGGCCGAATACATTTTGGCCTAAATGTATGACTAAAATTTAGTTTATTGGATTTTTTTTATAACAAAAAGTAGAAAATATCATTTTTTTTCAAAATTTTCAGTCTTTTTCCGTTTATAGCGCAAAAAATAAAAACGGCAGAGGTGATCAAATATCATCAAAAGAAAGCTCTATTTGTGGGAAGAAAAGGACGCAAATTTCGTTTGGGTAGAGCATTGCATGACCGCGCAATTAGCAGTTAAAGCGACGCAGTGCCGAATTGTAAAAAGTGCTCTGGTCAGGAAGGGGGTAAATCCTTCCGGGGCTGAAGTGGTTAAAGAAGTATGAAGACCTCTTCTGGATTAAAGGAAAAATATTTGTACCACAAGTGACTCGGCCCTTAGCTCTTAAGATGTGTCACGACCATAAGATGGCAGGACACTTCGGGAATAAGAAGACGGCTGAACTTCTTTCTCGTTCTTTTTGGTGGCCAGGATGGAGAAGGGACTGTAAAGAATATGTGGCGTCCTGTTCTCTGTGCCAGCGGAACAAGGGCCCAAACACCAAATCCTGGGGCCTGCTCAGACCTTTGCCCATCCCGGAACGGCCATTGGCTGATGTGTCCATGGATTTTATTGTTGACCTACCTACCTCAGAAAATTTTTCTACCATCCTTGTCATTGTCGACCGCCTCTCCAAGATGGCCCATTTTTTGCCCATGAGAGGTACTCCCTCTGCCGTAGACACGGCCAGCGTCTTCCTAAATGAGGTTGTTAGGCTCCATGGGATACCAAGAAGCATCGTATCAGATATGGGCGTTCAATTCACGTCCAAATTCTGGAGGGAACTCTGCAAGGCCCTGGGCATCAACGTTTGTCTCTCTTCAGCCTATCACCCCCAAAGCAATGGCCAGACGGAGAGGACCAACCAAACGTTAGAGCAATACCTCCGCTGCTTCTGCTCGGGTTCTCAGGATGATTGGGCAAGTCTTCTTCCCTACGCTGAATTTGCGTACAACAATTCAATTCATGCCTCTACCAACCAGACTCCCTTCTGGGCCAATTGTGGGTTCCATCCCACGTCCTTTGCTAACAACATTCCCAAAATGGCAGTTCCTGCAGTCCAGGATAGGATAACCTCGTTGCAATCTAACTTCCGGAAGATCCAAGACATATTACACAAGGCACAGGAAGACTACAAGAAACAGTACGATCGGGGCAGAAAGGCAAACCCAAAGTTTGACTTAGGAGAGGAGGTCTGGCTGTCCACCATTAATCTTAGATTACCATTGCCATCTCGAAAGCTTGGACCTAAGTTCATTGGGCCTTTTCAAGTCAAGAGGATCATCAACCCTGTGGCTGTTGAGCTAGCACTTCCCAAGACATATCGGATTCATCCTGTCTTCCATGTGTCACTATTGAAGCCTGTGGTGCCTAGTCCTTTTCCGGGAAGAGGAGAGCCTCCTCCTCCGCCAGTCAGAATCGATGGCGAGAATGAATTCGAAGTGGAATCCATTCTGAGTTGTAGGAAGAAGGGTAGGCAGCTACAGTATCTGATTCAGTGGAAAGGGTACCCACCTGAAGATAATTCTTGGGAGCCCGCTAGGAATCTGCACGCTCCACGGTTAATTCAAACTTTTCACCAAGATCATCCAGAATTGATGGCTAGCCTTGGCGTCCAGTGTCCGCCCTTAGGAGGGGGGCACTGTCAGGAGCCAGGGAGCGTCTCCGCTCACCGGGCTCCGGTGCGCATGCGCGGGGGATTGGCGCTTCGCCGCACACCCATCCGCGGCCTGATGGTGCGGCGCGCGCGGGTGCACGGTGGACCTCAGGTGCGCGCCGTCGCCCATGCGGGTGCCCGGTAGCGCGTCACACTGATGCGCTCGCCGGGCAGGGAGACTATATCTGACGGCTCCAGCGCCCAGTCGGGTTGCTGGTTTGTCGTCAGCTCTCCCTGCTCCCTGTACCCGTTTAAACCTCTGATATCTGCCTGCCTGTATACTGAACTATTGGCTTGTCTAAACAACTACTCTTCCGGATTGCCCTAATTACTTGCCTGATCTGTGTAACGAACCCTGGACTGTTTAACCATTACTCTGCTGGTCTGCCCTAATTACTTGCCTGATCTGTGTACCGAACCCTGGACTGTTTAACCATTACTCTGCTGGTCTGCCCTAATTACTTGCCTGATCTGTGTACCGAACCCTGGACTGTTTAACCATTACTCTGCTGGTCTGCCCTAATTACTTGCCTGATCTGTGTACCGAACCCTGGACTGTTTAACCATTACTCTGCTGGACTGCCCTGATTACTTGCCTGCTCTGTGTACCAAACCTTGGCCTGTTTAACCACTACACCACTGGACTACTTGATACCCTGATCACTACCTGCTAGATACCTAACCTTTGCTTATTATTCCAGTCCTGCCTCTGCCTTACTCCGCCCTGATCTCCAGTCTCTCCTGTGAACCCCAGAACACCCGCTTCCAGTCTATGAACCTACCATCTACCGGAAGCCCGTGCCTCCGCGTGCCCCCAGCTTCCTGTACCCATTTCGGGGGTCTGGGTGCACGTGGTCGTAAGGGCGAGCCGCTCTCGGCATCTCGGCCTCGGTGAGTATAGTCTTTGACAATTTCTAAGGGCGTACATTTTTGATTTTACTCCTCACTACCTATCACAGTTTTGAAGGCCATAAAATGGCCAGATGGCATAAACCCCCCCAAATGACTAAACGCGAGTTACACGTGCGTCTTTCAGAACACGTTGCTAATATCAAGAGAGGATTTACAAAACATAACCTCTCTAGGCACTATGCTAAATACCACAACAAAAAATTAAAAGGTACCTTGTTTTTGGCCATTGACAGAGTACGTCCCCACTGGAGAGGAACTAACATGGTTAGATCCATCTCCAGACTTGAAACCAGATGGATCTTCAACATGCTATCTTCCAGACCACAAGGGTTAAATGTGGAGTGGGATATAAACTGCTTCATCAATCCAAGCATGATAGGCGGTTTGTTACCTTCTACATTCACCCTATCATTTTATTTTATTTTATTTTAATTTGGGTCTTTAAGCTTTTATCAATATATAATTTAATTTTTTCCTATCTCCCCATCTGATTTGTTTTGACCCATGTTGAGTTTTTTATGGAGTTTGTTTGTGTTCATGCATTTATGGCAAGTGTATCTGTTGTGCCCCTATTCTCTTCCTATGCAAAACCTTATCCGCAAATCTCCTTTATTCCCACAAGATGGCGATGTTACCTCCTGTCACTTCCTGTCTATACATAGGTTTACCATTAATGGCCAGAAGCAAATATGGCCCCTTTGGATTCATCTCCATTATACACATTACATTTGCCAATAGTTAAAATGGCGTCTCCTATGTATTAATAAGCCCAAGCGTGATGACCTGTCACCCGGCCAATCCCCAGACGACGTCCATTCGTGACGAAACGCGTAGGGAGGAGCCTACGACGGTGACGTCATCACGTTCTCGGACGGGCTTTGCAGTACAGGAAGTGAATCGCGGCACACGGAGACACCGCTGCTGTGTATGATACCTCTCATGCCACATTATTTTCTGCCAAATTGTAAGTGCAATTCTTTTATTCTATTAAAAACCTTTTATCATACGTTATTGCGCTATGGATGTGTTTTGCTTTCTATTTCCGGTCATGATCGAGTGTTAAAGCTACTGGTCCCGCTCTGTATCTGTGGTTTGGGGAGACCATAATCCCTATGCTGGGCGAGACTGCTGTAATAGGCCTTACTCACACACCCCTTGGTGGATTATCTACTTCTTATCACACCTCTCCTGGACGAGGGTTTTTTTTCTTTTTGTGGACTTTACTATTATGTTTTGGACTATTACACATATTGTTTTTTATATATACTTTTCCACACACATTTGTGAACAAAGTTTGCTTTTGATTGATTGATTTTGCATATGTATCCACTGACTGATATGAAGTCACTTGGTGGATTCTTATTTATATTTCTTTATATGTCACATTTACATATATAGCGCTGCACTTTGCTGTTTACCATATTTTGACACAAGTTGTGGGAAAGTGACAAATTTTTATTTATTTTTTGCACAAAGTTGTCACTAAATGATATATTGCTCACACAGGCCATGGGCATATGTGGAATTGCACCCCAAAATACATTCTGCTGCTTCTCCTGAGTATGGGGATACCACATGTGTGGGACTTTTTAGGAGCCTAGCCGCGTACGGGGCCCCGAAATCCAATCACCGCCTTCAGGATTTCTAAGGGTGTAAATTTTTGATTTCACTCTTCACTGTCTATCACAGTTTCCGAGGCCATGGAATGCCCAGGTGGCACAAAACCCCCCCAAATGACCCCATTTTGGAAAGTAGACACCCCAAGCTATTTGCTGAGAGGCATGGTGAGTATTTTGCAGCTCTCATTTGTTTTTGAAAATAAAGAAAGACAAGAAAACAATTTTTTTTTTCTTTTTTCAATTTTCAAAACTTTGTGACAAAAAGTGAGGTCTGCAAAGTACTCACTATACCTACTCACTATAGCAAATAGCTTGGGATGTCTACTTTCCAAAATGGGGTCATTTGGGGGGGGGTTGCCACCTGGGCATTCCATAGCCTCCGAAACTGTGATAGGCAGTGAAGAGTAAAATCAAAAATTCACGCTCTTAGAAATCCTGAAGGCGGTGCTTGGTTTCGGGGTCCCGTACACGGCTAGGCTCCCAAAAAGTCCCACACATGTAGTATCCCCATACTCAGGAGAAGCAACAGAATGTATTTTGGGGTGTAATTTCACATATTCCCATTGCATGTTTGAGCAATATATCATTTAGTGACAACTTTGTGCAAAAAAAAAAAAAAAATTGTCTCTTTCCCGCAACTTGTGTCACAATATAAAATATTCCATGGACTCGACATGCCTCTCAGCAAATAGCTTGGGGTGTCTACTTTCCAAAATGTGGTCATTTGGGGGGGTTTGAACTGACCTGGCATTTTATGCACAACATTTAGAAGCTTATGTCACACATCACCCACTCTTCTAACCACTTGAAGACAAAGCCCTTTCTGACACTTTTTGATTACATAAAAAAATTATTTTTTTTTGCAAGAAAATTACTTTGAACCCCCACACATTATATATTTTTTTAAAGCAAAGGCCCTACAGATTAAAATGGTGGGTGTTTCATTTTTTTTTTCACACAGTATTTTTCAAACGCATTTTTTGTGGAAAAAACACACTTTTTTAAATTTTAATGCACTAAAACACACTATATTGCCCAAATGTTTGATGAAATAAAAAATATGATCTTAGGCCGAGTACATGGATACCAAACATGACATGCTTTAAAATTGTGCACAAACGTGCAGTGGCGACAAACTAAATACATTTTTAAAAGCCTTTAAAAGCCTTTACAGGTTACTACTTTAGATTTACAGAGGAGGTCTACTGCTAAAATTACTGCCCTCGATCTGACCTTCGCGGTGATACCTCACATGCATGGTGCAATTGCTGTTTACATTTGACGCCAGACCGACGCTTGCGTTCGCCTTAGCGCGAGAGCAGGGGGGACAGGGGTGCTTTTTTTTTTTTTTCTTTATTATTTTTTTGATTTTCTATCTTATTTTTAAACTGTTCCTTTCATTTTTTTTTTTCAAATCATTTTTATTGTTATCTCAGGGAATGTAAATATCCCCTATCATAGCAATAGGTAGTAACAGGTACTCTTTTTTGAAAAAATTGGGGTCTTTTAGACCCTAGATTTATCCTCTGCCCTCAAAGCATCTAACCACACCAAGATCGGTGTGATAAAATGCTTTCCCAATTTCCCAATGGCGCTGTTTACATCTGGCGAAATCTAAGTCATAAAATGCTCGTAGCTTCCGGTTTCTTAGGCCATAGAGATGTTTGGAGCCACTCTGGTCTCTGATCAGCTCTATGGTCAGCTGGCTGAATCACCAATCAACATTGCAGAATAGAATACAGTAAAAAAGAGCAGAACAATAGAGGGAGAATAGAGAGAGAGAACAAAAAAGACAACAATTTTTTTTTTATTTCATATTTTTGTTTGTGTTTTTTTTTTTTTTTTTACACTTTTTTTGTAACTAACTTTTATAACTGTAACCGGTTCCAGGTTTGGGTCTCTCAAAATGCGATGGTATCTTGGGAGACCCTGTGAAAGTGTGCCTAGTCTGTGCAATGCTGTACCCTACGCTAATACTCAACTAGTGAATGGTAGCATTCAAAACATTCACCAATGCAAAGACCAGGATTGTCAGGACAGGAGGGACAATAGTAGCGGGTGTCACGCCTATATCCGCGCTTGCTGCAGACACAACATCTTTTTTGGGGGGGTTCGTTGGGTAGGGGTACTCGGGAGGACATAAAGAAAATGCCTCTCATGCAGCCGACTGCATTTGGTTGAGGATGTGAATGGGGGAAGTACGGGCGCTGCAGAAGTGGTGGGTTCCCAATTAGGATTGGCGAATGCAGCAGGAAGGGCATTATGGGCACGACGGGCCTGTGTTTGTCTTTTTGGTGGCAGCGGGACACTACTTGTGCTTGCCACCTCACCAGCTTGAACTGCACTCATGGGACTCGCCACGTCACCAAGTGTTACTGCAGTGCTGGTTTGACTATGACCGGGGTGTACTAGGCCGCTGGTGCTTGCCAGTTCACCAAAACGCTACCAAAAAAACTGTTAGCGATCGCAAGGATCAGGCCTGACTCTGCGAACGCTGCAGTTATGTGTTTAGTGTTTTGTAAGTGACAGTGATCGATCGATACTGCACTTGGGTGGGCTGGGCTGGGCCGGGCGGAGGGGCAAAACGCAGGTGCTACCAAGTATCTGGGCTGATCCCGCTAACACTGCGTTTTTGGGAACCCTAAACTGCTGGGGACGCCAGTATAGATCTGATCGGATCAGATATTGATCCGTTCAGATACTTTACCACTAAGGGAGGTATACGGTGCGTGCGTGGGTGTTAGCGGTACTGGCGCTAAACCTGACGCTGCCTGGGGCTGGTGCTTGCCAGTTCACCAAAACGCTACCAAGAAAACTGTTAGCGATCGCAGGGATCAGGCCTGACTCTGCAAACTGTTTAGTAGGAAGTGGATGGAAGGCGCGTGATCAGATGCTTACATCAAGAAATGTATGGTTTATTTATGTAAAAGAATACAGACATATAGTCATATAGATATAAAATCATACAAATACTACATAATATTAAAAAAAAGGAAAAACAGGTAACAAAATAAGTACTAGGAAGTTAAAATTGGGGTGTGCCCATATTGAGGCAGGTATTTAAAAAAGGCTGACGCGTTTCGAGGAAAACCTCTTCATCAGAGCCAGGAGAACTGGAGCACAGTCTGTATGGGCCGGTAGGCCGACATGTGTACATGGGGAGAGGTGGTGTTGCTAGTAGGAGGATGTGTCCTGTGATGGACAATTGATTATTCCAAGTTCCATACCCAGGTGTTCTAGATGGGGTATAAATAAGAACAATATATACCGTACACTACAGACTGGAGACGTAAGATAAGTTTACATTGAAAAATGCATTCATAAAATGATAAAAAGTATATAATATAAATATATTAGAAATAAAAATTACCATATTAGTTCAAAAAATTAATGATAGGTAGTGGGATTTTGAAGCATAGAGCATGAGATTGTAGTCTAAATACATACAAATGAAAAAATCTACGCATACATAAGTGTACACACACATACTCGTGTACACATACATGCATATGCTTACACGTGCATAATACAAACGCATGTAAATGCATAAAAAAAAAACAAAAACAAAAAAAAAAAAAACATATATGCATATGAGGGGGGGGGGGAGGGGGGTGATGGTAAATGAAGTAAAAAGTGCACTGAGACATATTGAGAGATATTGTCTCTCTGCATGGTAAAACCGGTTGTGCTTTTGTCCAAAGGACATGCACATGCGTGTAAAAACTCTGCCAGCACGTAAAACGCTGTGCTGGAACAGATATGTGGAGGTATGCCCCTGTTCACTGAAAGCACAAATGGGGGCACAAAGATGGCCATGTGGTTTGTGCAAAAACAGAAATGTGTTCATTCAAATGGAAATCCACAGAAATATATACAAAAATGCATATAGCAAATGTACATAAAAATCTAAAATGCATATGCATATATATACACATAGATAAAGAAACAATATGCACAAAATAAATATATGTATATATTCACATAAATCTGTACACATATATATACACACACACACACATATGCACACACATATATATATATATACATGCACACATATACATGTCCACATGCATACACACACATGTGGGGACCACCCCTACACAGCATGTATTGTGCCTATGTAGAACCAGTGTCATGGCGGTAGGGTGGGAATGTGTAGTTTGTGCAACGCAATAGCGGAGAGTGGCGGGAGTGGATACGTTAGGGGGATAATCTGGTGTTGGTAACCAAATATTGGAGGTGGCAGACAGGTGGGCTGATGACAGAACGCACCTACCTATGGATGTAAATAGATTGTATTTTCTTTTTGCGGTGCTGCGGTGCTGTCAGATGTGCCTGTAGTGAAACATAAGTTGAGCAGGGAAAGTAAGCAAGCTCTTATGGACACTGCTGGGTTTAACAGGATAAGGAAGTTACAAAGACCATTGTGGCTAACCTGTCTCAGGAGAAGTGTGTAGACACAGCTGCAAACTGTAAAGATCCTTTGGAGTGGAGAGCCGTGTGATCCTAGCAGCAGAAGGGAGGGAAGGAGGAGGGAGGAGGTGTCCTTGAGGCGGCTGATGCCTGGATAAAAAGCGTCTTGCTGCCTAGGGATAGGAAAGGTTTTGTGATGAGGTTGTGCTGGGGGTTTAAAAGACTCTGGGGGGCGGGTCCGAGGGCATGAATGAAAAGGCTATTATTGAATCCAATTAAGCCATATAAAGTAATGTGATATGAAAAGTGTGACTATGATTTGAATAGTGAACCGGAGGTATTTTGTGCAGAACATATACATATACATATATACACACACATACACACATACATATATATATACACATATAATTATATATATACACACACATATACATATACATACATATACACATATACACATACACATACACACACATATACACACACAGGTTTATATGGGTTGTATAACAGCAGAAGTGAATAATATGAGGGGAAATGGTGTACATGAAACTGCGGGGACAGGAGAGGGTATACAGGGTTTACCGTATGGTGGAATGATGGTGATGATATGAAGGGGATCACCTGTAATAAGGGGGGGGGGTGGCTAGGATAGAGGGGGGGGGCAAAGCATAATGGTGATATTCTGTATCTAGATGGCCCCGTGAATATCTAGATCTTCATTCATTCCATCGGGAACCAATGACCCAAGAGTGAAAATCCAGAATGATTCTTGTTTACAGAGTCTTCTGAATCTCCTCCCATTGTCAGCGTCTTTTTTGATAGCTTCAATGCCAAACACTTTGATGCCTGTTGGATTGCTGTTATGACATTCTCTGAAATGCCTAGGTACTGAATAGCTGTGGCATTTTTTATTTTTACTCTGATGGTACGTGTTACTATTGATTATGCTGCATTTGTGTTCGCTAAATCTTGTCCTGAGTAGACGTATTGTGCGCCCAACATACAGAAGACCGCATGGACAGATAAGACCATAGACTACATAGGAGGTACCGCAATTGATGAACTGTTTGATTTTGTGGTACTGGCCGTCGGACCCCATGATTTCTTTTTTGCGGTGTGCCATGAAGGCACAGGCTCCACAGTTTTTGGTTCCACACTTGTAGTTGCCTTTCTGGTCGAAGATGGATGCCCAATTGCCAGTGGGGGTCTTGGTTTGGTTCTGAGGTTTTCGTACTCTACTCGGAGCTATTAGGCTTCTAAGATCTTTGGATTTTCAAAACACAACTACTGGTTTGGGTGGTAGAACTGGATTGAGGATGGGATCCTGCTTGAGAATGTTCCAATTTTTCTCAATGGCTCTCTGTATGTCGAATGCTTTGGTGTTATATTGTGTACTGAATCTGATGGGGTTGGAGATATTGCTGTCAGTGGTCCTTTTATTGCCGCTTGTTTTGTTAGCCTCCATTGCCATAGTGAGGGATGTTCGTCATACTGGGTCCAATATTTGTAAAAGGCCTGTTTGATGAGTGATTCTTCATAACCCTTCTCAAGAAATTTCTTTTTTAAGATGGATCCCTGTTTTTCATAGTCACTTTTCTTAGTGCAGGTTTTCTTCAGCCTGCAGAATTGCCCGTGGGGTATGTTACGGATCCATTTGGGATGGTGGTGACTTTTGGCGTGGAGGTAGGAATTTCCAGCACTAGGTTTAAAATGGGTTTTGGATATAATTCTGCCTTCCTCGATTTGCAGGTATAAATTCAGAAAGACGAGTGATGTGTTGTCTACTACATGGGTAAAAGAGATACCATAAGGATTGGAGTTGCAGTATTCCAGAAATTTGTTTAGATCCATATGTGATCCGTTCCAAATGATCAGGATGTCATCAATGTATCGGGTGTAGAGGGTGAGTTGATCTTTAAAAGGATTGTTGGCCCAGATGAACAGATCTTCCCACATGCCCATGAAGATCTGCTCCCATGGCAGTTCCCTTGGTTTGGCGAAAATACTCGCCCACGAAGGAGAAGTAGTTGTGAGTGAGGCAGAATTCGATGGAGTCGAGGAGGAATTTGGTCTGTAGAGGGTGTATGTTACTCTTGGAGAGAAAGTGTTTGGCTGCTTCTATGCCATATTTGTGTTCGATGGAGGTATAAAGAGAAGAGACATCCAATGAGAGCCATTTGAAATGCGGTTGCCAAGAAAATGATGAAAGGATGTCGAGCATGTGTCCGGAATCTTTTACGTATGATGATAGTTGTATTACTAAGTCTTGTAGGAAGTGGTCGATATAACAACCTAGATTGCTGGTTAAGCTGTCGATCCCAGCAATAATAGGTCTGCCCTGTGGATTTGTCTGATTCTTGTGAATTTTGGGGATATGGTAGAAATGGGGAGTCAGTGGATGCTGTTTGTTAAGGAAAAGGAGTTCGCTTTTCGTGATGACTCCATTATCCATAGTTTGATTTAATAGGACTTCGAGAGAGGTTGCAAAAGATGGTAATGGGTCAGCAGGGAGTTTCTCATATGTGTCAGTATCTCCAAGGAGTCTCAGGGCCTCTGCCAGATAGTCAGCTTGATTTTGAATTACTAGACCACCACCTTTATCAGCTTGATGAAGGTGGTGGTCTAGTAATTATGTGATGTCTTCTCTATCCTGGAATAATGATGTCTTCTCTATCCTGGAATTTCTTAAGGATCTCTTTGGGGACTTCGTGGTCTTTGTTCTTAATGTTTATGGATTTGTCACTGAGACAATTTTTTTGACAGATCCTTTTAATTTCGTCCAGCACTATCTCATAGAATATTGGAATGAATTTTCCTTTTGCCCAATGGGGATGGAAGGAAGACTTGGGTTTGAAGTCGGTGTGTGTGATCTGTTTTTCCATGAGGGCTAAGAGTTCTGGTTCAGTTTCATAGTCCTCGCAGACTCCCTCCTGAAAAAGACTCTCCAAGTTTTCGAGTGCGTTGTCCGTATTTGGTGCAATATTGTCAGATGGGGGGCTTGTGGATAAGGATGGTGCTTCAGAGGGTGATTCGCGAAGGGCAAAATACCTTTTCAGGGTGAGATTTCTTATATACCTATTTAGGTCTAAAAAGATCTCAAAAAGGTTTGGAGGGTTTTTTGGGGCAAAGTTGAGACCTTTGCGAAGGATGTTGAGTTCTGTGTCATCGAAGACTGAACTAGATAGATTGAAGATCTTAATTGTAGTATGTGTTGGAATTATCTTTTCCCTTTTTTTGGTGCTCTTTCCTCCTCGTCTACCTCTTCTTCTCCATCTTCTCTTTTTCTTACCGACCTCTGTTGGAATTCTAGAGGGGTTTTTTGTTGTTGTTGTGCCGTGGGGTTCCAGTTTCCCACAGCTCCCTCTTCTAAAAAAATACATGGTTGTGTGTTTTCCATCGGTATTTGCTGAATGGGTGTATTGTTCATCTGGTAGCTGGTGTGGTGGTTGGTTGTGGTGGTATCTGGCAGTAGAGTGTGGTTCATGCTTTTTGTTGAGGTAGTGACAGAGTCATAAGTATGACCTTGTGTTTGCTGGGCTTTGGCTCCTGATGGTGGAGTTCGGCCATTTTCCAGTTTATTGGCCCATTTGTTTTTATTGTTGTGGGATGAAGGATAGTAGGCTGCTGTCGCCTGGTGGTATCTCTGGGTCGGGAGATGCTCCTCTTTCCTTTTCCCTTGAATATTATTGGTGGGATGTTTCTGTGGTTGGGAGTTTCTGTGCGATCTCTGTCTTGTGGTGTTGCCCTTATTTGTGTTAGGTTTTTTGTGGCGTGGAGGGCCCATAGGGCGTATGTCATTACGAGGGAGTGATTTTGACTTGTTTGTGAGAGGGCCAGCGCCATCGGTTGGTCTTTTCCATTCAAATTCGCGCCCATACAGATAGTCTAATCTGTCCCTCTCAAATTTGCCTGACTTCTTACTGATGAGATTGGTTTCAAAAGTGACCATGTGGTCATTTATCTTCTTATCCCAATCGTTGAAAGACGTGAGATCAGTGAAGGGGGCCAAATCATCCTGGACATTTTTCAAGTCATTGCGGATTTTAAGTAGGTTTCTCTCCCTTTGAGTGATGATTGATGAGAGTAATTTCTTATTTAGTTCTCTCATTTGGATTGCCCATGCATCCTTAAGATCATCGTCTAGCCATATGCAAGTCTTAGTTAGTCTTAGGCCTCTTGGCACACGGTTTGTTTTGATATAATTTTCTAATAGTAGAATGTCCCACCATTGTGTCATCTCTTTCTGCAGAATGTTTCTCAATTTGGAAAAAAGTGCTATCATGAGTTCCTCCCTTGTGGGAGTGATTTCTGGTGTAGTGGAAATTTCTGTTGGTTTCTGGCATGTTTCATGTGCTTCAATGCTATTGGAGAAACCTCTTGCCAGAGAGGTCCGTCTCAGTTCTCTTTGTTCAATAGATAAGACCATGTTGGTCTAGTAGTAGAATATTTTGTGACCTGTTGTGTGGTAGGGTCTGCTGACCTTGGTAGTGTTCTGAGAATGAACTTAGACAAAAGGCACGACTCACTCGAGCTGCGGGAGACCCCTGGAGGCTAATGCAAAAGTGTGAACAAGATATGGTGAAAAATACTCCTGCGCTTGTGAGATCGTTTGCTGTAAAACAAAGGTAGTATTGTAGTCAGAGATAGGACTGGGGGAGATGATGGAGCGTGTCCCGCTGCCTTAGCTGACCAGGGCTGGTCTGGAAAGGACTGTTTAGTAGGAAGTGGATGGAAGGCGCGTGATCAGACGCTTACATCAAGAAATGTATGGTTTATTTATGTAAAAGAATACAGACATATAGTCATATAGATATAAAATCATACAAATACTACATAATATTAAAAAAAAGGAAAAACAGGTAACAAAATAAGTACTAGGAAGTTAAAATTGGAGCGTGCCCATATTGAGGCAGGTATTTAACAAAGGCTGACACGTTTCGAGGAAAACCTCTTCATCAGAGCCAGGAGAACTGGAGTACAGTCTGTATGGGCCGGTAGTCCGACATGGCCGAACGCTGCAGTTATGCGTTTAGTGTTTTGTAAGTGACAGTGATCGATCGATACTGCACTTGGGTGGGCTGGGCCGGGCGGAGGGGCAAAATGCAGGTGCTAGCAGGTATCTGGGCTGAACCCGCTAACACTGCGTTTTTAGGAACCCTAAACTGCTGGGGATGCTAGTATAGATCTGATCGGATCAGATATTGGTCCGTTCAGATACTATACCACTAAGGGAGGCGTATGCTGCGTGCGTGGGTGTTAGTGGTACTAGCGCTAATCTGACACTGCCTGGAGCGATGCATATTACCGCCGGGCGATCAGGGGGCTAAACCTTTATTCGGTAATAAACGACAGGTGCCCTGACACTATAAAAAAAATAAACAAACTAACCAGCGGCACCTGTAACACTTATACGGTGATCAGTGGTGAAAGGGTTAACTAGGGGGCAATCAAGGGGTTAAAACATTTATTAGGTAGTATATGGGGGTCCCTGTCGCTATAAAACGCTGATGGCGAACCTAAATATTTACCTCCCTAACTAGCGTCACCAGCGACACTAATACAGCGATCAGAAAAATGATCGCTTAGTGACACTGGTGACAGGGGGTGATCAAGGGGTTAAAACTTTATTAGGGGGGTTAGGGGGGTATCCCAGACCTACAGGGGGCTAATACTCACTGCCCTACTACTTCTAACTGTCACAAACTGACACCATGCAGTAATCAGAAAAAAACAAAACTGCTTGGTGTCAGTTTGTGACGGGGGGGAGGGGCGATCGGGGGGGGATTGGGGGTGTTTTGTGTGCCTGGCATGTTCTACTGTGTGTGTGTGTTTTGTGCACTTACATGTCTTCTCTCCTCGGTGCCGCCCCTCGCCTCTCAACGCTCCCAGTCACAAGCCGACCGCCGCAGGCACCAGGGGGGGTCCGATCGGACCCCCCGCCCGCGGGAGGCAGATCACGTATGGGGACGTGATTCTGCCTGCCCGTGCCATTCTGCCGACGTATATCGTCGTTAGGCGGTCGGCAAGTGGTTAAAAACGTTGACCGTAATAGTTACTTACCTCTGCGAAGTTGCCATCACAAAAACTGGCTATTTAACATCCCTAAAGGCCAGATCATGCGACTAAGACGTAATTGCACTCTTGAAAAAGACTTCTATATGCAGGCCAGTATGATTGGAAAAAGATTCATAAATAAAGGCTACAGTCAAGAGTTTATAAGAGAAAAAATCGAAGAAGTAGGACAAATGCCACAAAGACCAGTATTGCTCGAAGACCAAAGACCAACATGTCACCAGGATCAGGTGCCCCTAGTCCTTGAATACAACTCTCAATATAAGAAGATCGAAAGCATCGTATCACGACACTGGCATATTTTGAAATCTGATAGAGGGCTCAGGAATGTGCTACCAGATAAACCTAAATTTATCTACAAAAGGGCACCCACACTAATGCCCCATAAACACGGTCGGATTTTCCAATGGAAAATGTCCGATCAGAGCGTGCTGTCGGAAATCCGACCGTGTGTGGGCTCCATCGGACATTTTCCATCGGATTTTCCGACACACAAAGTTTGAGAGCAGGATATAAAATTTTCCGACAACAAAATCCGTTGTCGGAAATTCCGATCGTGTGTACACAAATCCGACGGACAAAGTGCCACGCATGCTCAGAATAAATAAAGAGATGAAAGCTATTGGCCAGTGCCCCATTTATATTCCCAACGTACGTTTTTTACGTCACCGCGTTCAGAATGATCGGATTTTCCGACAACTTTGTGTGACCGTGTGTATGCAAGACAAGTTTGAGCCAACATCCGTCGGAAAAAATCCTAGGATTTTGTTGTCGGAATGTCCGAACAAAGTCCGACCGTGTGTACGGGGCATAAGAGATAGGTTAGTTAAAAGCATGATTGATCCTCCAAAGAAACAATTTTCTTTCTTCACAGGCAAGGGTTTTTACCCTTGTAAACGATGTTATGTCTGTACCCGCACTAAACGTCTAAACCAAAAAGTGTTTTCTCTTGGCCGTACCAAAAGGCTATTGAGAATCCGTATCAAGGAACATGTTCAAAACATTCAAAAGGGATATGATAAACACAATGTCTCTAGGCATTTTGATAAATGTCACAAGAGACCAGAGACCCTAGCCATCTGAGATATTGGGGTATTGTGCAATATACCAAACCATGGCGTGGGGGACACAAAGTGAGGATTTTAAGTCAACTCGAGTCCCAATGGATCTTTTCTATGGACACTCTTGTACCCAAAGGGCTTAACATCGAGTTTGACCTAAATTGCTTTCTTAGCGACTATTAATCTTCTGCACCCCATACGACTATGTACACTGGGTCCCACATCCTCTCCTTTTTTTTTTCCTCCTTTTTTTATCCTTTACTGATTTTCTTATATACTTTCCTGATTAGTTTTACTTATATATTTTATGTATTTATATATATTATATATTTTTTATCTTTTTGGTTTTGCTATATTGTTCTCGCTGTCATATATACATATTTTAATTTTAGGGTATTTACCTTATGTATTCCCTTTCAGTGAGCCTGTGATATTCCACGAGCTCCAGTATCTTTTTGATATCTCTGATTATTCCATTTATTTTTTAAACAATTTTTTTTTATATCATTTCGTTTTATTGAGAATGAAAGTATAAACATACAAAGCAACAGAGATGAATTGCTTGACAGGTAGGTTACAATAGTAAGTAATTATTTAAAGCATTAGGTGAAATTACAGTGATTTCTGAGTTATTATCGTCAGTATACCGTTGTTAATGTAATATAGTCTAAGAAACTAAATTAAAAGTTAACTGAGTTTTTTCATTCTGTATGTTAGTTATGGTACAAACATGTGAACCCATGCTATAACCTAAGTAGAAGTAATTACCGCTCCTTTGTAACTAAACAACGTACATTGTAACAATCTTCAAAGCGAACTTGGTTTGTCATCTGTTTGCCATTGGTAAACATCACTTTCATATTAATATGGAAGATTAAAAAGGAGAAGAGGGGAAGAGAAGAAGAAAAGAACTTTATATCTACCAGACCCAATAGGTGTCTAGGGCTGGATCCTCTAGTAAGTAAAAGAGAAAAAAAAAACAAACAAAGAGAAAAAAAAAAATCATGGGTAGTCAGGAGTAGTCAAACCGGGTTTTGTGCCATGACTGCATTGAAGTCTTGTGAGTATTTAAAGGTGAACCAAGGTTGCCAAGTTTTATGGAACCGTTCAATGTGGCCCCTGTCCTGTGCCAGCGTGTCCTCCATCTCGCAAATATCCCCCACTCTATTCAGCCATTCTGCTGTAGAAGGGACTCTCACTGAGTTCCAATATAGCGGAATCAAAGATTTGGCCGCATTTAGAAGGTGCTTAGTCAGAGAGTGCTTGTATCGTTTAAATGAGAAATTTGTTATGTGTAAAAGGCAGCAAGCTGCCGTAAGATTTATTCTGGTTTCAGTGATTTTTTTAATCAGATTTCTTATTGTAGACCAGAAATTTGCGATGGAAGGACAGTGCCACCATATATGGGCCAATGTACCTAACTCACCCTGACATCTCCAACAGGATTCTGACTTCTGAGGGTTCCATTTATGCAATTTGTCTGGTGTGTTGTACCAATGCATCAGCAGTTTGTAACTCGTCTCTTGTGATTTAGCATTTATAGAACCTTTATGAGCAAAAATACATGCATACCTCCATTGTTTACCCGAGATGTCCTCCCCCAGTTCCTCCGACCACCTCCTCCTGTGACCGTCATCGTCAGTGCTCTTGGGGTGTTGCAGCCAAGCATATGCAAATGAGATGGCTTTATTTAAAGGAGTCCTACTATGACATACCGATTCCAGGTCTGTGAGAGGTCTAAG
Organism: Lithobates clamitans; assembly: GCA_037952925.1. Classification (NCBI taxonomy): domain Eukaryota; kingdom Metazoa; phylum Chordata; class Amphibia; order Anura; family Ranidae; genus Lithobates; species Lithobates clamitans. Next base: position 372,644 of record JBBGZY010002305.1, read on the forward strand.
GAAATCCCCCCTGTGTCTATGTCTGGTTAGGTAGCTTCTTAACTGGAAATAAGACCATTGCCTTAGGTGTGGTAGGTTATTTTCTGCCTTTAATACCGTCCAGTCTTTGAATCTGCCATCTGTAAAACAGTTGCCCGCAAGTAAGGGAGATGCGTCCTGAGTTATGGGTTGGAACAGTTTGTTCCCAAGTCCCGGTGCATAATCTGGGTTGTCTTTTAGTGGGGTTAATGGGCTTACGTCTGTAGTAATAAAATGGCGATTGGCAAGTAGGTGTAAAATTTCCAGTGTGATGCCGGTTAGAGGGTGTTTGAGAACATTTGGCGGGTATTTAGTCCAGGGAATCCACGGGGAGTATTGTAACGTTAGGGAGTTTAACTATCCTTTCAGGGGGACCCAATCCTTCATGTGGCCATGGCAATGCCAATCTATCACTCTGGCTAAGTGTGAAGCGTAGTAATAATGCTTAAAGTTAGGTAGGTTAATCCCCCCCAAGTCCTTAGGTCTGGTCAGCCAGGGTAACCTAATTCTAGGTTTCTTTTGGTTCCAAAGGAATCGCAAAATTATAGAGTTTAATGAGCGAAAAAAGGCATGAGGGATTCTAACTGGCAGAGTGCGCATTAGGTATAGAAACCTGGGTAGTATAATCATTTTAATAATAGCGGCCCGTCCAAACCAAGATAGAAAGTCCAGGTGCCAGACCTTAATGTTCTTTTCACAGCTCTTCAGGAGTGGAGGGAAATTTTTTTCAAACGTGTTCTGGTGTCGGGGGGTAAGCCAGACTCCCAGATATTTAAGTGCATTGGGGACCCATCTAAACTGAGAATTGGAAGTGGTTAGGCGAAGCAGATTGTCCTGTAAAGTAATGTTAAGGGCTTCCGATTTTGAATAATTTATTTTTAAGTTAGAAATGTACCCGTATGTGTTAAATTCTTTCATTAAGTTAGGTAAGGAAACAGTAGGGTTCGTAAGAAAAAATAAAAGGTCATCTGCGTAAGCTGCCAGCTTGAACTCCCTGTCCCCAATCCGAAATCCGGATATTGAGGTATTTTGCTTAATCGTTCTTATGAAGGGTTCTAAGGTTAGTATGAACAGCAGAGGTGACAGCGGGCACCCCTGCCTAGTTCCATTCGCTATGTGTACAGGCTTATAAAGTATACCATTGATTTTTAATTGCGCCTTGGGGTTTTGGTATAGAGCTGATATCCAGGAGAGCATGTGTGGGCCCAGACCCACATGATGGCACACCTCCCTCATGAAATCCCACGCCACTCTATCGAAGGCCTTCTCCGCATCCGTGGACAGGAGAAGGCCCTCGATATCCCGCGATTTTGCTGCGTGTATAAGAAGGAGCGCTTTAGTGACATTATCTTTAGCGTCTCTTCCTGGGACGAAGCCCACCTGCTCCAAATCAATCAGCTCCGGAAGCAGTGGGCTCAATCTCGTAGCGAGGATCTTAGCGAACAATTTAACATCCAGGTTTAGCAGGGAAATGGGTCTATAACTAGGGCATTCTAATGCCGCGTACACACGGTCGGACTTTTCAGCTACAAAAGTCTGACAGCCTGTCCGACAGACTTTCGACGGACTTTTGGCGGACTTTCGACGGACTTGCGGCGGACTTTCTAACGAACAGACTTGCCTACACACGATCACACAAAAGTCCATCAAATTCTTACGTGATGACGTACACCGGACTAAAATAAGGAAGTTCATAGCCAGTAGCCAATAGCTGCCCTAGCGTGGGTTTTTGTCCGTCGGACTAGCATACAGACGAGCGGATTTTTCGACCGGACTCGAGTCCGTCGGAAAGATTTGAAGCATGTTTCAAATCTAAAGTACGTCGGATTTGAGGCTAAAAAAGTCAGTTGAAAGTCCGGAGAAGCCCACACACGATCGGATTACCAGCCAGCTTTAGTCCGTCAGCGTCCGTTGGACTTTTGTAGACGAAAAGTCCGACCGTGTGTACGCGGCTTAACGGGTCTTTCCCTGACTTCGGTATCACCGTGATGTGGGCCGAAAGGAAATCTGGGGTCACCTCTCTAGGAGAGGACAGGGAGTTCAAGGCAGCCGCAAGGGGGTTCGTAAGGATGTTCAAAAAAGTTTTATAATAAATGGCGGAGTAACCGTCCGGTCCCGGACTCTTGCCATTTTTTAAGTGTTTGATGGCTTGGTTGATTTCTAGTGGGGTGATTGGATCCTCCAGGAGAGCCGAATCCGACTCCTGAAGAGCTGGGAGTCCGCTCCTGAGTATGTATTCTTTTATGATTTGGGTTCTGTTGTCAGTCATATTATGTTCTCTGTGTTGTGGTGGTAGATTATAGAGTTTTGTGTAGAATTTCTGGAAATGATCAGCTATCGCTTCTGATGTTACGTCAATTTTACCATAAGCCCCTCTGATGCCGGAGATGTTATTAGAGGATGTGTGTTCTCTTATCGCTCTTGCTAAAAGTTTGCCCGTTTTATTTCCCGCTTCATAGTATAGTTTCCTTCTAAAGAATAGGGTTCTTTTAGCTCTAGAGTCCAATATTTGTTGGAGATTCTTCCTAGCTTCTAGTAATTGTGTGGCTGTAACTGTAGATAGTGCAAGGTCTCTAGGGTATTAATTTGTGTGATCAGGTTTTTAATGGTAAGTTCTTTTTCTCTTTTACGTTTGGATCCCATTTTTATCAACTCTCCTCTAATCGTACATTTGTGGGCCTCCCAGATCATGAGAGGATCCATGTCTGGAGTGTTGTTTAATTTCAAGAACTCGGTCAATGTAGTAGTGAGAGTAGGGAGGAGCGACGGGTCTGTCAGGAGTGATGTATTTAGTCTCCATGTCGGTTGTTTTTGTGGAGGGTTTAATAAATCCAACGATAGGGAAATAGGTGCGTGGTCAGAAATCGTTTGGTTTCCTATGTGTGCCCCCTTTAATAATTGGAGGTCTCTCTGTGAAATGAATAGGTAGTCTAGTCTCGCATATCTAGCATGTGGGATAGAAAAAAAGGTGAAATCTCTATCTTCAGGATGGAGAAAGCGCCATGTATCGACTAACTGGAGAGATTGGAGCAGAGCCTTTAGTTTGCATTCTGTAAGTGATGCATGTTTTCCCGTTGGACGTGTCTGCTAGGGGGTTAAGCGCAACATTAAAATCCCCTCCTAGGATCAAACAGCCTGAAGCAAATCCCTGTAACTCCCTTACCATTCGTTGGCAAAACGTGATATGAGCCTTATTCGGGAAATACACGTTTGCCAAAGTTACTGGAGTGTTTCCAAAAGATCCCTTTAGGAAGATGAACCTACCTTCAGGGTCAGAAAGTTGTTCAGTCAGTTCAAAAGGTGTATTTTTGCCTATTAATATTGATACTGTTATTAGTAGCATGGTATGCCCTTGTAAAGTAGGAATTTGTAAGTTTAGGGACATGATGTGTCCTAAAGTGAGTTTCCTGCAAATAAACAATTTGCGGCCTACCTTTTTGGAGTTCCCTCAGAAGGGAAGTGTGTTTCTCTGGAACGTTCAGTCCTCTTACGTTGTGTGAGATTACCAGAGGGTTTTTCCCCAATGATGAGTAGGTCATGTCGAAAGGTCAGGAGGAGGCGGTCCCGAGGGTAATCTACAAGGAGGCAACTACAAAAGCCCGGTTATACACTTTACTAGAATTAAAGACTCTCAATCTTAATCCTAATTGGAGCGGACCTGGGGGGAGTAGAATCAAAGATTGAGTGAAAGAAATAAAGATGGAAAGAGAGAGAGATAGATAAAGCGATAGGGAAAGCTCAATAAAGAGAAGAAAAAGATAAACGATAAGTAAATAAAAAAGGAGAGTAGGTTCGGGGAGCAAATAAAGTACTGGGGGGTCCCTCACCAGGGAGTGCTCTCACCGCCCTAGAGGGGGAGCCCACTGGGTATAGTAGTGAGCCCTGAGACCTGTAATCAGGCTACTGGGTCACTTTGTGGGGGAAGTGGGAGTCATCAACGACGAAGCGGAGACACACCATCTAAGTAAGTAGATGTATAAAATCGAGTTTGAGAGAGAACTCTATTGCGGCACACACAGCCTTAATGAAATTAACTTAGTAAAAACTAAAAAAAAACTGAACCACTGTATACCCAACCCTAGTAGTAATCTAAAATTCGGGTTGAGGTGGTAGGAGGTCTTATAAAGCTTGAGCTGAGTCCAGACAAAAATTTTAAAACTAAGACTAAAGCCCTCCATGTACAGACAGAGGAAATTCGAGTGGGGTACTAAAGGTGTTATTGTCCTTTTTAGAAGATCATTGCTTCCGCCCTGTGAGAACAGCCGTTCTTCGATTATAACTTAAGGTGAACAAGTAGGATAATAACAACTGCATAACTTTGGGGTTGCACATCCGTGCAATGGGTCTCAAGGTGTAAGGGTGAGGAAGGAAGTCGAAAGTCGACAAGGCAGATCCATACGATAGTTATCAAGTTCAAGATTTCTGCAAAGCGCACGTGAACTAATTAACTGTGAAAACGTTAGTGTGCACTAACAACAAATTGAAGTACGGGTGTCACATCATTCATCCTCCTGGATCCTAGCATCTTCTGCGGATCTTCTCGGGGTTCCCATTTTGGGGTTTCCAGATCTGCTGTATTTGGATTTCTTGAACAGTCTCTTGTCAGGTGTGGAGAAAGGTGAGCTCGGTGGACTTCTTTCAATTGGTGTCCGTAGGAAATCAGCGTACCACTCTGGCAGGTCAATCTGATCCAAATCTAGAGCGCGGCAAAATTAAGGGAGGTCAGCGGGGGTGCGCAGGGTGTGTTGGTGCCCGTTGTATGAGACCATCAGAGCAAAAGGGAATCGCCATGAGTATCTGAGATCTTTTTCCCGTATTTTCTCCAGCAGAGGGCGCAAGGCGCGTCTATTTTGCAGAGTAATCTGAGATAAGTCTTGAAATAGCATGATCGTTGCTCCATTAAAGACAATTCTCTCATTCCTCCTTGCTTTCCGCATTATTTCATCTTTTAGCACAAAACTTTGCAGGCAGCAGATAATATCCCTTGGTGGGGCTGTGTCTGGGCCTTTCGGTCTAAGGGCTCTATGAGCTCTGCGAAGTCAATCTCCATGTCCTCAGGTCTATCTAATAAACTGTTAAACACCCTCTGGAGTGCTGGGGCTATTTGATCATGTTCCACCGATTCAGGAATCCCTCTCACCCTGATATTGCACCTTCTGCCTCTATTGTCGAGGTCTTCAATATGTCTGTTCATGTTTATTAGGTGCTGGGATTGCGTCAGTGAGGCCTTTTCCAGCCTGCCTATGGCCTTGTCCCTGTGTCTTCCCACGGAGCTGAAAAAGTGGCTTTGATGTCTGCAGCTATCAGAGACATGTCGGCGTATGTTAAGGGGTGGTCTGGCCGAGACTTACCCCTGTCTGAGTCCTCCGGAGCCGACTGGGAGTCTTCACTGTACTCCTCTTCGTTGTGAGCCGGCGCCATCTTGGATCTCGTTTTGCTGCCGCTAGCAAGCTGTTTAGCTTTAAAGATATCCGGGATGGTAGAAGCCGAATGGGGCACCGATCCACGTCTCGGGCGGGATTTAGGTGTGTAATGAAGCTTCTTACCCGGCATCTGGTGGCTCTGGGTCGGGTATTAGGTTGCGAGCGGCTGTGTGTGCTGCGGAGCTCTGTTAGTGTGCGGCCATCCCCGTCGCGCGCCAAGCCACGCCCCCTTTAAACAATTTTTTATATCATCCATCACTTTTGACATTAATTGGATGCCCCCTCTCCTGCTGGACTAACCACTAGTATATTTTTTCTTAATCATTTTGATGATTCTAGCATTTTCGGTTTTATTGTATACTTGCTCCTTTTTATACACTATTTTAGTTTGCTATATGTTTCCCAGTTTATTAATTTATTTTTTCTCCCAGGACTACATATATTAGTTGGCTGCTATGCACCTTGTAGTGTGTGCGGCTTGCTGCGCCTCTTGGCTTTTATTAAGCATGACTACGACTGCTAGTATCTCTTTAAATATAAAAGTGAGACCTCAACAAAATGGCCGATGGACTTGTCCAGTGCTGGGTTCGGCCAGTGCAGTGGCGGGCTTCGGGAAAATGGATGCCGGGCGTCCATTTTTGTAGTGGTGGGCTTTGAGAAAATGGCCGCCAAATGCCCATTACATAGAGACCATATAAAAGCATAGACTCTTCACCCCGTGTTATCCTCTAATGAAGTCACGTGACGTGACGATACGCGTCAGGATTGGAGCACGGGAACTGTCACAGACTGACGATAGGATACAAGCTCGGCGCTCGTGGATGTTTTTCACTATAGCCAGCTGCTAAATGTAAGTGTACCATGTTGTTTTTAACCTAATAAACTGATTTATATACGGGATCACGCTATGTGCACTCTCTTCCAACACTCCACATATATTCATCCCATTGTGACGAGCATTGAGGAAATGGGGACGGTTTGAAGACACCCTTTTGAGGTATACGAACTCGGCGCTCGTTGGATTGACGCCCACACTCATTTTACAAAAGTGAGTGCATCCCCCTTCTGTGTCCTGTCCCCCTTTTTCCACTGTGGCCGCCACGGAGTTATACTATATACTATCTGCTTATGTTTTTTATATACCATCCTGCACATCCACCACCCGAATCGCCTGAACTACTGGATGGGACCCTTACCTGCTCGTGATTTGTTACTGGATTACAAGTTGTTGTCTTGCAGCAGTAAGGTGAGCTGCTTGCGAGCACAGAGGTGCCCCCACTGAAGACTTTTTTTCCCTTCCCTGTGGCTTGTGGACTTGCCATTTTGGAACTGATGACTCATTATTTGAGCACTTTGTACTACAAGGTGGTGGGACTGTTCACCATTTATTTATTTTCTTGGAGTCACTAATAAGAATTTGCTGAGTTACCACATATGTGCTAGCATGATACTAGCCCTTTTGCACTGAGATTTTTTCTTTTCCTTTGTTTTAGTATGTACAATATATTTTATATATTTTTTTATGTGCTAGTGTGCTAGTATGGATACTAGCCCTCATGCACATGGACTTTGTTTGATTTATATATTTTTATTTGGTTCATTTTTTTTTGGTACCCACATTGTATCTGTCGCTCATTTTATAGCTTTTTATACGTTTTAGTTAATTTTGTTTCTTCAGTTTATTCGGATTTGGTGCTCATGAGACTGCACTTTAATATATTACATTTCATTATACTTTTATATTTTGTATTTTTTCTTTCTGCTTTTTGGAACTGATGACTCATTGTTTGAGCACTTTGTACTACAAGGCGGTGGGACTGTTCACCGTTTATTTATTTATTTGGAGTCACCATTTAGTATTTACTGAGTTATCACATATGTGCTAGTATGATACTAGCCCTTTTTCACTGAGATTTTTCTTTTGATAAGTATTTGCTGAGTTACCACTTATGTGCTAGTATGATACTAGCCCTTTTGCACTGAGATTTTTCTTTTTTTCTGTTTCAGTTTTTACAATATATTTTCTATGTGCTAGTATGATTCTAGCCCTCATGCTCATTATACCTTTATATTTTGTATAATTTTTTCATTGTTTAGTCACCTCTCTATACATTTGAGCTAGCCCCTTCCCCTCCCTTTTATCACAGCGCAATCACCACTTACTTTATTGATAACCAGTTAATGTTGGGTCATTCTGAGTCTCTTGCCTAATGTCTGAGGGAGAATCCCAGGACACAGGGTTGTCAAGTCGGGGTAATGTAGGAGGATTTGGTCTTACCTGGGTCCCCATAGGAGTTGCCTTGAAGTTGGCTCTGACGTCAGGTGGTTACGGCCATGGCGGCCTCTGGGGCATATGAGGAAGTCAAATGCCCCAAATTGTTCACCAAAAGTACTTCCGCGGGTAACTCACGTAGTAATCCCACTCGCACTTGTCGCTCCCCTGAGCCCCAATCCAAGAGGACTTGGGCGGTGGATAAACGTAGCATCTTGCCCCCTGCTACCCTGACTGCAACAGTCTGGCCAGTCCGGGCCAACTGGGGAATCATGTGCGGCTGGATGAGGGTAATCGTAGCCCTGGAATCGTGAAGTCCCTGGGCCAGCTGCCCATTAACCCATACTGCCTGACGATGGTGCTGCTGATTATCTCCGGCAGCAGCTTGGACGGGATCAGCCTCAAAAAGTTTGCCACACTCTTCCTGAACATTTCGATGGTTGGGCTCGTTCTGGAAGCAATGAGCCACTGGCCTGGATGGATAAGCAGTCTCTCGGTACCTCGTGGATCAGGTAGGACAATATCGCTGCAGATGACCGGTTTGGTTACAGGTATAGCACTTAGGTCCGTTAGGAGGGTTGGGTCGGGCTGGGGGTCTAGAGGCAGACCACTGAGGTACTGAAGTTGGGTTAGAGGCTGTTAAACTGGGCCGAGATAGTGGATAGCGCTCCCTTTCGCCTAACCTTTGAGAGCCCAGATATTCATCGGCCAAAGTAGCCGCTTGCTGTACAGTCTGTGGTCGCTTATCTCGCACCCAATTCCGTACTGGGGTGTGGTTAAAGCACTGTTCTAAGAGTACTAGCTGGGTGATGTCCTTTATGGTATGAGCGTGGCTTCCCTGGAACCAGCCCTTAAGGTTCCACTGCAGACGATGTGCCCACTCCACGTATGTTGGCTTGTTTCCGGGATTCTCTAAACTTAATCCGACTGGCTTCGGGTGTAATGGCAAATCGGGCTAGCAGAGCTTCTTTTACCCGGTCATAATCTTTAGTGTCCTCATCCTCCAGGGCCCGATACGCATCGGCTGCTCTGCCAGTCAAATTACTCGCCAGTAAGGCAACCCAATCTTGGGACAGTACATTATGTATCTGGCATAGTCTCTCAAAGTCCTGCAGGAACGCTTCAATTTCCTCCTCTCCTTCCTTAAATAGTTTGAATGCCCTAAAGGGCAATTTACGGAAAGGCACTGTATCTTTAGGTGTTGTCTCCGATTGCCATATTTCCGCCATTCTCCGCTCATGTTGCCGCTCTAGTTCTCTCTCTTGTCGCTCATCCTGCAGCTGAATGTCTCTAATGGCATTCTGTATAGCGGTCTCTGATGGGTTAGCACCATATAATGCCAACCGCTCTCGAACTCGTTGCTGAAACAAGTCTTCAACTGACCTGGGTCCCGCATCACCATCCCTCTGATCCATCTTGGCTAGCTCACTGATCAGGGTGGCCTTGTTCTTTTTTTCCACCGGTTCCTCCATGGCTCTCAAGTAAGTCTTTCAGCGTTGTCCTCCTGCAGGCTGCATAGCTGGCCATTTAGTGTGGTGGTTTGGAGTGTCCCAGTAACTGGAGAGCAAATCCCACCGCTGCCAACCAGTGTAATGAGCCCCTGCTCGCTCGGTTCCACTCTCCCGACACTCCTCTGTGGCTATAGAATCAGATTGCAGATTACAACGTCTGATGGTTCGGTCATCCGATGCTCCGGGATTCGAACTACAGCTATGTGCCATTCTAATACAGTTGTGATAGCTCAGAACAAACACCAGGCAGGCTGTATGTAAGTTCAAACAGGAATCTCACTTTTATTGATGCACACAACACACTTTTATACACAGCAGCTTGAACATCCCGCCCCCAACAACCAATTTCCTATTGGTCATTTATAAAGTACACTTTAGTCTTCACTCAGGTCCTCTTGTCCATGCAAATGAGGACTTGAAACAAGGTCAGCAGAGAGTGGTCCGATAGCTTGAATAGGTGGACTGATATGTGTAATGACACAGAGAAGCCCCAGGGGGTAATTAAAGTACATAAACAAATGGTCAAACACAGAACAATTCCTTCCAGACCATGGAGCCGTCTGGAGAGGGTTAGCCTTAAGACAGGGCAGACGACCCCCCACTGTGTAATAGAATCAAAAGGAGAAATACTTCAGTATTCCAAGCTTTATGACAATCCAGTATTCCAAGGTTCATGACACCTCTGGGGAAAAATGTCCTGGCCTTTAGGTGGTGGGTGGATAAGGGACTATATAGGATTGGACAGTTCTTCACTGCTTCAGGAACCTTCACCCTAAAACATTGCACCAAAATGCTTGATCTTCCCATATCTGAAAAATTTAGGTTTGGTCAAATATCTCATTTTTTACAATCGTTATGTAAAGACAAAGCCCTCCCTCCAAAATTTACTGACTATGAATTGTGGTGCGGTCAAGCCAGGGACCAGAAGGGTGGGATCTCTGTGATCTACGCGTCACTTACCTTTCCATGCTCGAGGACGACATTCATGGAAGCCTGGGAGTCCGAGCTCCAATTCAAATGGAACCTGGAGAACTGGCAGAGGGCCTGCTTCAAATCCTTCCAGGGATTCCTTGAACACCACTCTGATGGAGGCCAGCCTGAAAGTGATTTTCCGATGGTACTATACTCCTTCCAGACTGGCCTCCATCTTTCCAACGGCAGACCCTCTGTGTTTCAGGGGCTGTCAACTCATGGGCACAATGTCTCACATCTGGTGGGAATGCCCCAGAATCCGATCCTTTAGGAAAAAAATATTCAATATTATAGATGAGCTAGTGGAGACTCGTATTCCCAGGACTCCTATGGTGGCCCTTCTGAACGCCCCGATCCCACGGATCTCTAAAGCAGGGGTTTTAAACTGGTGGCTCTCCAGCTGTTGCGGAACTACAAGTCCCATCATGCCTCTGCCTGTGGGAGTCATGCTTGTAACTGTCAGCCTTGCAATGCCTCATGGGACTTGTAGTTTCACAACACCTGGAGGGCCGCCAGTTTGAGACCACTGCTCTAAAGCTTCTCGCAAACTGGTTCACTTTGTGCTGCTGGGGGCTAAACTCACAATCGCCAGGGCCTAGAAACAGCCTGGGAGTCTCTCTCCCAGCAGCTAAAATGAAAATATCCTGGATAATGTCCCAGAAAAAGCTCTCCAGTATTGTTGAGGATACTGTCAAGAAATTTGAGAGTACCTGGGAACCATGGGCCCGTCTGGTAGGTGTACCCATTGCTCTTTGAACGCATAGTGGTGTTCCTTCCCCCCCTCTTCTTTTTTCTTTCTCTTCACTCTTATTCTCTCCTCTATAGGTACACTCTGGACCTTGGTTTTTTTCATACTTACATAGCTACCTTGTTAGCCCAGATACGTATATGAACAGTTATAACGTTTAAGGTAGGGCAAAGAGATGTTCACTTGTTACTCCCCCTTTATTTTTCTTTAGCTATCCGCTATGTAGGCTCTGACGTGTCACGAGCCTTTGTTGGGAGAACTCAGGCCATTGAGGACAATAAGGGTTTCCTCCTTCCGGCACAGTATGCTCCCGTTTGGGGTGGTGGATGGTGATAGAACCCACGGCTTTCAGGCTAAAGTATTCGGTGACATACCCGTTTGTCGGACTTTTCCTATTGCCCAGGGGTCCCTGATAATGTTAGCTCCCTACCTATGGCTACCAATGTATAATTTATACTATATCCATTGCATTGTTTTTCATTGCTTACACTTGACAAAGTATATTTATGTATTACTTACTTGCTTCTTTCAAAATAAAAATCTTTTGAAATAGAAAAAAAGACTTTGTTTTCCCGCAACTTGTGGCAAAATAAAAAATATTCCATGGACTCCACATGCCTCTCAGCAAATAGCTTGGGGTGTCTACTTTCCAAAATTGGGTCATTTGAGGGGGGTTTGTGCCATCTTGGCATTTTATGGCCTTAAAAATTGTAATAGGTAGTGAGGAGTGAAATCAAAAATTTACGCCCTTAGAAATCCTGAAGGCTGTGATTGGTTTTCAGGGACCTGTACGCGGCTAGGCTCCCAAAAAGTCCCACATATGTGGTATCACCGTACTCGAAGAAGCAGCAGAATGTATTTTGGGGTGTAATTCCACATATGCCCATGGCATATTTAAGCAATATATAATTTAGTGACAACTATGTGCAAAAAATTTTTTTTGAAATTTTCCCGAAACGTGTGGCAAAATATTACATATTCCATGGACTCAACATGTCTCTCAGCAAATAGTTTGGGGTGTCTACTTTCCAAAATGGGGTCATTTGGGGGGGGGGGGTTGTGCCATCTTGGAATTTTATGGCCTTCAAAGCTGTGATAGGTAGTGAGGAGTGAAATCAATAATTTACGCCTTAGAAATCCTGAAGGCGGTGATTGGTTTTCAGGGACCCATACGCAGCTAGGCTCCAAAAAAGTCCCACACATGTGGTACCCCGTATTCAGAAGAAGCAGCAGAATGTATTTTGGGGTGTAATTCCACATATGCCCATGGCATGTTTGAGCAATATATCATTTAGTGACAACTATGTGCAAAAAAAGTTTGAGATTTTTCCGCAACTTGTGGCAAAATATAAAATATTCCATGGACTCAACATACCTCTCAGCAAATAGCTTGGGGTGTCTGCTTTGCAAAATGGGGTCATTTGGGGAGGTTTTGTGCCATCTTGGCATTTTATGGCCTTCAAAACTGTGATAGGTAGTGAGGAGTGAAATCAAAAATTTATGCCCTTAGAAATCCTGAAGGCGGTGATTGGTTTTCGGGGCCCCATACACGGCTAGGCTCCCAAAAAGTCCACACATGTGGTATCCTCGTACTCGGGACAAGTGACAACTATATGCAAAAAAAGTTTGTCATTTTCCCGCAACTTGTGGCAAAATATAAAATATTCCATGGACTCAACATGGCTCTGAGCAAATAGGCTCCCAAAAAGTCCGACAAATGTGGTATCCGCGCACTGAGGAGAAGCAGTAGAATTTATTTTGAGGTGAAATTCCACATATGCCCATGGCATGTGTGAGCAATATATCATTTAGTGACAACTTTTAGCAAAACACAAAAGGTTTGTTTTCCCGCAACTTGTGGCAAAATATAAAAAATTTCATGGACTTAACATACCTCTTAGCAAATAGCTTGGGGTGTATACTTTCCAAAATGGGGTCATTTGAGGGGGTTTGTGAAATCTTGGCATTTTATGACCTTCAAAACTGTGATAGGTAGTGAGGAGTGAAAACAAAAATTTACGCCTTAGAAATCCTGAAGGTAGTGATTGGTTTTCGGGGCCGTACGTGGCTAGGCTCCCAAAAAGTTAAACACATGTGGTATCCCCGTACTCCGGAAAAGCAGCAGATTGTTTTTTGAGGTGTAATTCCACATTTGCCAATGGCATGTTTGAGCAATATATCATTTAGTGACAACTATGTGCAAAAAAAAAAAAGTTTGTCATTTTCCTCAACTTGTGGCAAAATATAAAATATTCCATGGACTCAACGTGCCTCTCAGCAAATAGCTTGGGGTGTCTACTTTCCAAAATGGGGTCATTTGGGGAGGTTTTGTACCATCTTGGCATTTTATGGCCTTCAAAACTGTGATAGGTAGTGAGGAGTGAAATCAAAAATTTACGCCCTTAGAAATCCTGAAAGGCGGTAATTGGTTTTCGGGGCCCCATACGCGGCTAGAGTCCCAAAAAGTCCCACACAAGTGGTATCCCTGTACTCGGGAGAAGCAGCAGAATGTATTTTGGGGTGGAATTCCACATATGCCCTTGACATGTGTGAGTAATATATCATTTAGTGACAACTTTGTGCAAAAAGCAAAATGTTTGTTTTCCCACAACTTGTGGCAAAATATAAATTACTGCATGGACTTAACATGCCTCTCAGCAAAAAGCTTGGGGTGTCCCCTTCCAAAAAGGGGTCATTTCAGGGGGTTTTGTGCCATCTTGGCATTTTATGGCCTTCAAAACTGTGAAAGGTAGTGAGGAGTGAAATCAAATATTTACGCCCTTAGAAATCCTGAAGGCGGTGATTGGATTTCGGGCCCCATACACAGCTAAGCTCCCAAAAAGTCTCAAACATGTGGTATCCCCATACTAGGGAGAAGCAGCAGAATGTATTTTGGGTTGTAATTCCACATATGCCCATGGCATGTTTGAGCAATATATCATTTAGTGACAACTATGTGCAAAAAAAGTTTTTCATTTTCCCGCAACTTGTGGCAAAATATAAAATATTCCATGGACTCAACATGCTTCTCAGCAAACAGCTTGGGGTGTCTACTTTCCAAAATGGGGTCATTTGAGGGGTTTGTGCCTTCTTGGCATTTTATGGCCTCAAAACTGTGATAGGTAGTGAGGAGTGAAATCAAAAAAGTATGCCCTTAGAAATCCTGAAGGCAGTGATTGGTTTTCGGGGCCCCGTGTGCATGTAGGCTCCCAAAAAGTCCCACATATGTGGTATCCCCATACTCAGGAGAAGCAGCAGAATGTATTTTGGGGTGTAATTCCACATATGCCCATGGCATGTGTGAGCAATATATCATTTAGTGACTACTTTGTGCAAAACACAAAATGTTTGTTTTCCCGCAACTTGTGGCAAAATATAAAATATTCCATGGACTTAACATGCCTCTCAGCAAATAGCTTGGGGTGTCTACTTTCCAAAATGGGGTCATTTTGGGGGGTTTTGCACCATCTTGGCATTTTATGGCCTTCAAAACTGTGATAGGTTGTGAGGAGTGAAATCAAAAGTTTACGCCCTTAGAAATCCTGAAGGCGGTGATTGGATTTCGGGGCCCCATACACGTCTAAGCTCCCAAAAAGTCTCACACATGTGGTATCCCTGTACTCAGGAGAAGCAGCAAAATGTATTTTGGGGTGTAATTCCACATATGCCCATGGCATGTTTTAGCAATATATCATTTAAAGACAACTATGTACAAAAAAAAAATTGTAATTTTCTTGCAACTTGTGGAAAAATATAAAATATTCCATGGACTCAACAGGCCTCTCAGCAAAAAGCTTGGGGTGTCCCCTTCCAAAAAGGGGTCATTTCAGGGGGTTTTGTGCCATCTTGGCATTTTATGGCCTTCAAAACTGTGAAAGGTAGTGAGGAGTGAAATCAAATATTTACGCCCTTAGAAATCCTGAAGGCGGTGATTGGATTTCGGGCCCCATACACAGCTAAGCTCCCAAAAAGTCTCAAACATGTGGTATCCCCATACTAGGGAGAAGCAGCAGAATGTATTTTGGGTTGTAATTCCACATATGCCCATGGCATGTTTGAGCAATATATCATTTAGTGACAACTATGTGCAAAAAAAGTTTTTCATTTTCCCGCAACTTGTGGCAAAATATAAAATATTCCATGGACTCAACATGCTTCTCAGCAAACAGCTTGGGGTGTCTACTTTCCAAAATGGGGTCATTTGAGGGGTTTGTGCCTTCTTGGCATTTTATGGCCTCAAAACTGTGATAGGTAGTGAGGAGTGAAATCAAAAAAGTATGCCCTTAGAAATCCTGAAGGCAGTGATTGGTTTTCGGGGCCCCGTGTGCATGTAGGCTCCCAAAAAGTCCCACATATGTGGTATCCCCATACTCAGGAGAAGCAGCAGAATGTATTTTGGGGTGTAATTCCACATATGCCCATGGCATGTGTGAGCAATATATCATTTAGTGACTACTTTGTGCAAAACACAAAATGTTTGTTTTCCCGCAACTTGTGGCAAAATATAAAATATTCCATGGACTTAACATGCCTCTCAGCAAATAGCTTGGGGTGTCTACTTTCCAAAATGGGGTCATTTTGGGGGGTTTTGCACCATCTTGGCATTTTATGGCCTTCAAAACTGTGATAGGTTGTGAGGAGTGAAATCAAAAGTTTACGCCCTTAGAAATCCTGAAGGCGGTGATTGGATTTCGGGGCCCCATACACGTCTAAGCTCCCAAAAAGTCTCACACATGTGGTATCCCTGTACTCAGGAGAAGCAGCAAAATGTATTTTGGGGTGTAATTCCACATATGCCCATGGCATGTTTTAGCAATATATCATTTAAAGACAACTATGTACAAAAAAAAAATTGTAATTTTCTTGCAACTTGTGGAAAAATATAAAATATTCCATGGACTCAACAGGCCTCTCAGAAAATAGCTTGGGGTGTCTACTTTCAAAAATGGGGTCATTTTGGGGGGGTTTGTGCCATGTTGGCATTTCATGGCCTTCAAAACTGTGATAGGTAGTGAGGAGTGAAATCAAAAATTTACGCCCTTAGAAATCCTGAAGGCGGTGATTGGTTTTCGGGGCCCCATACGCGGCTAGGCTCCCAAAAAATCCCACACATGTGGTATCCCCGTTCTCGGGAGAAGCTGCTGTAAAGGATTCCTATCAAATGTAGAGCTTGAAGGACACTGCCACTCACTGGTTCTTCTTTTTAAGGGCTTTGCCCATTTTTATTAAAAGAAAGTTCAACGGACAAAGATAGGTTTCCCTCGCAGGGGTTTTAGCAGTCCTTTTCATCAACAAAACTACATTCAGCCTAGTTGGCTCTCACTTGTAGCACTGCAGCTCTGGCATTACACTCCAGGCCCTTGTCTGTTTCATACAGACTGTTTCACCGACCACCTTGGTGCACACAGCTTCTGGCTCCCTGGACGCACACAGCTAACAGCCTCTTGCTGCACTGGCTCCCACGTGGAGCCCTCCTGACTCCTGGTACTCAGACTTCCTATCTCCTGGGGTGGAGCCCAGAACCATGGCCAGGTTACTACTAAAAGCCCAGCACACACCTGACCAATCAGTATGCTGGCTGTTCTCAAAATCAGGACCCAAGACTAGTGATTTCATCCCACTGGATCTCTCAGAAATCCCTGAGCTCCAGGTCCCAAAGTGGACTTTACAAAACACTGAGAAACTGAAAGGCCAGTTTCCTCTTCATGTTACATGCTCCCTGGAGCCCCTCAACCCGTCTGGTTGAGAATTCTGGGTCACATCCTCCTTCTAGACCCTGGCAGGGCAACACTCTGCCACATATCCTCCCCCCCTGTTTCAACCCCGGAGGGGGTGTAACACACCAGCCAAACCTCTTCAAAATGGCACCTCTGTGCCCGTTACCAACAAGGGCCAAACCCAGTCTTATCAGGTGACTTTCCCTTTGTTCCCCTGCTACACTAAAAAGCCCCCCCGGGGGCTTTCGAAAACGCCATCTGCCCATTTTCCTTGGGGTCACACCTTCAAACACTTTAACCATAAGGGACTTACCAAGGACTTGGATATTGTTACCCATGGTAACCAAAACATTTATCAATGTGTTGCACTTTTCCTCATTGTCCAAAGTATCGCCACATTTATCAGAACTCTTTTCACCAGTGTTCTGCAAGGCAGTGTCTGGAGGAGAATCGCACAAAGCGGAGTGGTTGTCTACCATGGCAACGTCACTAACCACCAACTCCACATGACACTCCTCCAGCGACTGTCCTGAGACCTGATCTTCCCTATCCAATTTCACCTTTGGATTGATGGCCCCAAACACATTACATGTACTTGTGCCCTCTGGCACTTCCGCCCAGATTTCTGTCCTGTCCAACAGTACTCCAGAGTGCCTCTCATACACAACCTTTGTATGACGCCATCCAGCACACTGAGATAGTTTTCCATAACAACAACGATTGCATTACATGCTTCCAAAATTGCAGAGATTGCGTTAGTACAGCCTGTAATATCCAGCTCCATTTATGCATACCCCATGGTACAAGTTCTCCAAACGCAGAAGAGGATGACAGGATATACACCGACTGTACACTCCAGCATTCTAATATTTCTCTCAGCATATCTGTCATACAAAGGCAGTGTGATTCCACACCTAAGACCTTCATGGAGTACTTCATGTCTTTGGGGATGTGGAAAGACTCATTTACTGATGCCTTAGAGGTGGCGCTTCTTAAATGGGCTTCCTCCCCACTGGAGGTATCCAATGCAATAACCTGGTGCTCTCCTAGAGCGCTGCCAGGTGCAGGAGTCACCACAAAACTCTCAGGCTCAGTGTCAATGATCTGTTCCTTGTCTTCTCTATAGACAACATTAGTTTGGTAACAAAGAAAGGACACAATAAAAGGAGGAAGAAGGAATGCTGCTCACCCCTAATGGTCAAAACAAAAACGGAAAGAGGGTTTCCCCAGGTGGGGTTTTTAGGCAGCAGAATTAAAGTATTGAGCCAATGTTGTAAAAAAGATTTATGTTTTATTGTACAAAAATTACTTTAACACAGCGGTTAAAAAATGAGCTCCAATATAGAGTGTTTACAAGTCTCGTGACATCCAAACGCATAATACAGACATATTTTCATAACAACATTGTATAAATATTGTCAATATCAGAAAAATGGACTGACACGTTTCGACCTATATATCCCAGGTCTTCTTCAGAGGTCAGTCTGCTAAAAAATATACAACAAGGGTACATATATAAGAACTTGATTACATACATTTTTAGAAAAAATGTACCATATTCTATATAACATAGTTACCCATAGTTTATTTCTTTTTTCTTTTTTCCACCCATTCTCCATCCTCACTTTTCCACTTGCACCGTAGGGATGTTGTCGCTGCGGGTTTATGCTGCCTGAACAGGTCCCCTCAGCTCCGGGACTGACATTAGTGGCCGGGTTGACTTGCACGGCTGTGCTCCCCCCTCTGCGCAATCACACGCATGTAAGTAGTAAGGACAAATGCATAGATGTGTGAGGGGATGTTGCACATTCCCTGCATTTGCCCACTCACTTTTTTGATTATGACTATGTCCCTACCATTACTTTTATCTTCTCAGATGTTTATTACGGTCTTGCTCCTGACGAGTGACTTAAAGGTCCCGAAACGCGTAGAGCTAACAACTACCGTTACAACCACCCATTCATGAATTCACTACGACCGTTCTTCTCCACCAAGTATTATTTCTCCTTTTTTCCTAATGTGATGCTTTAATGCATCCTTTTACTGGTTTCAGTATTACCTACACTGCAATAAATCACGCCTTTATGTGACCCGTGCAACTGTAAAATACTGTCTTACATTTTCTACTAGAGTCCAGATGCAAGTTTTTTTAAATTATTTTCCTACTTATCTTATCTCCACTATTATTTCTAATGACGCTTTAATGCGCTAGCTACTTTTATGAGTATTCTTACAATACAATTAATCATGTTATTATGTGACCTGTGTATCTGTAAAATACTGTTTTATTATGTGACAATGTATCTATTTGTGATGATTCACCTTGAAACAATGACATACTATATGCAATGTATTTTCAATCCATGTTCTAAAAAAATATTTGACTCAATTAATAAACCATTTCTTAATTCATTTCTTTACTGCATCAGTGTGCTTCACTCAAAGTCCCGCCCCTTCAAAAACCTTTCTATAATACAATACTTAACGGGATGGAGGATGGGATGTAGTTGGCCCCCCATCCTCACTCAAAGTCCTACCTTTTCATCCCTTTATTCACCCTACAGGGATGGAAGCACACGGCTGCATCATTTATATTATGTCAGCATTTGCTATGGCTGCTCCACAGCCGTCCATGGTAATTTCCCATCCTCTTCCTATCTTCCTGTGCTATGGGTCTGTTCCACTGCACACACCATTCATACCACCCATTCCAATGTTTTATCATTTATTCCCCTTTTTTTACATTAAGAATACTTTTTGTGCAAAGTGACTGCGCCCAGGGGTCACCGGCCAGTGCTTTCCTCTTCCCGTGCCGCCCTTGTCTTGTCCTGGAGCTGTGACGTGCACTGGGGGTTTCCCCCCCGCCCCCTCCCGCACAGGGTGGGTGGGGTTTCCCCCACTGCTCGTCAGCGTCATGCCTGATTGCCAGCTGATCAGTGCCTCCGAGACGCCTATTTATCAGCCGGCATGTTTAACCACCTGAGCAGCGGGAATTTTTGGTTGGCGCCCATGGCTGGACATGCTGGGATTGGCGGCCAGGCATTTGGTGTGTCCCCCGCTCCCCTTTCTGCCTAGTAGCATGACGTTGGGGGCCCGTCTGGGTTGGCTGTCCCTGCTGGGGCTTCCCCCCTAACTGCTACCTGCACCTGCATCTTCTACCTTCTCCCTCGTCACATCGTTCCCTTTGGCACACTGGCCCAATCTCACTTGCACCAAGTAATCTAGCCATCATCTTATCACTTCCATTTACCACATCCAGTTTTATCCCCCTTTCTCACCCCTCTTTCCTTCCCCTCCCCCCTCTTTCCTTCCCCTCCCCCCTCTCGTCCTTCTCTTACTCTCCTTTTCTTTTACTCATTCTTTATTTCTTTGTTCCCCTATACCACTTTACCCCTTCACCTCACCCAGTTTCTCACTCTTTTCATTCTCTGCTCTACCTTATGTCTCACTTACACCCTCCTTCATTCTCGGTGCACCACATCCACCAGCCCTCCCTCCGTCAGTAGGTCCCTCCATTGGGGCCTTATAGTTTATTTCTTTTTCTTTTTTCTTTTTTCCACCCATTCTCCATCCTCACTTTTCCACTTGCACCTTAGGGATGTTGTCGCTGCTGGTTTATACTGCCTGGACAGGTCCCCTCAGCTCCGGGACTGACATTAGTGGCCAGGTTGACTTGCACGGCTGTGCTCCCCCCTCTGCGCAATCACACGCATGTAAGTAGTAAGGACAAATGCATGGATGTGTGAGGGGATGTTGCACATTCCCTGCATTTGCCCACTCACTTTTTTGATTATGACTATGTCCCTACGATTACTTTTATCTTCTCAGATGTTTATTACGGTCTTGCTCCTGACGAGTGACTTAAAGGTCCTGAAACGCATAGAGCTAACAACTACCGTTACAACCACCCATTCATGAATTCACTACGGCCGTTCTTCTCCACCAAGTATTATTTCTCCTTTTTTCCTAATGTGATGCTTTAATGCATCCTTTTACTGATTTCAGTATTACCTACACTGCAATTAATCACGCCTTTATGTGACCCGTGCAACTGTAAAATACTGCCTTACATTTTCTACTAGAGTCCAGATGCAAGTTTTTTTAAATTATTTTCCTACTTATCTTATCTCCACTATTATTTCTAATGACGCTTTAATGCGCTAGCTACTTTTATGAGTATTCTTACAATACAATTAATCATGTTATTACGTGACCTGTGTATCTGTAAAATACTGTTTTATTATGTGACAATGTATCTATTTGTGATGATTCACCTTGAAACAATGACATACTATATGCAATGTATTTTCAATCCATGTTCTAAAAAAATATTTGACTCAATTAATAAACCATTTCTTAATTCATTTCTTTACTGCATCCGTGTGCTTCACTCAAAGTCCCGCCCCTTTAAAAACCTTTCTATAATACTTAACGGGATGGAGGATGGGATGTAGTTGGCCCCCCATCCTCACTCAAAGTCCCACCTTTTCATCCCTTTATTCATAGTTACCCAATAATGCGTGTCCTAAGACGATAAGCTTCCTATAAAAGAGTCCCCTTAAAATCAAAAATGCCCCCTCACTTTCCCCCAGAGGTCCTATGATGCCTCCACCGGCGCAGCCTCCAACACCAGGGCAAAAACCAAAGATGTGGCTTACGAGAGGTCACACCAGGAATCGCCCCCCATATGCATGCCCGGACCACACGACCGGTCGGGGAGAAGGCGACACCTGCAGCAGAAACCCAGAGGGAAAACACATTTAGGGATCACATACATGATATGTATTCATTCATTGGATTAAAAGGTATTTACTTAGTCGAATAATAGCATAAATCTGTATGCATATCTCATACACAGACTATAACCTTATAATATTGGGTATATATATGTAAAATGATAATAAATAAACAGTGCATAAAGATGATTAGAGACCCAAAGGTTAAGACATAAGAGGAGACATGCCCAAATAATGTGCATAAGCTAGTTTATAACAATAGTTTGGGGGTGATTAATGAGAGCATAGTATAGGGGTGGTGGTTGGTATTTTAGCTATAGGAGTGAGAGCGTCAACGTGCAGTGGATGCCATAGTGTATGGCAAGCAGAGAAATGATAAAAGTGCAAAAGGTGTCACTCTAAAACAAATAAAAAATGTGAAAAAGTGCCCACAATGAGACGTGACATAAATGTATTACCTAATTCCAGTGTGCTAGCAAATGTGAAACCGCACTGTGTTGCCCTGTGTGCTTAGACTCAATTGTGACCTAACCCGGGATTGGCCACAGGATTTATCAGGCTCAATAGGCGCCCATCCAAACATAGCCAGCAAATCTGAAAGTACTGTATTTATCGGCGTATAACACGCACTTTTTTCCCCTTAAAATGAGGGGAAAATCGCGGGTGCATGTTATACGCCGATCCCCTGCGATCCCCCGCTGACTGAGCTTCAAATCGCCGACCACGATTTGAAAGTGGCGCCGCCGACGCCGAAATACACAGGGCTGGTCCTCGGCTCTTCTCGGCCACTTTCGGCTTCACTTGAGCGCCGCCCGAACCTAGTCGAGTGTACTCGGCTAGGTTCGGCTAGCTCCGCTCACAGTCACGCCCATCCCGGGCGGGACTACGAGTGGAGCCGAAAGTGGCCTTGCCTGGGCAAGGCTGCAAAAGGACACAGAACAGCTTCAGATGGGCACTGGCAAAGCTGCAAGGCTGCAAATGGACACTGATAAGGCTGCAAATGACACCAAGGCTGCTGACTGCAAGGCTGCAAATGACTGCAAGGCTGCAAGGCTGCAAATGACTCCAAGGCTGCTGACTGCAAGGCTGCAAATGACACCAAGGCTGCAAATGACACTGGACAAGCATGCAGATGAACGCTGTGCAAGGCTGCATTGATGGGCATTTAAATGTAAGTTTTGTTCCTTAAAACATTTTTTTCCTTATAATTCCCTCCTATAAACTTGGGATGCTTGTTATACGCCGGCGTGTGTTATACGCCGATAAATACAGTATATAGAATAAGGATGGTATTGTATACAAAAAGAATGAAACGTATATTATATATATATATGATCAGTATAGTAAACCGATCATTTCATATAGGACCAAAACAGTGCGGAAGCGCATTACAAATAAGTGTACTTACAAGGTGAAAGCTGCAGGAAAATCAACCAACCAGATAGAGAAATTGCCAGTGTTTGTGCTTAGGAAAGATATATATCCCCTTATTTGTAGGCGTGTATCCATCAAGAGCAGATTCATCGCAGGTGTGAGTGCCTCCCCCCACTCTTTGGACCGATCCATAGGACCGTGCTGGAGGGCATGGCCGCCAAAGGGCAGCCTTGTGTGGCCCCCCGGCGTTTGGGACGAGCCGGAGCCCCGTCCCTGATGTCACTCTCGTCGTAATTACGCGACGCGTCCGCATCACATGGCACGCGTGGGGCCCCCGGCAAGGGAGGAAGTATCCCCAATGTGGCAGCCAGGGCCAGCCTGGGTGTCCAATGGGGAGAGGGGGGGGCAACCATACGGGCGCTCCCCCCCTTGCCGGGAAGGCACATCAAAAGGAGAAAAACCCCGGCTCAGAGGTCACGGCAGCAGAGCCGCCACACCTCATGGAGGGAAGGGCGAGCAAAAAAGAAAAAGGGGAGGGGGAAGACGTAATCATTGTTTGTATTCACTTGATCATTAAAGATAAGTATATAAGGGACAAATAGTCCATCGCATCCATGGACATACCATCCCAAACTGATATACACATTGATTTTCAACGTAAATGCACATGAGACATCCATATGTGTGGGGAAAATTCACATACCTTGGTATATTGAGGACAAGATGGATATTTGGAGCAAAAAAAAATAAAATAAAATATGAAAATACAAAGGGTACACATATGTGTATCTATTGATACATAAAAAATCAAATCATGATCATTCACAATCATAAATATCTCTGAAAGGGGAAGGGAATGGATCTTAAAAGAGGGAACAAGGGAGGACCTATAGGAGAACAAGATGGCTCTTTATTGATCAGAAAGGGCGAAAGAGGCTCTAATGGGTCTTTCCAGACACGAAACCTTTTAAGAACGGGGCAAACGAGATGGCCTCATTCAACCCTGGGAACGAGGTGGCATTTAATTTAAATATCCACCTCTGTTCGTGTTGTAACAAAATTTTGTTCCAATCACTGCCTCGATTCGGTATATGTATCCGATCGAGGGCAGTGAAGGATACTTTGGGCATCCTGTAATTGTGTACTGTCACTACATGTCGACCTAGTGGTAGATAGTGGTTACCAATCTGCATATGGTAAATATGCCTGGACATCCGACGGTGGAATTCTTGTTTGGTTTTGCCAACATAATAGGTGCCGCACTCACATGACATGAGGTATACAATACCTCGTGTTTGGCAGTTGGTAAAATGCTTAGGCTTGAACAGTACCCCGTTTGGAAGGCGAAAAGTTTTGTCCCGTTATATATTGGCAGAAAGAACAGTGTCCGCATGGAAATGATCCCAAGGTTGAACAATGTTTAGATCTTTTTTGTTCATCCTTGAACTCGCTTTGGACTAATTCCACCGTCGGATGTCCAAGCATATTTACCATATGCAGATTGGTAACCACTATCTACCACTAGGTCGACATGTAGTGACAGTATACAATTACAGGATGCCCAAAGTATCCTTCACCGCCCTCGATCGGATACATAAACCGAATCGAGGCAGTGATTGGAACAAAATTTTGTTACAACACAAACAGAGGTGGATATTTAAATTAAATGCCACCTCGTTCCCAGGGTTGAATGAGGCCATCTTGTTTGCCCCGTTCTTAAAAGGTTTCGTGTCTGGAAAGACCCATTAGAGCATCTTTCGCCCTTTCTGATCAATAAAGAGCCATCTTGTTCTCTATAGGTCCTCCCTTGTTCCCTCTTTTAAGGTCCATTCCCTTCCCCTTTCAGAGATATTTATGATTGTGAATTATCATGATTTGATTTTTTATGTATCGATAGATACACATATGTGTACCCTTTGTATTTTCATATTTTATTTTTTTGCTCCAAATATCCATCTCGTCCTCAATATACCAAGGTATGTGAATTTTCCCCACACATATGGATGTCTCATGTGCATTTACGTTGAAAATCAATGTGTATATCAGTTTGGGATGGTATGTCCATGGATGCGATGGACTATTAGTCCCTTATATACTTATCTTTATTGATCAAGTGAATACAAACAATGATTACGTCTTCCCCCTCCCCTTTTTCTTTTTTTTGCTTGCCCTTCCCTCCATGAGGTGTGGCGGCTCTGACCTCTGAGCCGGGGTTTTTCTCCTTTGATGTGCCTTCCCGGCAAGGGGGGGGAGGGCCGCCTGTATGGTTGGCTCCTCCCCCCCTCCCCCCATTGGACACCCAGGCTGGCCCTGGCTGCCACATTGGGGATACTTCCTCCCTTGCCGGCAGCGTTCGGGGACATCCTCGGACGCTCCTGCTCACTGCGCACGCTCGGGGCCCCGCACGTGCCACGCGATGCGGACGCGTCGCGTATATACGATGAGGATGACATCAGGAACGGGGCTCCGGCTCGTCACGAATGCCGGGGGGGCCACACAAGGCTGCCCTTTGGCGGCCATGCCCTCCACCACAGTCCTATGGATCGGTCCAAAGAGTGGGGGGAGGCGCTCACACCTGCGATGAATCTGCTCTTGATGGATACATGCCTACAAATAAGGGGATATATATATATATATATCTTTCCTAAGCACAAACACTGGCAATTTCTCTATCTGGTTGGTTGATTTTTCTACAGCTTTCACCTTGTAAGTACACTTATTTGTAATGCGCTTCCGCACTGTTTTGGTCCTATATGAAATGATCGGTTTACTATACTGATCATATATATATATATATATATATATATATATATATATATATATATATATATATATATATATAATATACGTTTCATTCTTTTTGTATACAATACCATCCTTATTCTATATACCGTATTTATCGGCGTATAACATGCGCCGGCGTATAACACGCACCCCAAGTTTAGGAGGGAATTATAAGGAAAAAAATGTTTTAAGGAAAAAAACTTACATTTAAATGCCCATCAATGCAGCCTTGCACAGCGTCCATCTGCATGCTTGTCCAGTGTCATTTGCAGCCTTGGTGTCATTTGCAGCCTTGCAGTCATTTGCAGCCTTGCAGTCAGCAGCCTTGGTGTCATTTGCAGCCTGATCAGTGTCCATTTGCAGCCTTGCAGCTTTGCCAGTGCCCATCTGAATCTGTTCTGTGTCCTTTTGCAGCCTTGCCCAGGCTGCAGTTAAACTGCAGTGACATGTCAGTGTCACTGCAGTCTGAAAATGGTGCCGAAACACAGAGCCGGTCCTTGGCTCTTCTCGGCGGCTCTCGTTCACTTTCGGCCACTTTCGGCTCCACTCGTAGTCCCGCCCGGGATGGGCTAGGTTAGGGCGGCGCTCAAGTGAAGCCAAAAGTGGCCAAGAAGAGCCTTGGCTCTGTGTATTTCGGCGCCGACGGCGCCATTTTCAAATCGCGGTCGGAGATTTGAAGCTCAGTCAGCGGGGGATCGCAAGGGTATAACACGCACCCGTGATTTTCCCCTGATTTTAAGGGAAAAAAGTGTGTGTTATACGCCGATAAATACGGTACTTTCAGATTTGCTGACTCTGTTTGGATGGGTGCATATTGAGCCTGATAAATCCTGTGGCCAATCCCGGGTTAGGTCACAATCGAGTCTAAGCACACATTGCAACACAGTGCGGTTTCACATTTGCTAGCACACTGGTGTCCGCTCCATTGTTACACATTGAGACTTCTTTCAATAAAGCCTACAGACTTGTCGCACATCTGTCCCAGTCTATTTTCTCTGGGCTCCCATCAGAGGTACTACGCAGTACCGCTCCAACTGCCAAAGGAGACATAAGACAGAGTGGCTCCACAGCAGGCACATTGCACATATCACTTTTGTTTAAACTAACCTGTGGCAAAACATTTTTAAACACAGCAGGCTACAATACCATAACTTCACCACCTTGCTTGGGTGGTGCTTCATTAAACTCGCAAAGATCTTTGCTGTCAGCAGCGACAGATCGCAGTAACCAATTATCACTACAAGTAATTTCAGACATTTTTGTTTTACTATTTGACACATTCTCATCACAAGTACCCTCTTATCCATCAGAGCAGCACCACAGGTCCCAGGCAACCTCTGGCTCCAACACACAGAGCTACCTTGAGGTTCCCAGGGACACCTCTGCAGCCTTATATACTGTTGCTAAGGGGAATAGCATGTCCTGCTTAGCGTTCACCCCTATCTCATTAAGCATCACATTATTAGCATTAGTTAACTCAATACCAGTATGAACATACTCCTCAGTAAGTTTCACATCATCACATTCAATTTTAACACTTGGCTCCCCACTGGACAGGGCACTGCAGTGAGGCAAGTCCTTTTCTGCACCAATAGTGGATCTCCCCTCTGGGATCACTTCCACTTCAGTGTGAGCAATCCCACAGTCAGTCTTTCCGATGACTTCAACAGTCTTACCGATCCGAGTAACAGATCTTGCCATGTTCATTTGAGTACGTCGACTTTCTTGTACTGCACTTCTACTGGCCGACTCCCTCTGGTGGCCACGGAGTGAAACTACAGCAGGCACAACAGGAATTTCCTCTCTGTTGTCAGGGGTGACGGCAAACATTTTAACACCGGAATCTGGGCTTGCAGGCAAAGAGTTAAACCCAGCAACAATATCAGCAGCTGTATTCCACAAACTGGGAGAAGAAAAGATCCCATGCCCCAGTTGACCACATTCCTGGCATGTTACTTGGTGACTTTCTCCTGTTGCTAAGGGAGATAGAACTCTCCCAACATGCAGAACCTTACTGGCATCTCTATGAGGATGGTGGGGCACCTCTTCCCTGTAGCTCCTCATTCCCATTGGCACATGTTCTCTAGTTGCTAATGGAAACAGTGCTCTCCCAGCTGCACTTTTCTGGCTCTCCCAAACATGTAGACTTCTCTCTCTATGAAGCGGTGTCACTTTAAACTTGCCACGATCCTCTATAGGCAATATCTTTGTGTTGCGGTCCTCCGACCTGACATAATAGGCGTTGCTATGGGCAACTGCACTCCTTTCAAACTTCTGGTAAGCCTGTTGCTCACTCCTGGCACTCAGAGCAGGCTTCTCAAACACAGATGCAGACCTTTGCTTTGCTATGTAGCTTTGCACTGGAGCCTGGGACAAAGGACACTTGGAGACTGGATGCCCCCACTCACTGCACCGCAAACAGCGCACTTGGTTCCATGTCTTATCAGGGCTTCCCACACTGCATCTCGTTTCAAGCTTAGGCCTCTGCACCTTGATAGCTGGCCTACTTGCACAAGCGTTGCCAAGGGCAACAACATGCACTTCCCCTTTAACTGGATGAAGTGCTGACAGGTGTCGCTTGCACCAATCCACTGCAGACTCAGACTTTGGTGGACTCTCCATACTTGCAGTCACCTGTGCACTCATTGCACCAGTGTTGCTAAGGACAACACCAGCCTTCTTTCTCCTTGGCAAAATCTGTTCAGGCATGTATGGGGTTCTCTCAGGTGGTAACAACCCCTCTAGCCACAGAGCTCTATCTATCATCTCAGCCATCCTTGCTTCTTTTAGGCGCTTTGATCGCCCCATACTCACAGGCACTCCATAACACTTTGCACAGTTCAGCAATAAATTGGAGTACTGTCTCTTTAAGGCTAGTTACCTTTCTCTTGCAGGTTCTCCTCACCTGCTCACACAGATTATGCAGTCTCATGCATCAAAACACAGTTCATATAACAGATTAACTTACTTGATTGTAGGGATCTCAGATTGTGCCCACATTCTCCACCACATGTAAAGGATTCCCATTAAATGTAGAGCTTGAAGGACACCGCCATTCGCTGGTTCTTCTTTTTAAGGGCTTTGCCCATTTTTATTAAAAGAAAGTTCAACAAACAAAGATAGGTTTCCCTCGCAGAGGTTTCAGCATTCCTTTTCATCAACAAAACTACATTCAGCCTAGTTGGCTCTCACTGCACTGCAGCTCTGGCATTACACTCCAGGCCCTTGTCTGTTTCATACAGACTGTTTCACCGACCACCTTGGTGCACACAGCTTCTGGCTCCCTGGACGCACACAGCTAACAGCCTCTTGCTGCACTGGCACCCACGTGGAGCCCTCCTGACTCCTGGTACTCAGACTTCCTATCTGCCGGGGTGGAGCCCAGAACCATGGCCAGGTTACTATTAAAAGCCCAGCACACACCTGACCAATCAGGACCCAGGACTAGGGATTTCATCCCACCCTGATTTCTCAGAAATCCCCAAGCTCCAGGTCCCAAAGTAGACTTTACAAAACACTGAGGAAACTGAAAGGCCAGTTTCCTCTTCATGTTACATGCTCCCTGGAGCCCCTAAACCTGTCTGGTTAAGAATTCTGGGTCACATCCTCCTTCTAGACCCTGGCAGGGCAACACTCTGCCACACTGCATAATGTATTTGGGGGTGTAATTCCACATATGCCCATGGCATGTGTGAGTAATGTAACATTTAGTGACAACTTTGTGCAAAAAACAAAAGGTTTGTTTTCCCACAACTTGTGGCAAAATATAAAATATTCCATGGACTTAACGTGCCTCTCAGCAAATAGCTTGGGGTGTCTACTTTCCAAAATGAGGTCATTTTGGGGGGTTTTGTGCCATCTTGGCATTTTATGGCCTTCAAAACTGTGATAGGTAGTGAGGAGTGAAATCAAAAATTTACGGCCTTAGAAATCTTGAAGACGGTGATTGGTTTTCGTGGCCCCATACACGGCTAAGCTCCCAAAAAGTCCCACACATGTGGTATCCCCGTACTCGGGAGAAGCAGAAGAATGTATTTTGATATGTAATTCCACATATGCCCATGGCATGTTTGAGCAATATATCATTTAGTGACAACTATGTGCAAAAAAAAAAGTTTGTAATATTCCCGCAGCTTGTGAAAAAATATAAAATATTCCAGGGACTCAACATGCCTCTCAGCAAATAGCTTGGGTGTCTACTTTCCAAAGTGGGGTAATTTGGGGAGGTTTTGTGCCATGTTCGCATTTTATGGCCTTCAAAACTGTGATAGGTAGTGAGGAGTGAAATCAAAAATTTACGCCCTTAGAAATCATGAAGGCAGTGATTGGTTTTTGGGGCCCCATAAGCGACTAGAGTCTGTCAGAGAACTCACAGTACTAGCTCCCGTCTCCGTGCAGCAGTGACCAACGGCCATGCGCGGTGTCCCCGACAGAGGCGAACGAGTTCCGGATCGAACGTGCACACCCACGCACCCGTACGAACGTGTGCGCGCACCCGCACACCTATATGAGTGGGTGTACGCACGCACATTCACGTCCACCAATCCTGGCGCTCAGCACCATATATAAACAAGGTCTTTGCCTAAAACCAGTGCTGGATTGTCTTCAGCTAGTTCCTGAGTTCCTGATTCCTGTGTGACCTGTTACCTTGCTCCTGACTACCCGGCTTCCTTGACTACTCTCCTGGATCTCCCTTGCCAGCTACCTACCTTTACTGATTATGTTGGCTCTTTGCCAACCTCTGCCTGACCTTGACCATGAACTTGTCTTCTGTGTGGATACCTTGTTGCTAGCCAGTTGCCAACCTTTGCCTGTCCTGACGTTGCAGTTGTTCTTGAATCCATACCTACCTGCCTAGCTTCTACTGAGTAGTTCTGGGGGTCAGTCTTCTCATCTTCTCCAAGAGAATCCTTAATCTCCAAGTTCCAGCTTCCAGCCGCAGGCACCTGCACCCTTCCGTGCCCCAGCACTCCCTGTCCTCACTACCAGGGGTGTTGAGACTGGAACCATGCGAGAGGCCTCCCTCAGCATTTCAGACTCCGCTGTAAGGTACCTTACAGTACGATCCAGCCAAGATGGAGTCTAAAAGGGGGACCTCACCTTTGGACGCTCTGTGCCAACAGATTTCAGCCCTTAACCAGGCAGTCCAGGGCCTACAAGATGGCTACCGGCAACTCGAGCAAAGAGTGGAGTCATTGTCTCCAAATCCCTCAACTCACCAGGCGGCTACAGCATCTCGGCTTCCCAGCCCAGCGGCCTCAGCATCAGCATCCGCAATAATGGTGCCACCCACAGAACCTCGAGTCTCCACTCCAAAGAGGTTTTCGGGAGATCGCAGCAAGTTCCATGCCTTCAAGAATGCCTGCCAGCTGTACTTCCTGCTACAGCCCCGTACCTTCTCTTTGGAGAGCACCAAGGTGGTGTTCATCGTCTCACTACTCCAGGGGGCACCCCAAACCTGGGCTCATCGCTTACTGGAACAGGCCAGCCCACTGTTAGACACTATGGACTCTTTTCTGAATGAAATGGCCAAATTATATGACGACCCTCAACGTGCCACCACCACAGAGGCCAGTCTTCATGCCCTCCAGCAAGGACGTAGGCCAGTGGAAGACTACATAACAGACTTTAGGCGGTGGAGTTCCGATACCCAGTGGAACGATGCTACCCTCTGCTATCAGTTCCACGTCGGACTCTCTGAGGCACTGAAAGATGAGTTGGCCCGTGTTGGACTTCCAGACTCTTTGGAGGACCTGATCCAATTGTCCATCCAGATAGACCATCGTCTAAGAGAGCGGAGATCTGAGAAAACCAGCCAAATGTGGCCAATATGGATGTTGCCTAAAGTTCCCAACAATCCTCCTATGTCCGCCTCCCATGTACCTGCTGCCACCTCCGAAGCTCTGGAGCTAATGCAGATAGGTCTGCTCTGTTCACCACTGTCACCCGAAGAAAAGCAGCGTCGACGCCAGAACAACCTATGCCTTTATTGTGGGGAAGCTGGCCACTATGCAAATATGTGCCCAAATAAGACCCGTAAGTTTACCTATTTGCCTCATGAACCTTGTGCACTACCTGTAACAGGATCTGCTCACATTGCTGTCCCTGTTTCCTTGCAGCTTCCAGAAGGAACACTCTGGGTCCGGGCCATAATTGATTCTGGCGCCTGCAGCTGCTTCGTGGATCGTGCCTTTGCCCTGCAACATAACATTCCGTTAACACCCAAGCAACAACAACTCTCCATACGGCTAGCAGATGGGTCAAATATTAAATTCGGGCCTATTACTTCTGAAACCCAACCACTGCCCGCCAACATACTACCCAACCATCAGGAACTACTATGCCTGGACGTCATCTCATCACTATTATTTCCAATCATTTTGGGAATGCTGTGGCTGCAAGCCCATAATCCTCAAATCAATTGGGTTATGGGTGAAGTAGTCTTCCAGTCTATCTATTGTCTCCAGAACTGCCTTAAGGTCCTCCACCATATGACCCCAGTCGTCGGCTGTTTAAAATCTGCATCGGAATCCCAAAAACTGGTCCCATCTGTGTACCACAGCTTCTTGGATGTGTTTGACAAACAGAAAGTGGACACTCTTCCTCCCCACCGGGTTTATGATTGCCCAATCAAACTATTACCAGGAGCAGAAATTCCGTTTGGAAGGATCTTTCCTCTGTCGGAACCTGAACTCTTGGTCTTTAAGGAGTACATTGATGAAAACCTCAAAAAAGGTTTCATCCGACATTCCTCTTCTCCAGCCGGTGCTGGAATATTCTTCGTTGAGAAGAAAGATCATTCCCTCCGCCCATGTGTGGACTACAGGGACTTAAATAAAATAATGGTTAAGAATCGCCATCCTCTCCCATTGATCCCAGAACTGTTTCAGAGACTTCGCTCGGCACGGATATTCACAAAGCTGGATTTGCGAGGTGCCTATAATTTGATTAGAATCCGTGAGGGGGATGAGGGGAAGACAGCTCTCCGGACACGCTTTGGCCACTTTGAATAACTAGTTATGCCATTTGAACTCTGTAATGCATCGGCTACTTTCCAACATTTTGTAAACAACATTTTCAGAGACTTTTTGGACTCATTCGTAATTGTCTATTTGGATGATATTCTGATATTCTCAACCTCCCTAGAAGCACATTGTGACCATGTGAGACAAGTTCTTCATAGATTGAGACAAAATGGACTTTTCGCCAAAGCCGAGAAATGTGAGTTTGAGCGCCAGGCCATTCACTTTCTCGGCTTGGTAATATCAACTGGGTGTGTGGCAATGGATCCTCAGAAGGTCTCAGCCATCATGTCCTGGCCACCCCCAACCGATTAAAAAGGAGTTCAACGTTTTATTGGATTCTCTAATTTTTACAGAAAATTTATAAAAAATGTCTCCAGTATTATAGCACCCATCACACAGCTTACAAGGAAGCAAAGCCGTTTTCCATGGACCACAGCAGCTCAAGCTGCGTTTGACAAATTAAAAGAGCTATTTACCTCCACCCAGGTGTTGAAGCACCCTGATCCCGCCTTGCCTTATACCCTGGAAGTGGATGCATCGGAGAGTGCTGTGGGGACCATCCTGTCCCAGTGCCAAGGACCCAAATCCTTAATGCACCCTGTGGCTTTCTTTTCCAAGAAATTAGGTGTATCAGAGAGAAATTATGACGTTGGGGACTGAGAGCTCTTGGCGATAAAGGCGGTCTTGGAAGAGTGGCGGTATCTCCTGGAGGGAGCAGGGCACCCAATATTGATCTTCACAGATCATAAGAAACTAGAGTATCTCAGGACTGCCAAGCATCTCAGAACCAGACAGGCAAGATGGGCTCTTTTCTCGGTTTAATTTTCACATTACCTACCGGCCAGGGTCTAAAAACATCAAACCCGATGCGTTATCCCACATGTTCACGGAGGCTGAGGTTTCTTCACCACCAGATACAATCCTGCAAGCTGGAAATTTCTTATTAACCCAATCTAGCTTTGTATCACAAATCCGTCAGGCATCTCTAAGGACATTGATACCCCCAGGAACTAACCTCCAAGAAAAAGACAGGCTCTTCTGGCGAGGAAATAAAATTTTTGTCCCTCAAGATCTACGTACCACCACCCTACAGGTCTGCCATGACTATCCCTTAGCGGGCCACTTTGGAGGTCACAAGACCATGGACCTAATTCAAAGGCATTTTTGGTGGCCCAACCTTGCAAAAGACTGCATGAATTTAAGGCTTCTTTCTCTAAGTGATTCTTTCTACAAGTAATATGCACTTCAATCTCTGCTTCAAGTTCTGCCTCACCTGATCATTCCTTCTCTGTCTCTTTACAGGTATGTGTCAGCTCAACCACATCTTCCACCGTTAACTGAAATTGGGATCTGCCTGCTGTCTGTGTGTGTCTTTGGTATGTGTCAGCTCAACCACATCTTCCACCGTTAACTGAAATAGGGATCTGCCTGCTGTATGTGTGTGTCTTTGGTATGTGTCAGCTCAACCACATCTTCCACCGTTAACTGAAATTGGGATCTGCCTGCTGTCTGTTTGTGTGTCTTTGGTATGTGGCCTTCTCTATCTGTTGCCCTGTGCGCACAACCATGACATTATTTGTTGCTCTGGACTGTCCTACCTAAGTTTTATGTGTTGATCTTATCTTGGCCTCTTGCTATTCTGACTTTTGAAGCAAAAAGTCCACTTTGATTGTTAAGCATTCTTATAGTCACTCATGATTAATTAACGAACTTCAACCCCACCCTTATAACAGTATAAATTTGAGCATCCTTAAGGGGTGAGCACATTGCTCGGGGAGCACATTGCAGGGGCTTCTATCCTTAAGGCTTCTTTCTCTAAGTGATTCTTTCTACAAGTGATATGCACTTCAATCTCTGCACTTCAGCGATTGCACGAAGCAAACAAATACAGCAATCTGCACTGGAAAGCAGCTAACAGACTGCAGGTGACCCTGTCTCTCTAATAGGCTCTCCTTCCTCTCTGTAACATGCACTCTCTACCACTGCTTCTGACACTCCTCTCCTCTCTCCTCAAACTCTCTTACCTTCACCCCCCCTCTCCACCCGCCTGCTTATACATATCACCCTGCCTTCTCCCTACTACTGCTCCTACCAACTCTCGCTCATTCTACATCCATACACTGATAAAACCTCCAGTACTCTGAGACATGCCCCTTCACATAAATCACAGTCCCACATTACCTCCCTCACCCTCCCGCTTCTCCTAATCTCTGGTGACATATCCCCAAACCCTGGGCCACCATCATCTGTCTTTGCCCATTGCTCCCATCCCCCTACACCCTCTGGCAGGAGCCGTAACCCACAGAACTTGGTCTCTATTCCTCTTTCCAAAACCAGCCCCCCCTTTTCCTGTGCCCTGTGGATTGCACGTTCTGTCTGCAACAAACTCACCGCCCTTCACAACCTCTTTATCACAAATTCCTTTAACCTACTTGCCATTACTGAAACCTGGCTTCATGAATCGGATACTATTTCTCCTGCTTCCCTCTCCCATGGGGGCCTTCTCTGGACTCACTCCCCCAGACCATGTGGATGGAAGGGAGGTGGAGTGGGAATCCTCCTAGCCCCATGCAGCACCTATCAGATTCTTCACCCACCTCCCTCTCTGACACTCTCCTCTTTTGAGGCACATTGCATTCGTCTTTTCTCTCCCATTTCTTTAAGAATTGCTGTCATCTACCGGCCCCCTGGACCAGTATCAGCCTTTCTTGATGACTTCTCTGCCTGGCTACCCTACTTTCTCTCTTCAGAAATCCCCACAATTATTCTTGGGGACTTCAACATCCCTGTCAACACTAACACTACTATTACTTCTAAACTTCTCAGTCTAACCTCATCGCTTGACCTGAAGCAATGGATACAGGCTCCTACCCACTCCAACGGCAAAACCCTTGACCTTGCCTTCTCCTATCTGTGCACTCCGTGCAACCTTTCCAACAATCCACTCTGATCACCACCTTATTAGTTTTGCTCTCTCCTTGTCTTCCACCTCTTCTCCCTCCAACCGCCTAACAATTACACGTAGAAACCTTCGCCACCTCAACCCTTCTCTTCTCTACTCTGCTACTGATCACCTCTATGACAAAATCTCACCTCTGTCCTGCCCCAACCTAGCTACTTTCATCTACAACAGCTCACTGTCTTCCTCCCTAGACAAGCTTGCCCCCCTCACTACACGCAGAATTAGGCCCCGACTGCTACAACCCTGGCAAACAGATGACACCAGAAGTCTCAGAAAACGTAGCCGCGCTCTTGAGTGCCTGTGGCATAAGACTAAGACCCAGGAAGACTTCACACAATATAAATCTGCCCTCCTAAAATACTACTCCTGCCTTCACACTGCTAAACAGACCTACTTTATCACACTCATTAACACCTTCTCATCCAGTCCACGTTAACTCTTCTCTACCTTCAACACTCTACTCCGTCCTCCACTGCCTCCACCCACCAACTCACTCACTGCCCAGGAGATTGCCAATCACTTCAAAACTAAGATTGATACAATTCATGAGGAGATCACCAATGCGCAAAAACCTCCCCCATGCAACACCCCATGTCCACAGACACAATCATTACTTCCCTCATTCAACCCTGCTACTATTACTGAGGTTGCTAAACTTTTATCTAGCACTCATCTAACCACTTGCCCCCTGGATCCTGTTCCCTCGCAAATGCTACGCTCACCCTCTGAATCGATTCTACGCTCTCTAACTCACATTTTCAACCTCTCCCTCTCTTGTGGCATCTTCCCAAACTCTCTAAAACATGCGCTAGTCACCCCCATACTAAAAAAGCCCTCACTGGATCCCACCAATCTCAACAACTTACATCCCATCTCCTTACTCTCCTTCTCCTCCAAACTTCTTGAAAGACTGGTCTACAACCGACTAAGCGACCATCTGACCATGAATAAACTTCTTGATCCCCTTCAGTCAGGTTTTCGCCCTCAACACTCCACGGAAACTGCTCTCCTTAAACTCTCAAATGACCTACTAATGGCTAAAGCCAATGGACACTATTCTGTACTACTTCTCCTGGATCTCTCTGCTGCCTTTGACACAGTGGACCACCCCCTCCTCCTCAAAAAACTCCACTCCTTTGGTCTCCGTGACTGTACTCTTCACTGGTTCTCATCCTACCTATCCCACTGCTCCTTTAGTGTCACTTACAACTCTACTTCCTCCTCTCCTCTTCCTTTTTCCGTTGGGGTCCCCCAAGGTTCTGTTCTTGGACCTCTCCTTTTCTCAATCTACACCACCTGCTTGGGTCAGTTGATTGCCTCCCACGGCTTTACATATCATCTTTACGCTGATGACACCCAAATCTATCTCTCTACCCCCCAGCTCTCTCCATCTGTCTCCTCACGCATTACCAACTTACTAGCAGACATATCAGCCTGGATGTCACATCACTTTCTCAAACTCAACCTATCCAAAACCGAGCTCATGATATTTCCTCCCTCAGGTGCCACTTCCCCTGATTTCCCTGTCAAGATCAACGGCTCAACTATCAACCCATCTCCCCACGCCAAGGTCCTAGGTGTAATCCTGGACTCTGAACTAACCTTTCGACCCCACATTCTATCACTATCCAAAGCTTGCCGCCTCAGTCTTCGCAACATCTCCAAGATACGCCCCTTCCTAACCAATGACACCACAAAGCTTCTAATCCACTCCCTGGTCATCTCCCGCCTCGACTACTGCAACTCCCTCCTCATTGGTTTACCTCTAAATAGGCTATCTCCACTTCAGTCCATCATGAACGCTGCTGCCAGGCTCATCCACCACACAAACCGCTCAGCGTCTGCCACACCCCTCTGCCAA
Organism: Lithobates clamitans; assembly: GCA_037952925.1. Classification (NCBI taxonomy): domain Eukaryota; kingdom Metazoa; phylum Chordata; class Amphibia; order Anura; family Ranidae; genus Lithobates; species Lithobates clamitans. Next base: position 410,047 of record JBBGZY010002305.1, read on the forward strand.
TCCCTCCATTGGCTGTCACTCAGTCACCGAATTAAATTCAAGATACTAACTATAACTTACAAAGCCATCCACAACCTGGCCCCCAGCTACATCTCTAACCTAGTCACAAAATACCAACCTAATCGTTCTCTTCGCTCCTCCCAAGACCTCCTGCTCTCAAACTCCCTTGTCACCTCATCCCATGCTCGCCTTCAGGACTTCTCCAGAGCCTCCCCCATCCTCTGGAATGCTCTACCCCAATCCGTCCGATTTTCTCCTACTTTATCCACTTTCAGACGATCCCTGAAAACTCATCTCTTCAGAGAAGCCTATCTGGCCCCCACCTAACAACTGTACATTTATCTTCTTAATCAGCACATCACCCATAGTTATTACCTCTTGTATCTCCTGACCTTCCCTCTTAGATTGTAAGCTCTAAGGAGCAGGGCCCTCTGATTCCTACTGTATCAAATTGTATTGTATTTGTACTGTCTACCCTCAAGTTGTAAAGCGCTACGTAAACTGTTGGCGCTAATTAAATAATGTATAATAATAATAATAATGAATTATGTAAATTCTTGCTTGACCTGCCTTAGGAATAAGAGTAGCAAAAATAAAGCATGGGGACTATTGAGACTACTGACCATCCCTGAAAGACCTTGGGATAAAATTCCAATGGACTTCATTGTCGAGCTCTGAGGGATTTTCATCAGTCTTCGTGGTAGTTGACCGTTTTTCCAAAATGGCACATTTTATTCCCATGAAAGGGATCCCGTCAGCAACCGAGACTGCCAGGATTTTTATTAAGGAAATCATTAGACTTCACGGCATTCCCAGTGACATTGTTTCTGATCGTGGAGTACAATTCACATCAAAATTTTGGAAATCATTGTGTGAGGCACTAGGCACCAAACTTAGCTTTTCTTCAGCATATCACCCCCAAACCAACGGGCAGACTGAACGCATTAATCAAACGTTGGAACAGTACCTACGTTGCTTCTCTTCTTTTTCTCAGGAAGATTGGGGCTCTTTGCTGCCCTTGGCGGAATTCGCATTAAACAATTCTACGCACTCTACCACAAACCAGTCACCATTCTTCTCCAACTATGGGTTTCACCCCTCCTTTTTGCCAGTACTCGTACCAGACTGTCCTGGACCTGCTGTCCAGGACAGACTAAATTTCTTTGTCGCAGACAATCAGTTGCTTAAAGAAACTATCTCTAAGGCGCAGGAAGATAATAAAAAAATCTTCGACAAGAAAAGAAGGGGAGAATTGGATTTAAAGGTTGTTGACCGTGTATGGCTGGCTACTACAAATCTGAAACTGGCATGCCCTTCTAAGAAACTGGGACCCAGATACTTGGGGCCCTTCCCAGTAGGGATGAGCCGAACACCCCCCTGTTCGGTTCGCACCAGAACATGCGAACAGGAAAAAAATTCGTTCGAACACGCGAACGCCGTTAAAGTCTATGGGACACGAACATGAATAATCAAAAGTGCTAATTTTAAAGGCTAATATGCAAGTTATTGTCATAAAAAGTGTTTGGGGACCCGGGTCCTGCCCCAGGGGACATGGATCAATGCAAAAAAAAGTTTTAAAAACAGACGTTTTTTCAGGAGCAGTGATTTTATTAATGCTTAAAGTCAAACAATAAAAGTGTAATATCCCTTTAAATTTCGTACCTGGGGGGTGTCTATAGTATGCCTGTAAAGGGGCGCATGTTTCCTGTGTTTAGAACAGTCTGACAGCAAAATGACATTTGGAAGGAAAAAACTCATTTAAAACTAGCCGCGGCTATTGCATTGCCGACAATACACATAGAAGTTCATTGATAAAAACGGCATGGGAATTCCCCACAGGGGAACCCCGAACCAAAATAAAAAAAAAAAAATGATGTGGGGTCCCCCTAAATTCCATACAAGGCCCTTCAGGTCTGGTATGGATATTAAGGGGAACCCCAGCCAAAATTGAAAAAAAAAATTGACGTGGGGTTCCCCCTAAATTCCATACCAGACCCTTCAGGTCTGGTATGGATTTTAAGGGGAACCCCGCGCCAAAAAAAAAAAAAAAAACGGCGTGGGGTCCCCCTAAAAATCCATACCAGACCCTTATCCGAGCACGCAACCTGGCAGGCCGCAGGAAAAGAGGGGGGGACGAGAGTGCGGCCCCCCCCCCCTCCTGAACCGTACCAGGCCACATGCCCTCAACATTGGGAGGGTGCTTTGGGGTAGCCCCCAAAACACCTTGTCCCCATGTTGATGAGGACAAGGGCCTCATCCTCACAACCCTGGCCGGTGGTTGTGAGGGTCTGCGGGCGGGGGGCTTATCGGAATCTGGAAGCCCCCTTTAACAAGGGGACCCCCAGATCCCGGCCCCCCCCTGTGTGAAATGGTAAGGGGGTACTTACCCCTACCATTTCACTAAAAAACTGTCAAAAATGTTAAAAATGACAAGAGACAGTTTTTGACAATTCCTTTATTTAAATGCTTCTTCTTTCTTCATTCATCTTCTTCTGGTTCTTCTGGCTCTTCTGGTTCTTCCTCCGGCGTTCTCGTCCAGCATCTTCTCCGCGGCGTCTTCTATCTTCTTCTCCTCGGGCCGCTCCGCACCCATGGCATGAGGGGGGAGGCTCCCGCTCTTCTCTTCATCTTCTTCTCTTCTTCATCTTCTTCTTCATCTTCTTCTTCTTCTTCCTTCTTCTCTTCTTCTCTTCTTCTCTTCTTCATCTTCTTCTTCATCTTCTTCTTCTTCTTCCTTCTTCTCTTCTTCTCTTCTTCTCTTCTTCCTGTCTTCTGCGGGCCGCTCCGCAGCCATGCTGTGGCATGGAGATAGGCTCCCGCTGTGTGACGGCGTCTCTTCGTCTGACGGTTCTTAAATAACGGGGGGCGGGGCCACCCGGTGGCCCCGCCCCCCTCTGACGCACGGTGACATGACGGGACTTCCCTGTGGCATTCCCCGTGACGTCACAGGGAAGTCCCTCAAGTCACCGTGCGTCAGAGGGGGGCGGGGTCACCGGATGGCCCCGCCCCCCGTTATTTAAGAACCGTCAGACGAAGAGACGCCGTCACACAGCGGGAGCCTCCCACCATGCCAGCATGGCTGCGGAGCGGCCCGGAGAAGACAGGAAGAAGAGAAGAAGGAAGAAGAAGAAGAAGAAGAAGATGAAGAAGAAGATGAAGAAGAGAAGAAGATGAAGAGAAGAGCGGGAGCCTCCCCCCTCATGCCATGGGTGCGGAGCGGCCCGAGGAGAAGAAGATAGAAGACGCCGCGGAGAAGATGCTGGACGAGAACGCCGGAGGAAGAACCAGAAGAGCCAGAAGAACCAGAAGAAGATGAAGGAAGAAAGAAGAAAGAAGAAGCATTTAAATAAAGGAATTGTCAAAAACTGTCTCTTGTCATTTTTAACATTTTTGACAGTTTTTTAGTGAAATGGTAGGGGTAAGTACCCCCTTACCATTTCACACAGGGGGGGGGGCCGGGATCTGGGGGTCCCCTTGTTAAAGGGGGCTTCCAGATTCCGATAAGCCCCCCGCCCGCAGACCCTCACAACCACTGGCCAGGGTTGTGAGGATGAGGCCCTTGTCCTCATCAACATGGGGACAAGGTGTTTTGGGGGGCTACCCCAAAGCACCCTCCCAATGTTGAGGGCATGTGGCCTGGTACGGTTCAGGAGGGGGGGGGGCCGCACTCTCGTCCCCCCCTCTTTTCCTGCGGCCTGCCAGGTTGCGTGCTCGGATAAGGGTCTGGTATGGATTTTTAGGGGGACCCCACGCCGTTTTTTTTTTTTTTTTTTGGCGCGGGGTTCCCCTTAAAATCCATACCAGACCTGAAGGGTCTGGTATGGAATTTAGGGGGAACCCCACGTCAATTTTTTTTTTCAATTTTGGCTGGGGTTCCCCTTAATATCCATACCAGACCTGAAGGGCCTTGTATGGAATTTAGGGGGACCCCCACATCATTTTTTTTTTTTTTTTTTGGTTCGGGGTTCCCCTGTGGGGAATTCCCATGCCGTTTTTATCAATGAACTTCTATGTGTATTGTCGGCAATGCAATAGCCGCGGCTAGTTTTAAATGAGTTTTTTCCTTCCAAATGTCATTTTGCTGTCAGACTGTTCTAAACACGGGAAACATGCGCCCCTTTACAGGCATACTATAGACACCCCCCAGGTACGAAATTTAAAGGGATATTACACTTTTATTGTTTGACTTTAAGCATTAATAAAATCACTGCTCCTGAAAAAACGTCTGTTTTTAAAACTTTTTTTTGCATTGATCCATGTCCCCTGGGGCAGGACCCGGGTCCCCAAACACTTTTTATGACAATAACTTGCATATAAGCCTTTAAAATTAGCACTTTTGATTTCTCCCATAGACTTTTAAAGGGTGTTCCGCGGCATTCGAATTTGCCGCGAACACCCCAAATTGTTCGCTGTTCGGCGAACTTGCGAACAGCCAATGTTCGAGTCGAACATGAGTTCGACTCGAACTCGAAGCTCATCCCTACTTCCCAGTCAAGAAGAAAATCAATTCAGTTGCCTACGAACTTGAACTCCCCAATTCATTCAGGATCCACCCTGTTTTCCATGCTTCACTACTCAAGGTTAGGGATGAGCTTCGAGTTCGAGTCGAACTCATGTTCTACTCGAACATTGGTTGTTCGCAAGTTCGCCGAACAGCGAACAATTTGGGGTGTTCGCGGCAAATTCGAATGCCGCGGAACACCCTTTAAAAGTCTATGGGAGAAATCAAAAGTGCTAATTTTAACCACTTGCCGACCGCCTCACGCCTATATACGTGAGCAGGTCGGCACGGGCAGGCAAAATCACGTACCTAGTACGTGATGCCTTCCCGCGGGCGGGGGGTCCGATCGGACCCCCCCCCGGTGCCCTGAGTGGTCGGCTCTCGTTCGCGGGCGATTAGGGGTCAGGGGGAGGCCATCCATTGATGGCCACCCCCTCCCGATCGCTCCCACGAATCGAATGCTTCCTCTCCCTCTGTAATGTAAACAGAGGGAGAGGAAGTGATGTCATCTCTCACGGAGCCGGTCTTTTTGATCCGACGCCGAGGAGAGAAGACATCCAAGTAAGTGCACCAACACCACACGTTCAGTAGAACACGCCAGGCACACTTTCCACCCCCCTGTCACCCCCCGATCACCCCCCGATCACCCCCCTGTACCCACTGTCACTCTGACACCAATAGCAGTTTTTTTTTTTTTTTTGCATTGGTGTCAGTTTGTCAGTTATAAGTGTTAGGGCTGTTAGGGTAGCCCCCTTTAGGTCTAGGGTACCCCCCCTTAGGTCCAGGGTACCCCCTAACCCCCCCTAATAAAAGTTAACCCCTTGATTACCCCCCGTCACCAGTGTTGCTAAGCGATCGTTTTTCTGATCGCTGTATTAGTGACACAGGTGACGCTAGTTTAGGGAGGTAAGTATATAGGTTCGCTGTCAGTGTTTTATAGCGACAGGGACCCCCATATACTACCTGCTAAAGGTTTTAACCCCCTGATTGCCCCCTAGTTAACCCTTTCACCAGCGATCACCGTATAAGTGTTACGGGTGACGCTGGTTAGATAGTTTGTTTTTTGTAGTTTATTATAGTTTATTACAGTTTATTACAGTTTATTATAGTTTTAGGGCACCCGCCGTTTATTACCCTATAAAGGTTTAACCCCCTAATTGCCCGGCGGTGATAGAAGTTAAGTTTTTAGGATCAAATAAGGTCTGCGTCGCCCCAGGCAGCGTCAGGTTAGCGCCAGTACCGCTAAAACCCACGCACGCAGCATACACCTCCCTTAGTGCTATAGTATCTGATCGGATCAATATCTGATCCGATCAGATCTATACTCCCCAGAAGTTTAGGGTTCCCTGAAACGCAGTGTTAGCGGGATCAGCCCAGATACCTGCTAGCACCTGCGTTTTGCTCCTCGGCCCAGCCCAGCCCAGCCCACCCAAGTGCAGTATCGATCGATTACTGACACTTACAAAACACTAAGCACACATAACTGCAGCGGTCGCAGAGTCAGGCCTGATCCCTGCGATCGCTAACAGTTTTTTGGTAGCGTTTTGAATCAGTCGCTGACAGTCGGGAGCTTTTTTGCCTGTGAGTCTCACTAGTGTACCCCTAAATTTAGAGGCCAAAATGGCAAATCGAAGGTACACTAGTGAAGAGGCCTACAGGATTCTGAGCATGACAGATAGTGAAGAGGAAGTCACTCATCTGTCAGATTCAGGCTCAGAATACGACCCTGTAGAGGACAGCGGCTCCATGACAGATAGCTCTGACGACGGAGTTGTGGTCCCTGCTAAGGTCAGGCGTACCAGACCCCGAACTTATGCTGTCCTTGAAGTGCATGAACCGCAGGGCTCTCGTAGGGAGCAGAGAGGTACTAGCGCCGCTACTCCTTCTGGTGAACTGGCAAGCACCAGCGGCCTAGTACACCCTGGTCGTACATCCAGCACTGCAGTATCACGTGGTGACGTGGCGAGTCCCATAAGTGCAGTTCAAGCTGGCGAGGTGGCAAGCACTAGTAGTGTCCCGCTGCCACCAAGAAGACGAACACAGGCCCGTCGTGCCCATAGTGCCCTTCCTGCTGCATTGGCCAATCCGAATTGGGTACCCACCACTTCTGCAGCACCCTTACTTCCCCCTTTCACTGGCCAACCCGGAATTCAGGTGGAAACAGTTGACTTTATGCCACTGGATTTTTATTCGCTGTTTTTCACCGAAGATCTCTTTAGATCTATTGTGGACCAAAGCAATTTATACGCTGGTCAATACATCGCCACTATGCCCCAGTCCACCCTTGCCAGAGATTGGAGACCAATTACGGTCTCCGAATTTAAGATCTTTCTGGGCCTTTCCCTCCTCATGGGGTTGAATAAAAAGAGTGAGTTGCGGTCATATTGGTCCACTGACCCAATTTACCATTCACCCTTGTTCTCTGCTTCCATGGCCAGGGCACGATACGAGCAGATTTTGCGGTTCATGCACTTCAACGACAATGAACTCTGTCGTCCTCGTGGAGACCCTGAATACGATCGGCTCTACAAAATTCGGCCCCTCGTAAACCACTTCAACCAACGTTTTGCAGACTTGTTTACCCCCCATCAAGTTGTCTGCGTTGATGAGTCCCTGGTTAAATTTTCTGGCCGCTTGTCATTCAAACAGTACCTTCCCAGCAAGCGTGCCAGATACGGGGTCAAGATGTATAAGCTCTGTGACAGGGCCACAGGCTATACATGTAGATTTATGGTTTACGAGGGCAAAGATAGTCACGTAGAGCCGACAAACTGCCCTGACTACATAGGAAGCGCTGGCAAGATAGTGTGGGACTTGGTGTCACCCTTATTCGGAAAGGGGTACCACTTGTACGTGGACAATTATTATACGAGCGTGCCACTTTTTAGCCACCTTTTTGATCATCAGATTGGAGCATGTGGCACCGTGCGACCTAATCGCCGGGGCTTTCCCCAGCGGCTTGTAGATTCCCGTCTTAGGCTGGGGGAGAGAGCCTGCTTGAAGTATAATAATTTGCTCGCTATGAAGTGGAGGGATAAGAAGAATGTTTTCGTTCTCACCTCCCTTCATGCAGACACGATGGTCCAAATTCCTACGGCGACTGGTGTTGTGGAGAAACCCCTCTGTGTCCACGAATATAACCTTAATATGGGAGGGGTGGACCTCAACGACCAGTTGTTGGCGCCGTACCTAATTGCCCGTAAGGCCAGACGCTGGTACAAAAAAGTGTCTGTTTACTTATTTCAATTGGCTTTGCTGAATGCTTATGTGCTATACAGAGCTTCAGGACGGACTGGATCCTTCCTTAAATTCCAGGAAGAGATCGTCAGAGCCCTTCTGTATCCAGACGGTGCTCCACCTCACCATCCCCAACCAAATGCAGTAAGCCGGCTGCATGAGAGGCATTTTCTTTATGCCCTCCCGAGTACCCCTACCCAACAAACCCCCCAAAAAAGATGTCGTGTCTGCAGCAAGCGCGGATTTAGGCGTGACACCCGGTATTGTTGTCCCCTCTGTCCTGGCAAACCTGGTCTTTGCATTGGTGAATGTTTTGAACGCTACCACACACTAGTGGAGTATTAGCGTAGGGTACAGCACTGCACAGACTAGGCACACTTCCACAGGGTCTCCCAAGATGCTGTCGCATTTTGAGAGACCCAAACCTGGTAAAAGTTAAAAAAGTTAAAGTTACAAAAAAAAGTGTAAAAAAAACAAAAAAAAGTAAAAAAAAGAAAAAAACACAAAAAAAATATAAAATAAAAAAACCAAAAATAGTTGTTGTTTTATTGTTCTCTCTCTATTCTCTCTCTATTGTTCTGCATTCTATACTGCAATGTTTTATTGTTATGTTTTTATCATGTTTGCTTTATAGGTATGCAATTTTTTTATACTTTGTTTTTTTTATTGTTAACCACCTTTGTGTTTTCAGGTACGCCATTCAGCTGCAGAGCGGATTTATTTATCTTGACAGCAACAGCGTTTGCTCCCACGATACATAAAGCCGCGACTCCAGCGCTGTCGGAGGTGATTTCACCACCACAGTTACATACTTCAGCATATATGCCGAAGCGTGGGGGCAGCAGTGGGTGGAGGAGCGATTTGCTCCTGCCTTTTGCGGGAGGATGCCCCCATGCTTCGGCATATATATATTTTTAGGTAGGCACAGGTTGCGTTAAATGTTTTATTTTTTACTATGTTTTTTTTGTATTTTGCTTTGCAGGTATGGTAAGTAATACTGTTATACTGTAATGTTACTTTGTTTTTTTGTTAACCATCATTTGCTTAGCAGGTACGCCATTCAGCTGCAGAGCGGATTTATTTATCTTGACAGCAACAGCGTTTGCTCCCACGATACATAAAGCCGCGACTCCAGCGCTGTCGGAGGTGATTTCACCACCACAGTTACATACTTCAGCATATATGCCGAAGCGTGGGGGCAGCAGTGGGTGGAGGAGCGATTTGCTCCTGCCTTTTGCGGGAGGATGCCCCCATGCTTCGGCATATATATATTTTTAGGTAGGCACAGGTTGCGTTAAATGTTTTATTTTTTACTATGTTTTTTTTGTATTTTGCTTTGCAGGTATGGTAAGTAATACTGTTATACTGTAATGTTACTTTGTTTTTTTGTTAACCATCATTTGCTTAGCAGGTACGCCATTCAGCTGCAGAGCGGATTTATTTATCTTGACAGCAACAGCGTTTGCTCCCACGATACATAAAGCCGCGACTCCAGCGCTGTCGGAGGTGATTTCACCACCACAGTTACATACTTCAGCATATATGCCGAAGCGTGGGGGCAGTAGTGGGTGGAGGAGCGATTTGCTCCTGCCTTTTGCGGGAGGATGCCCCCATGCTTCGGCATATATAAATGGTGCATGTATGCCCATCATTAGAAGTGGGTGGATGAAGGGAGGTATTCTAATGGTGGGCATACCCACCGATCAATATCTTTTTTTCGTTCAGCCCACAGGCTGCATGAAAAAAAAGTTTACAATGTATGCCCAACAAGGACCAGCAACGTACAGGTATGTTGCTGGACTTTGAGTGGTTATACCAGAATGATGCCTGCAGGTTTAGGTATCATCTTGGTATCATTCTTTTCAGCCAGTGGTCGGCTTTCTTGTAAAAGCAATCCTAGCGGCTAATTAGCCTCTAGACTGCTTTTACAAGCAGTGGGAGGGAATGCCCCCCCCCCCCACACCGTCGTCCATGTTTTTCTCTGGCTCTCCTGTCCCAACAGGGAACTTGAGAATGCAGCCGGTGATTCAGCCAGCTGACCATAGAGCTGATCAGAGACCAGAATGGCTCCAAACATCTCTATGGCCTAAGAAACTGGAAGCTACAAGCATTTCATGACTTAGATTTCGCCGGATGTAAACAGCGCCATTGGGAAATTGGGAAAGCATTTTATCACACCGATCTTGGTGTGGTCAGATGCTTTGAGGGCAGAGGAGAGATCTAGGGTCTAATAGACCCCAATTTTTTCTAAAAAGAGTACCTGTCACTACCTATTGCTATCATGGGGGATATTTACATTCCCTGAGATAACAATAAAAATGATAAAAAAAAAAATAAAAATGAAAGGAACAGTTTAAAAATAAGATAAAAAAGCAAAAAAAATAATTAAAAAAAAAAAAAAAAAAAAAGCACCCCTGCCCCCCCCCCTGCTCTCGCACAAAGGCGAACGCAAGCGTCGGTCTGGCGTCAAATGTAAACAGCAATTGCACCATGCATGTGAGGTATCACCGCGAAGGTCAGATCGAGGGCAGTAATTTTAGCAGTAGACCTCCTCTGTAAATCTAAAGTGGTAACCTGTAAAGGCTTTTAAAGGCTTTTAAAAATGTATTTAGTTTGTCGCCACTGCACGTTTGTGCGCAATTTTAAAGCATGTCATGTTTGGTATCCATGTACTCGGCCTAAGATCATCTTTTTTATTTCATCAAACATTTTGACAAAATAGTGTGTTTTAGTGTATTAAAATTTAAAAAAGTGTGTTTTTTCCCCAAAAAATGCGTTTGAAAAATCGCTGCGCAAATACTGTGTGAAAAAAAAAAATTAAACACCCACCATTTTAATCTGTAGGGCATTTGCTTTAAAAAAATATATAATGTTTGGGGGTTCAAAGTAATTTTTTTGCAAAAAAAAATATTTTTTTCATGTAAACAATAAGTGTCAGAAAGGGCTTTGTCTTCAAGTGGTTAGAAGAGTGGGTGATGTGTGACATAAGCTTCTAGATGTTGTGCATAAAATGCCAGGACAGTTCAAAACCCCCCCAAATGACCCCATTTTGGAAAGTAGACACCCCAAGCTATTTGCTGAGAGGCATGTCGAGTCCATTGAATATTTTATATTGTGACACAAGTTGCGGGAAAAAGACAAATTTTTTTTTTTTTTTTTTTTTTTTGCACAAAGTTGTTACTAAATGATATATTGCTCAAACATGCCATGGAAATATGTGAAATTACACCCCAAAATACATTCTGTTGCTTCTCCTGAGTACGGGGATACCACATGTGTGAGACTTTTTGGGAGCCTAGCCGCGTACGGGACCCCAAAAACCAAGCCCCGCCTTCAGGCTTTCTAAGGGCGTAAATTTTTGATTTCACTCTTCACTGCCTATCACAGTTTCGGAGGCCATGGAATGCCCAGATGGCACAACCCCCCCCCAAATGACCCCATTTTGGAAAATAGACACCCAAAGCTATTTGCTGAGAGGTATAGTGAGTATTTTGCAGACCTCACTTTTTTTCACAAAGTTTTGAAAATTGAAAAAAGAAAAAAAAAATACGTTTTTCTTGCCTTTCTTCATTTTCAAAAACAAATGAGAGCTGCAAAATACTCACCATGCCTCTCAGCAAATAGCTTGGGGTGTCTACTTTCCAAAATGGGGTCATTTGGGGGGGGTTTGTGCCATCTTGGCATTTTATGGCCTTCAAAACTGTGATAGGTAGTGAGGAGTAAAATCAAAAATGTATGCCCTTAGAAATCCTGAAGGCGGTGCTTGGTTTTCGGGGCCCCGTACGCGGCTAGGCTCCCAAAAAGTCCCACACATGTGGTATCCCCGTACTCAGGAGAAGCAGCAGAATATATTTTGGGGTGTAATTCCACATATGCCCATGGCATGTTTGAACAATATATCATTTAGTGACAACTTTGTGCAAAAAAAAAAAAAAAAAAAAAAAAATTGTCACTTTCCCGCAACTTGTGTCAAAATATAAAATATTCCATGGACTCAACATGCCTCTCAGCAAATAGCTTGGGGTGTCTACTTTCCAAAATGGGGTCAATTGGGGGGGGTTTGTGCCATCTGGGCATTTTATGGCCTTCAAAAATGTGATAGGTAGTGGGGAGTGAAATTACAACTTTACACCCTTAGAAATCCTGAAGGCGGTGCTGGGTTTTCGGGGCCCCGTACGCAGCTAGGCTCCCAAAAAGTCCCACACATGTGGTATCCCCGTACTCAGGAGAATCAGCAGAATGTATTTTGGGGTGCAATTCCACATATGCCCATGGCCTGTGTGAGCAATATATCATTTAGTGACAACTTTGTGCAAAAAAAAAAAAAATTCTCACATTCCCGCAACTTGTGTCAAAAAATAAAATATTCCATGGACTCAACATGCCTCTCAGCAAATAGCTTGGGGTGTCTACTTTCCAAAATGGGGTCATTTGGGGGGGTTTTGTGCCATCTTGGCATTTTATGGCCTTCAAAACTGTGATAGGTAGTGAGAAGTGAAATCAAAAATTTATGCCCTTAGAAATCCTGAAGGCGGTGCTTGGTTTTCGGGGCCCCGTACGCGGCTAGGCTCCCAAAAAGTCCCACACATGTGGTATCCCCGTACTCAGGAGAAGCAGCAGAATATATTTTGGGGTGCAATTCCACATATGCCCATGGCATGTTTGAGGAATATATCATTTAGTGACAACTTTGTGCAAAAAAATAAAAAAATAAAAAAAAAATTGTCACTTTCCAGCAACTTGTGTCAAAATATAAAATATTCCATGGACTCAACATGCCTCTCAGCAAATAGCTTGGGGTGTCTACTTTCCAAAATGGGGTCATTTGGGGGGGTTTTGTGCCATCTTGGCATTTTATGGCCTTCAAAACTCTGATAGGTAGTGAGGAGTGAAATGAAAAATTTATGCCCTTAGAAATCCTAAAGGCGGTGATTGGTTTTCGGGGCCCCGTAGGCGGCTAGGCTCCCAAAAAGTCCCACACATGTGGTATCCCCATACTCAGGAGAAGCAGCTAAATGTATTTTGGGGTACAATTCCACATATGCCCATGGCCTGTGTGAGCAATATATCATTTAGTGACAACTTTGTGCAAAAAAAAAAAAAATTGTCACATTCCCACAACTTGTGTCAAAAAATAAAATATTCCATGGACTCAACATACCTCTCAGCAAATAGCTTGGGGTGTCTACTTTCCAAAATGGGGTCATTTGGGGGTGTTTTGTGCCATCTTGGCATTTTATGGCCTTCAAAACTGTGATAGGTAGTGAGGAGTGTAATCAAAAATCTATGCCCTTAGAAATCCTGAAGGCGGTGCTTGGTTTTCGGGGCCCCATACGCGGCTAGGCTCCCAAAAAGTCCCACACATGTGGTATCCCCGTACTCAGGAGAAGCAGCTGAATGTATTTTGGGGTGCAATTCCACATATGCCCATGGCCTGTGTGAGCAATATATCATTTAGTGACAACTTTTTGTAAATTTTTTTTTTTTTTTTTTTTTTGTCATTATTCAATCACCTGGGACAAAAAAAATAAATATTCAGTGGGTTCAACATGCCTCTCAGCAATTTCCTTGGGGTGTCTACTTTCCAAAATGGGGTCATTTGGGGGGGTTTTGTACTGCCCTGCCATTTTAGCACCTCAAGAAATGACATAGGCAGTCATAAACTAAAAGCTGTGTAAATTCCAGAAAATGTACCCTAGTTTGTAGGCGCTATAACTTTTGCGCAAACCAATAAATATACGCTTATTGACTTTTTTTTTACCAAAGACATGTGGCCGAATACATTTTGGCCTAAATGTATGACTAAAATTGAGTTTATTGGATTTTTTTTATAACAAAAAGTAGAAAATATCATTTTTTTTCAAAATTTTCGGTCTTTTTCCGTTTATAGCGCAAAAAATAAAAATGGCAGAGGTGATCAAATACCATCAAAAGAAAGCTCTATTTGTGGGAAGAAAAGGACGCAAATTTCGTTTGGGTACACCATTGCATGACCGCGCAATTAGCAGTTAAAGCGACGCAGTGCCAAATTGTAAAAAGTGCTCTGGTCAGGAAGGGGGTAAATCCTTCCGGGGCTGAAGTGGTTAAAGGCTTATATGCAAGTTATTGTCATAAAAAGTGTTTGGGGACCCGGGTCCTGCCCCAGGGGACATGGATCAATGCAAAAAAAAGTTTTAAAAACGGACGTTTTTTCAGGAGCAGTGATTTTATTAATGCTTAAAGTCAAACAATAAAAGTGTAATATCCCTTTAAATTTCGTACCTGGGGGGTGTCTATAGTATGCCTGTAAAGGGGCGCATGTTTCCCGTGTTTAGAACAGTCTGACAGCAAAATGACATTTGGAAGGAAAAAACTCATTTAAAACTAGCCGCGGCTATTGCATTGCCGACAATACACATAGAAGTTCATTGATAAAAACGGCATGGGAATTCCCCACAGGGGAACCCCGAACCAAAATAAAAAAAAAAAAATGATGTGGGGGTCCCCCTAAATTCCATACAAGGCCCTTCAGGTCTGGTATGGATATTAAGGGGAACCCCAGCCAAAATTGAAAAAAAAATTGACGTGGGGTTCCCCCTAAATTCCATACCAGACCCTTCAGGTCTGGTATGGATTTTAAGGGGAACCCCGCGCCAAAAAAAAAAAAAAAAAACGGCGTGGGGTCCCCCTAAAAATCCATACCAGACCCTTATCCGAGCACGCAACCTGGCAGGCCGCAGGAAAAGAGGGGGGGACGAGAGTGCGGCCCCCCCCCCCTCCTGAACCGTACCAGGCCACATGCCCTCAACATTGGGAGGGTGCTTTGGGGTAGCCCCCCAAAACACCTTGTCCCCATGTTGATGAGGACAAGGGCCTCATCCTCACAACCCTGGCCGGTGGTTGTGAGGGTCTGCGGGCGGGGGGCTTATCGGAATCTGGAAGCCCCCTTTAACAAGGGGACCCCCAGATCCCGGCCCCCCCCCCTGTGTGAAATGGTAAGGGGGTACTTACCCCTACCATTTCACTAAAAAACTGTCAAAAATGTTAAAAATGACAAGAGACAGTTTTTGACAATTCCTTTATTTAAATGCTTCTTCTTTCTTCTTTCTTCCTTCATCTTCTTCTGGTTCTTCTGGCTCTTCTGGTTCTTCCTCCGGCGTTCTCGTCCAGCATCTTCTCCGCGGCGTCTTCTATCTTCTTCTCCTCGGGCCGCTCCGCACCCATGGCATGAGGGGGGAGGCTCCCGCTCTTCTCTTCATCTTCTTCTCTTCTTCATCTTCTTCTTCATCTTCTTCTTCTTCTTCTTCCTTCTTCTCTTCTTCCTGTCTTCTCCGGGCCGCTCCGCAGCCATGCTGGCATGGTGGGAGGCTCCCGCTGTGTGACGGCGTCTCTTCGTCTGACGGTTCTTAAATAACGGGGGGCGGGGCCATCCGGTGACCCCGCCCCCCTCTGACGCACGGTGACTTGAGGGACTTCCCTGTGACGTCACGGGGAATGCCACAGGGAAGTCCCGTCATGTCACCGTGCGTCAGAGGGGGGCGGGGCCACCGGGTGGCCCCGCCCCCCGTTATTTAAGAACCGTCAGACGAAGAGACGCCGTCACACAGCGGGAGCCTCCCTCCATGCCACAGCATGGCTGCGGAGCGGCCCGCAGAAGACAGGAAGAAGAGAAGAAGAGAAGAAGAGAAGAAGGAAGAAGAAGAAGAAGATGAAGAAGAAGATGAAGAAGAGAAGAAGATGAAGAGAAGAGCGGGAGCCTCCCCCCTCATGCCATGGGTGCGGAGCGGCCCGAGGAGAAGAAGATAGAAGACGCCGCGGAGAAGATGCTGGACGAGAACGCCGGAGGAAGAACCAGAAGAGCCAGAAGAACCAGAAGAAGATGAAGGAAGAAAGAAGAAGCATTTAAATAAAGGAATTGTCAAAAACTGTCTCTTGTCATTTTTAACATTTTTGACAGTTTTTTAGTGAAATGGTAGGGGTAAGTACCCCCTTACCATTTCACACAGGGGGGGGGCCGGGATCTGGGGGTCCCCTTGTTAAAGGGGGCTTCCAGATTCCGATAAGCCCCCCGCCCGCAGACCCTCACAACCACCGGCCAGGGTTGTGAGGATGAGGCCCTTGTCCTCATCAACATGGGGACAAGGTGTTTTGGGGGCTACCCCAAAGCACCCTCCCAATGTTGAGGGCATGTGGCCTGGTACGGTTCAGGAGGGGGGGGGGCCGCACTCTCGTCCCCCCCTCTTTTCCTGCGGCCTGCCAGGTTGCGTGCTCGGATAAGGGTCTGGTATGGATTTTTAGGGGGACCCCACGCCGTTTTTTTTTTTTTTTTTGGCGCGGGGTTCCCCTTAAAATCCATACCAGACCTGAAGGGTCTGGTATGGAATTTAGGGGGAACCCCACGTCAATTTTTTTTTTCAATTTTGGCTGGGGTTCCCCTTAATATCCATACCAGACCTGAAGGGCCTTGTATGGAATTTAGGGGGACCCCCACATCATTTTTTTTTTTTTATTTTGGTTCGGGGTTCCCCTGTGGGGAATTCCCATGCCGTTTTTATCAATGAACTTCTATGTGTATTGTCGGCAATGCAATAGCCGCGGCTAGTTTTAAATGAGTTTTTTCCTTCCAAATGTCATTTTGCTGTCAGACTGTTCTAAACACAGGAAACATGCGCCCCTTTACAGGCATACTATAGACACCCCCCAGGTACGAAATTTAAAGGGATATTACACTTTTATTGTTTGACTTTAAGCATTAATAAAATCACTGCTCCTGAAAAAACGTCTGTTTTTAAAACTTTTTTTTGCATTGATCCATGTCCCCTGGGGCAGGACCCGGGTCCCCAAACACTTTTTATGACAATAACTTGCATATTAGCCTTTAAAATTAGCACTTTTGATTATTCATGTTCGTGTCCCATAGACTTTAACGGCGTTCGCGTGTTCGAACGAATTTTTTTCCTGTTCGCATGTTCTGGTGCGAACCGAACAGGGGGGTGTTCGGCTCATCCCTACTCAAGGTCGATGTACCGAATTCTTTTCCGGATCAGGAGGTAGGACCTCCTGAAGCTATAATCATGGGTGGGGAAGAGGAATTTAAGATTGAAACCATTTTGGACTATAGGAAACGACAAGAGCAAAATCAATATTTAATTAAATGGAGAGGCTTTGGCCCAGAAGAGAATTCCTTGGAACCCGAAACAAATCTCCATGCCCAGAGACTCATATGGGCCTTTCACCACTCCGTTCAGAGGGTTCGGTTTCAAGGGGCATCACAGTACTAGCTCCCGTCTCCATGCAGCAGTGACCAACGGCCATGCGCAGTGTCCCCGACAAAGGCGAATGAGTTCCGGATCGAACGTGCACACCCACGCACCCGTACGAACGTGTGCGCGCACCCGCACACACATACGAGTGGGTGTACGTTCTCACGCACACACATTCACGTCCACCAATCCTGGCACTCAGCACCATATATAAACAAGGTCTTTGCCTGACACTAGTAGTGGATTGTCTTCAGCTAGTTCCTGAGTTCCTGATTCCTGTGTGACCTGTTACCTTGCTCCTGACTACCCGGCTTCCTTGACTACTCTCCTGGATCTCCCTTGCCTGCTACCTACCTTTACTGATTATACCGACCCTGGCTTGGACTCTCTACTACGGCTCTACTTCCTGACTTTGTACCTCGCTGCCTGCCCGTTGCCAACCTCTGCCTGACCTTGACCACAAACTTGCCTTCTGTGTGGATACCTTGTTGCTAGTCAGTTGGCAACCTTTGCCTGTCCTGACGTTGCAGTTGTTCTTGAATCCATACCTACATGCCTGGCTTCTACTGAGTAGTTCTGGGGATCAGTCTTCTCATCTTCTCCAAGAGGATCCTGAATCTCTAAGTTCCAGCCTCCAGCCGCAGGCACCTGCACCCTTCCGTGCCCCAGCACTCCCTGTCCTCACTACCAGGGGTGTTGAGACCGGAACCATGTGAGAGGCCTCCCTCAGCATTTCAGACTCCGCTGTAAGGTACATGACAGAGTCCCAAAAAGTCCCACACATGTGGTATCCCCGTACTCGGGAGAAGCTGCATAATGTATTTTGGGGTGTAATTCCACATATGCCCATGGCATGTTTGAGCAATATATCATTTAGTGACAACTAAATGTGCAAAAAAAGTTTGTCATTTTCCTGCAACTTGTGGCAAAATATAAAATATTCCATGGACTCAACATGCCTCTCAGCAAATAGCTTGGGGTGTCTACTTTCCAAAATGGGGTCATTTTGGGGAGTTTTGTGCCATCTTTGCATTTTATATCCTTCAAAACTGTGATAGGTAGTGAGGAGTGAAATCAAAAATTTACGCCCTTAGAAATCATGAAGGCGGTGATTGGTTTTTGGGGCCCCATACGCGGCTAGAGTCCCAAAAAGTCCCACACATGTGTTATCCCCATACTTGGGAGAAGCAGCAGAATATATTTTGGGGTGTAATTCCACATATACCCATGGCATGTGTGAGCAATATATCATTTAGTGACAACTTTATGCAAAAAACAAAAGGTTTGTTTTCCCGCAACTTGTGGCAAAATATAAAATATTCCATGGACTTAACATGCTTCTCAGCAAATAGCTTGGGGTGTCTACTTTCCAAAATGGGGTCATTTTGGGGGATTTTGTGCCATCTTGGCATTTTATGGCCTTCAAAACTGTGATAGCTAGTGAGGAGTGAAATCAAAAATTTATGCCCTTAGAAATCCTGAAGGCGGTGATTGGTTTTCGGGGCCCCATACATGGCTAAATTCTCAAAAAGTCCCACACATGTGGTATCCCCATACTCGTGAGAAGCAGCAGAATGTTTTTTGGGGTGTAATTCCACATATGCCCATGGCATGTATGAGCAATATATCATTTAGTGACAACTTTGTGCAAAAAAAAGTTTGTCATTTTCACGCAACTTGTGGCAAAATATAAAATATTCCATGTACTCAACATGCCTCTCAGCAAACAGCTTGGGGTCTCTACTTTCCAAAATGGGGTCATTTTGGGGGTTTGTGCCATCTTAGCATTTTATGGCCTTCAAAACTGTGATAGGTAGTGAAGAGTGAAGTCAAAAATGTATGCCCTTAGAAATCCCGAAGTCAGTGATTGGTTTTCGGGGCCCCGTATGCATATAGACTCCCAAAAAGTCCCACACATGTGGTATCCCCGTACTATGGAGAAGCAGCTGAATGTATTTTCAGGTGTAATTTCACATATGCCCATGCCATGTGTGAGCAGTATATCATTTAGTGACAACTTTGTGCAAAAGACAAAAGGTTTGTTTTCCTGCAACTTGTGGCAAAATATAAAATATTCCATGGACTTAACATGCCTTTCAGCAAATAGCTTGGGGTGTCTACTTTCCAAAATGGGGTCTTTTTTGGGGGGGGATTTGTGCCATCTTGGCATTTTATGGCCTTCAAAACTGTGATAGGTAGTGAGGAGTGAAATCAAAAATTAACGCCCTCATGCCCTGTACACACGGTCGGACATTGCTCGGACATTCCGACAACAAAATCCATGTTTTTTTTCCGACGGATGTTGGCTTAAACTTGTTTTGCCTACACACAGTCACACAAAGTTGTCGGAATTTCCAATCGCCAATGGTCACGTACACCACGTACGACGAGACTATAAAAGGGCAGTTCAGAACCAAGCGCAGCACCCTTTGGGCTACTTTTGCTAATCTCGTGTTAGTAAAAGTTTGGTGAGAGACGATTCGCACTTTTTCAGAACTCGTGGTTTTCAGATCGTTTTCTGCTGTTCAGTTTGTGCTTGTGGGTTTGTATCTGGTCTTCAGTGCGTGCAGCGAGTTACCATTGACTTGTCATTGTGTTCTTGTGCGTTTGTTACTGATTTTCAGATCGCTCTTCACAGGCCTTGCTGTTCTTCAGTGCGTTCTGTTACTTCGTTCTGACCAGCCAACCGTTTTCTTGCCATGTTGCGTGTACGTACTCATCGTAGAGTTCGTGCTGTACGGGGGTTTGGTGTTGGGGTCCTTACTTTGACACAAGCCCAGTCCATGAACAGGGCAAGGAGGAGTTCATGGACCAAGAATTGGTTGCTCCAGCGTGACCAATTCTGTCACATGCCTTTGCTCCGTGACATCCGTGAGAATAATCCTGATGATTTCAGGAACTTTCTCTGGATGACGGACCTCGTATTTCACCGTTTGTTGGCTTTGCTGACCCCTTATAGCAGCAGGCAGGATAAGTGCATGAGGCAAGCTATCACTGCGGAGCAGAGGCTCGTCACCACCCTGAGGTACTTGGCGACGGGAGAAGCCTGCAGGACCTTAAGTTCTCGACAGGCATCTCCTCCCAGGCTCTGGGGATCATTATCCCAGAGACCTGTTCTGCCATTATCCAGGTCCTGCAGAAGGAGTATATTAAGGTAAGATTTTTATCCTTTAACATCACATTCTATTGTATTTAATATTTGATAATGTATTGTATTTCTTTCCTCATTCCCTAATTACCATGATTGTAATATGCTGTGAATGTCCCCTTTGTCCTCATGCATGCTGGAAATTAAAAAAAAAAAAAATTGTCCTTCAGACATATTGCCTTCATTTATCTCCCCAGCATGCTCTCCTGGGCCTATATCCACCTTGTCTAGTCAATTAACAATGTATTTTGTCAGCTCCATAGTAGTGCTTTACCCTAAACACACCCTAAAATGTGTTAAAATGTGATTTTTGCTTGAAATTCAGGCAGAGTGCCAGATTTTTTTTTTGTGTCCCAAAATCATTTGCAACCCTCCCTCCCCCAAATGCTAACTCAGGTGATACTACTCCTCTATCTATCCTCAATCTTCTATCTGCTGACTTTGCCAAACCCATACACACTATACCCACCACTTTTGTGGTCATATTTATGGATGAAATCCCCAAGCATGTAGTGCAAGGGCCTGCCTGAATACTTTCAAATGGTAATGTTAAAAGTTTTTGTATCCTATTATTATCTTGATAGGTAATAGCAGAATGTAAAAATGTGCTAAAATGTGTACAGTGTGTATTTATCTCTTTGTATTATGACACTTCTTACCTGTCCAGTGGGCTGCCAATAGTGTAAGTAAGGAGGGGCTGGCCAAAGTAATACACATTATTTATGCATTCATCTCTCAATGAAGTGGAGAGGGTTACCTGGCCAAACCCCACCCCCCCTAAAATTTGTAAAATGGCCCATGAGGGGGGGAGGAATCTGATAGGTGGACCTTATACCTTTGTTTTTAAATACTCCCTAAAATAAATGTTATACTGATGTTGGCCAAGAATGTTTGTGTCTAATCTGCTCTCCATGTTTATGTGCAAAATTATTAATGTATTTTTCTTGTTTGACTCCACAGTTTCATTCCAACCCACAGAAATGGCAGACTGTGGCCTCCCACTTTGCCCAGAGGTGGGACTTTCCTAACTATGGAGGGGCAATTGATGGGAAACACATCCACATCATCCCACCACCCAACTCGGGGTCATACTATTACAACTACAAGGGGTTAAATAGTATTGTGATGTTGGTGGTGTCAGCTACTTACGAGTTCCTGTATGTGGACGTGGGGAAGAATGGCCAGATGTCAGATGGTGGAGTCATCGCCCACACAGAGTTCTACAGGCATCTCCAGAATTAAAGCTTGGGCTTGCCACCTCCAGAAGACAATGCGGAAGGACTCCCATTCGTCTTCGTTGCAGATGAAGTGTTTGTGCTGGGGGACCATCTTATGTGGCCATTCCCTATGAGGACCCTCACCCCGGACCAGAGGGTTTTTAATTACCGGCTGGCCAGAGCCAGAAGAGTGGTGGAGAACACATTTGGAATAATTCCCAGCCGGTTCCGTCTATTTCTTACACCGATACACATGGCAGAATATAAACTCAATCACATCATCCTGGCTTGCTGTGTTCTCCACAACTTTTTAAGGAGAAATTCTTGGAACTATGCTGGCTCAGTTGGACCTGAGGCCGGAATTAATTTTAATGAGCCAACCCTGACGGTGTCTGAGACATTTTTTAAATAAAAATATATTTTAAACTGAACAAATATTTGCTTAGATTTACTGCTTGGCTTTCTTTTAGCTGACCATGACCGAAATTTGGGGAGTCCTGAAAATGGCGTGATTGATAAAAGTACAAAACACTGTTGAGTGTTATTTACTAAAGGAAAATACACTTTGCACTACAAGTGCACTTGAGACTGCACTGAAACTGCAATTGTAGTGCAAAGTGGATTTGCCTTTAGTAAATAACCCCTATTGTCACTGAAAACATCAACTTTACAACAAAAAAATGCTTTTGATCATTGAAAGAAGAAGCCACACATTGTTGATTATCAATCTTTTTAATCAAAGCACAATCACATGTGCATTTATAAAAGGTTTTCAAAACAAACCAACATGTTTGTTGTATAACAATTTTTTAGGTCACATAAAAAAGTCAAAATTGCCCTTTAAGGTAAAACAGGCATGTTCAAAACCAACAAGAAATACATAACTCTGGAACTTACAAAGTTCAACTTTTGTCGAAATTGAAGGCAATATCAGACATGAGTATTTATAAACTGTGTTTGATATTGCGTTCAGCAGATGGGGTGAAGTCACCCCTGGAAAAGCCAAATTTTGAAGATGCACACAAATTGCCGAATATCAACATGTGCTAACTGCCATCATGGGGGATCAATGGATGTGTTTTGTGGGTACAACCCCTTCCTCTCAGATACTTTATTATTGAGGAAGGGGTTGCACCCACAAAACGCGTACATTGATCTCCCTTGATGGCAGATAGCACATGTTGACACACTGTGTGCATCTTCAAAATTTGGCTTTTCTATAATATGTCACAAAATTTTCAAAAAATTATCAGAAAAACAAAGCAGAAATAAGTTAGGGATTTCTAGGAGTTTTTAAATTCTCCCTAAAACATCAATGATGTTCTTCATTTTGTTTTGAACATTATTGATGTTTTGCTTGATGTTTTCCAAGTCCCTATTACACCCCATTATCTCCCCGATCAGGATCTGGGCACTTCCACTGGTGAAATGACCTTCATCCACAACATCACGATCGCCTAAAAATATATAAAAAAACCACCATGTATTATAAATATGCAGGCATTAGGGATGAGCTGAACACCCCCCTTTTCGGTTTGCACCAGAACTTGCGAACATGCAAATTCGCTCGAACACGCGAACACCGTTAAAGTCTATGGGACACGAACATGAATAATCAAAAGTGCTCATTTTAAAGGCTTATATGCAAGTTATTGTCATAAAAATTGTTTGGGGACAGTGATTTTAATAATGCTTAAAGTGAAACAATAAAAGTGTAATATTCCTTTAAATTTCGTACCTGGGGGGTGTCTATAGTATGCCTGTAAAGGGGCGCATGTTTCCCGTGTTTAGAACAGTCTGACAGCAAAATGACATTTCAAAGGAAAAAAAGTCATTTAAAACGACTCACGGCTATTAATGAATTGCCGGTCCGACAACATAAAAGTTGATTGATAAAAATGGCATAGGAATTCCCCACAGGGGAACCCCAAACCAAAATTTTTTTTAAAAATGACGTGGGGGTCCTCTAAATTCCATACCAGGCCCTTCAGGTCTGGTATGGATTTTAAGGGGAACCCCGCACCAAAATTTTAAAAAACATTGGCGTGGGGTCCCCCCAAAAATCCATACCAGACCCTTATCCGAGCACGCAACCTGGCAGGCCTCAGGAAAAGAGGGGGGCTGAAAGAGCGCCCCCCCTCCTGAAATGTACCAGGCCACATGCCCTCAACATTTGGAGGGTGCTTTGGGGTAGCCCCCAAAACACCTTGTCCCGATGTTGATGGGGACAAGGGCCTCATCCCCACAACCCTTGCCCGGTGGTTGTAGGGGTCTGCAGGCGGGGGGCTTATCGGAATCTGGAAGCCCCCTTTAACAAGGGGACCCCCAGATCCCGGCCCTCCCCCCTGTGTGAAATGGTAGGGGGGTACAAGAGTACCCCTACCATTTCACAAAAAAACTGTCAAAAATGTTAAAAATGACAAGAGACAGTTTTTGACAATTCCTTTATTTAAATGCTTCTTCTTTCTTCTATCTTCTATCTTCTTTCTTCTATCTTCTATCTTCTATCTTCCTTGGTTTCTTCCTCCATCTTCTTCCGGTTCTTCTGGTTCTTCCTTCGGTGTTCTCATCCGGCATCTCCTCCGTGGCATCTTCTTCTCTTCATCTTCTTCTCCGGCGCATCCATGATAGCATGGAGGGAGGCTCCCGTTGAGTGACACTTCTCCTCTTCTGACAGTTCTTAAATAAGGGAGGGCGGGGCTACCCGTTGACCCTGTCCCCCTCTTATGCACGGGGACTTGACGGGGACTTCCCTGTGGCATTCCCTGTGATGTCAGAGGGGACGGGGTCACCGGGTGGCCCCGCCCTCTGTTATTTAAGAACCGTCAGAAGAGGAGAAGCGTCACACAGCGGGAGCCTCCCTCCATGCCATCATGGATGCGGAGCGGCCCGGAGAAGAAGATGAAGAGAAGAAGACGCCGCGGAGGAGATGCCGGACGAGAACACTGGAGGAAGAACCAGAAGAACCAGAAGAAGAAGAAGATGGAGGAAGAAACTGAAGGAAAATAGAAGATAGAACAAAGAAGATAGAACAAAGAAGATAGAAGAAAGAAGAAGCATTTAAATAAAGGAATTGTCAAAAACTGTCTCTTGTCATTTTTAACATTTTTGACAGTTTTTTGTGAAATGGTAGGGGTACAAAAAGTACCCCCTTACCATTTCACACAGGGGGGGGGGGCCGGGATCTGGGGGTCCCCTTGTTAAAGGGGGCTTCCAGATTCCGATAAGCCCCCCACCCACAGACCCCCACAACCACCGGGCAAGGGTTGTGGGGATGAGGCCCTTGTCCCCATCAACATGGGGTCAACGTGTTTTGGGGGGCTACCCCAAAGCACCCTCCCAATGTTGAGGGTATGTGGCCTGGTATGGTTCAGGAGGGGGGGTGCTCTCTCGCCCCCCCCCTTTTCCTGCAGCCTGTCAGGTTGCGTGCTTGGATAAGGGTCTGGTATGGATTTTTGAGGGGACCCCACGCCAATTTTTTTAAAAATTTTGGCGCAGGGTTCCCCTTAAAATCCATACCAGACCTGAAGGGCCTGGCATGGAATTTAGGGTGACCCCCTACGTCATTTTTTTTTATTTTGGTTTGGGGTTCCCTTGTGGGGAATTCCCATGCCGTTTTTATCAATGAACTTTTATGTGTATTGTCAGACCGGCAATTCATTAATAGCCGCGAGTAGTTTTAAATGACTTTTTTTCCTTTGAAATGTCATTTTGTTGTCAGACTGTTCTAAACACGGGAAACATGCGCCCCTTTACAGGCATACTATAGACACCCCCCAGGTACGAAATTTAAAGGGATATTACACTTTTATTGTTTAACTTTAAGCATTATTAAAATCACTGCTCCCAATAAAAACGGCCATTTTTAAAACTTTTTTTTGCATTGATCCATGTCCCCTGGGGCAGGACCCAGGTCCCCAAACACTTTTTATGACAATACCATGCATATAAGCCTTTAAAATTAGCCCTTTTGATTTCTCCTATAGACTTTTAAAGGGTGTTCTGCGGCTTTCGATTTCAAATTTGCCGCGAACACCCCAAATTGTTCGCTGTTCGGCGAACTGGCGAACAGCCGATGTTCGAGTTGAACATGAGTTTGACTCGAACTCGAAGCTCATCCCTAGCAGGCATCCATCTCTTACCTGAAGCTGTGGTTGCAGACACTCACCTGTTGTGGTGACAATTTTCTCAACGTCTCCTTCCTCCTCCTCTGGTTGTGTTTGTAGGATTTCACCTTCTTCCTGAGGGGGGGTCTGTTGTCTCCTCTGATAAGTGGTGTCCTCCGAGTCTTTTCTCACCTATGTAAAAAAAATAGGTATTCTTAGTGTGACGGGAGGGCCCGTGGAACTCAGAATCCCTTGAAAAGTAGGGGATGCTCTTGCTCCAGCTCCCCATACACCTCTTATGTTTAAGTCACCCTGTGCTATCCTGGCACAGGGTGAGTGAGAAAATATATCTTGGACTACTTAAAATGGGACAGTAATATTTGTCCACAATATCTCCCAGGATGTATTGTAGAGACTATTCTTGGTTTGATTGATTCTGAACTCAACCTGTTAATTGAGTGAGCTGATCACATTAGCCTCCAGGACTGGCTAGGAGACGAACAGTCTAGTCTGGCTTACCACAGGTTCTAAGGGTATTCCACACATTGTTGTTTGTTCTAATTAACCCTGTTTTGATGTTTATGGTAATGTGTATTGAATAGTCACCTAGTCTGGGTAAATGATTTAGTAAACTAGCTCATGTTAATTAGGTTACAGTTGTATTGTTAGAGGAGGTTCCAACGGCATATAAAGTTTTGTAATTTTGATTCTAAATAAAAATAGTCCATGTTAGCAACAAGCAAGTGTCGCCTTGTTTTGTGCTAAGAGAGGTTGGAATAGCTGATATCTGTATCCAGACTGGGAGGAAGTGGTATATGACGGAAACACTCAAGTGGAGTGTGGGACGTTCCGTGACACTTAGCACACAGATATTTGATGCCAGAAATAGGAATATGAAACATTGCTTGGAAGTGGGGTACGATTGTCTGTTTTGGCAGAGTTCCAAGATGAAGAAATATTGTTTTCCTTTGTCAAGCTTGAATACTTACCTGTTTTGTACAAGCTTCACAGATGAAGACACCCCTATAGTATACACTGAAGCACCTGTGTGGGCCCACTAATAAAAAGGGTGTTCTGGTGTTCCACACTAATGTTCCAGCATCCAGATGTGTAAACAGCTGCTGAGTGTCCTCTCCTTACACAGAATCTATTTAGCATTTAATTCTAGTTACAAACTAGACAACAAACTTATTTTAAGAGAAGTAGGCCAGAAAAAATGTATTGAAATGCATCTGGACAAAACATGGTGTTTTATTGTCCGAACGAACAATGTTTCCTATGAACGAATAATGTGTCCATGAACATGAAAGTTGCCATTTTAAACTGTACAACAGTATAAAGAAAAGCACATGGAGCAGCACAAACATAATAAAAATAAAGAATAGGAACACAGAATTACTTACTTTTTTGAAGCACTCTCCTGATCCTTCTATACTGATCCTGTTCCCTGATTTTGAGGTCCGACCACCGCTTCCTGAGTTGATCCTTAGATTGACGTACCCCAAAATTCTTCTGCAGACTCTTCACAACTTTAGTCATGATCTTGGCCTTTCTGACATTGGGGTTGGGGTAAGGTCCATACTTCCCGTCATAGTCGGTCCTTTTCAGTATATCCACCATCTCCACAAAGGACATATTTGATGGCTTAAATCCTCTCCTCCGGGATTGTGATGTTTCTGGCTCTGGGCTTTCCTCCTCCTCCTCCTTGCTGTAATTAGCACGCACCAGCTGTGTCTCTGTCATGTGCTCTTCCCCACTGCACCGAACAAGAAGGGGCGGGGAATAGACTAGAAAGAACGTCAGGGGTTGGCGTAGTTTCACGCATGCGCAGTGTATATAATACGTAACACGCGTGCGTCATATATACGATCTGTAAGCGGAGGAAGGAGTATAGGAATCGCCAATCTTGATAACGAAGGTAACATTAAACTTGGGCCTATACTGCTTAGAGATTGAGGCCTATTTTGGGACAAGATTAGGAGACTTTAGCCTGACATTAGGGTTTGTCTTGTGTATTGCAGATAAAATGGATGGCTTCAATGACCACAACTTCCTCCCCCTGTTCATAGACAAATACAGGGAGCTGCCCTGTCTGTGGCAGGTCAAACACCCGCATTATAATCATAAACAAAAGAGACAGGCAGCGCTGGAGAAACTGCTGGAGTTGGTGAAGCCGGTGGTCCCCACGGCAACTATCCCCTATTTAAAAGCCACAATTGGTGGCCTGAGGAGTACTTATCTTAGGGAGCTCAAGAAGGTCCAGGATTCCCAGAGATCAGCAGCTGCAGCAGATAACATTTATGTCCTCAGGCGGTGGTACTATAAGAGACTAATGCCGCGTACACATGGTCAGACTTTCCGGCATACTTGGTCCGGCGGACCAGAGTGTGCCGGAAAATTTGCCCGTGTGTAGGCTCCGGCGGACTTTTCCGGCGGACTTTTTCCCAAAAGCCTGCCGGACCTAGATTTGAAACAAGTTTTAAATCTTTCCGTCGTCTGTGTGCTGGTCCGACAGAAAGCCAGCTCGTGTGTATGATGGTCCAACTGACCAGATACGACGCGAGGGCAGGGTATTGCATTTCGCGCTCACTGCAATAGGAAAAACAAAATTTCCTATTGCGGCGAGCGCGGGGCAAACCAGGCCCTTAGGTCTGGTATGGATTATAAGGGGAACTCCCCCTATGACGAAAAAACGGTGTGGGGCCCCCCTAAGATCCATTCCAGACCCCGATCCGAGCACGCAGCCTGGCCGGTCAGGAAAGGAGGTGGGGACGAGTGAGCGCCCCCCTCCTGAACCGTACCAGGCCGCATGCGCCCTGCGGGCCCCCCCACCCCAAAGCACCTTGTCCCCATGTTGATGAGGACAAGGGCCTCTTCCCGACAACCCTGGCCGTTGGTTGTCGGGGTCTGCGGGCGGGGGGCTTATCGGAATCCGGGAGCCCCCTATAATAAGAGGGCCCCCAGATCCCGGCCCCCCCACCCTATGTGAATGAGTATGGGGTACATGGTACCCCTACCCATTCACCCAGGGAAAAAGTGTAAATAATAAAACACTACACAGGTTTTTAAAATATTTTATTAAACAGCTCCGGGGGGGATCTTCTTCCGGCTTCGGGGGTCTTCTTCCGGCTTCGGGGGTCCCTCCAGTTCATCTTCTCCCGGCGTCCAGTTGGTTCTTCTCCGCTCTCTTCTCCCGGTGTTCCAGTTCTTCGGCCGGCTCCTCCACTGTCTTCAGGTAGCTCTCTTGCCAGCGGAGGTCCGGACTTCTTATCTTCTGGGCTTCTTGTCTTCTCTTCTCTTCTCCAGATGTTGACACGACGCTCTCTCCGGCTGGACTGCTCTCTGAGGGCTGCGTTGTGACTTATATAGGAGGAAGACTCCGCCCCCTTTTGATGTCACAGTCCCTGGGCATGCTGGGACTGTGACGTTTTAGGGGGCATGGTCACTGGGTGATGTTGACCACGCCCCCTAAAACGTCACAGTCCCAGCATGCCTAGGGACTGTGACATCAAAAGGGGGCGGGGTCTCCGCCTATATAAGTCACAACGCAGCCCTCAGAGAGCAGTCCAGCCGGAGAGAGCGTCGTGTCAACATCTGGAGAAGAGAAGACAAGAAGCCCAGAAGCCCAGAAGACAAGAAGCCCAGAAGACAAGAAGTCCAGAAGACAAGAAGTCCGGACCTCTGCTGGCAAGAGAGCTACCTGAACACAGTGGAGGAGCCGGCCGAATAACTGGAACACCGGGAGAAGAGAGCGGAGAAGAACCAACCGGACGCCGGGAGAAGATGAACCGGAGGAACCCCCGAAGCCGGAAGAAGACCCCCGAAGCCAGAGGAAGATCCCCCGGAGCTGTTTAATAAAATGTTTTAAAAACCTGTGTAGTGTTTTATTTACACTTTTTCCCTGGGTGAATGGGTAGGGGTACCATGTACCCCATACTCATTCACATAGGGTGGGGGCCCTCTTATTATAGGGGGCTCCCGGATTCCGATAAGCCCCCCGCCCACAGACCCCGACAACCAACAGCCAGGGTTGTCGGGAAGAGGCCCTTGTCCTCATCAACATGGCGCCCCCCTACCCCAAAGCACCCACCCCCATGTTGAGGGCATGCGGCCTGGTACGGTTCAGGAGGGGGGGCGCTCGCTCGTCCCCACCCCCTTTCCTGACCGGCCAGGCTGCGTGCTTGGATCGGGGTCTGGTATGGATTCTAGGGGGGACCCCATGCCGTTTTTTTGGCGTAGGGGGGGTTCCCCTTATAATCCATACCAGACCTAAGGGCCTGGTATGACCCGCGACGGGGCTTGCAAGGTGTCAATCTCGCCGATAAAAGCGGCAAGATTGACATCCTTTTCTATTCCCGTCGCGTTCAAAATGAACGGACTTATCCGTGTGTGGGCAAGTCCGTTCATTCTGAAAGTCCGCCGTAACTCCGGCGAAAGTCCGTCGGAAAGACGGGCGGACTTAGCCCACCGCAAAGTCCGGCCGTGTGTGGGCAAGTCCATCCGTTTTAAAGTCCGGTGCACCTGGCGGACAAAGTCCGTCAGAAAGTGTGCCGGACCAAGTAGGATAGAAAGTCTGACCGTGTGTACGCGGCATTAGTTTTCTGTCAGACCAGACTGAAGTCAGGGAATCCCTCTCAACCCTTCCTTCCACTCTTCCTTCCACCCTATCTTCCACCCCAGCTGAGGCTTCCAATGTCCAACCTGGGACTTCCAGCCAAGAAGAAGTGGAGGAGCCCAGCTTGAGCCAGATATAGCATTGTTCTACAGATTTCTGGTCAATAAATAAATTATGTTTCCTAGATGTTATTATTGATCACTAATTGCTGATTTAATAAAGGCATTTACATATCAATAGACAGTAGTGGGCAAAAATAATTGGGAGAAGAATGAAAAATGCTGGGCTCAGAATGATAGTCTTTTATATTTCTTAAAATTCAATTTGCAACAGTCATGAGATAAAAATTTTCTGTGATTGATGAAGAAAAAACTAAAACTATGTCCCTTTTTCATACACAGGAAGACCTTTGCCAGGAGGAGGCTGTGGAATGTGGCACACAGGAGGAGGCTGTGGAATTAGGCAGCCAGGAGGAGGCGGGTGTTAGTGGCAGCCAGGAGGAGGCGGGGGTAAGTGGCAGCCAGGAGAAGGCCGGGCCCAGAAGAAGCCTGACAGAATTGCAGGTTCCTCCCCACCGCCTTCCAAACAAAAGAAACAGCGTGGAAGGAAGACAAGAAAGTGATGGCATGGGTTCAATCTGGTCTGACAAAAGATGCAGGTTCTTGTATGACCACAGCCTGGGGACTTACATGTCATCTGCTGCTGTTCATGATCTCTTGGACTTCTGGACCAGATTGTAGTCCCTTATATATGGACTCCTCAGGCCACCAATTTTGTCTGGAAATAATTGATGTGTGCCCTGGGGGCCAAAGGCTTCGCCAATTTCTGCTGTTTCTCCAGCGTTGCCTCCCTCTTTATTTGGTTGGGACCCCTTAATAAATTTTTGGTTTGTTTAATTATACTCGCCTATGTGTGTTGTCCTTCAAAAAGGACAGTTTGTTTGTGAGGAGGCAGGTACATTTCAAAAATATAATGTGAAATTAACAAGGGACACCAACACCAAACAATCTCCTTGAGATTAAATAATACAAGATAATAATTGTGTTGTGGTAACTTAACAAACAAAACGCACCCAAAACTATTCTGGAATTAAAAAAATAAATTAAAAAAAAAACACAAGATCAGGATTTTAAAAAATCCAAAAGCAAAAATTTTAATCTAAAAAACATCAAAAACAAAACATTTTTTTGGTAGATGTGACAAATAAAAATATTATATTGATGAAATCATGATAAATAATAAAGAAAGAAGTTTGTGAGAAGTATGTGTGAATATGTGCAGCAAAACAACTTCATTCTTCTAGCATTATAAAGAAGAAGAGAGTGCGCTGCATTAAACAATTTAAAACATTGCAGCGTGACGAAAGTGCTATATCCATTCCAAACGCTAATTTTACCAGACCGAGCAGTTACGTCTCGGAATTTATTCTGAGCATGCGTGGCACTTTGTGCGACGGAATTGGCCACACATGGTTGGAATTGACGCAATCGGATTTTGTTGTCGGAAAATTTTATAGCCTGCTCTCAAAATTTGTGTGTCGGAAATTCTGATGGAAAAAGTCCGATGGAGCCCATACACGGTCGAAATTTCCGACAACAAGCTCCGATCGCACATTTTCCGTTGGAAAATCCGACCGTGTGTACAGGGCATTAGAAATCCTGAAGGCGGTGATTGGTTTTCGGGGCCCCATACACGGTTAAGCTCCCAAAAAGTCCCACATATGTGGTATCCCTGTACTCGGGAGAAGCAGCAGAATGTATTTTGGGGTGTAATTCCACATATGCCCATGACATGTTTGAGCAATATATCATTTAGTGACAACTATGTGCAAAAAAAAAGTTTGTGTCAGAGGATCTAATTGACCAGACCGTGTGGACTGCACAGAGGAGACCAGAAACACATGTAAGTGAAATAATGGTGTTTATTAAATAAGTGACAAGTAAAAGGATAATAAACAGTGCAAAACCAACACAACAAACCCACTACAAACAACAGTATATACAAGTAAATGGAGATACCGGAATTGTAAACAAAGCCAGGCCAAGGTCACACAAAGGCGGTCAGCAGATGGGCAAGGACGGGAAACCAAACAGGACAGGGAGAGGATGGATGGATGGGATACAGGGCAGGGATCCAAGGTAACCAGGAACAGAAGGGACAGGACCAGGAAAGGCTCAGGATAGGGATAGGGATTGGATCAGATCAGGTCAGGTCAGGACAAGGCAGATGCAGGCTCAAGGTCAAAATAACAGGCAGCAAGGTCAGAATGCAGGGAGAGAGATACCAAGGCAAGCCTATGAGGGCTTGCTGGGTATTTATAAGGCTGTGGTAATTGAACTCATGTCACAGCTGAGCGCAGTGTGTGCTGTTTGCTCCACACTGCCGGAGTGCACCTGCTGGTGGACACCGGTACTACAGCCCAGGGATGCAACAGTGCCACCAGCAGGGGAGACCTCTTACTGCAGGACCCAGGTGTTGGAAGACACCCACTGGTGGACACTGGTACTGCGATCCAAGAGACCGACGGGTAAACCCTCTCGCCACCAACGGGTAAACCCTCTCATGACAGTTTGTCTTTTTCCCGCAACCTGTAGCAAAATATAAAATATTCCATGGATTCAATATGCCTCTTAGAAAATAGCTTGGGGTGTCTACTTTCCAAAGTGGGGTCATTTGGGGAGGTTTGTGCCATCTTGGCATTTTATGGCCTTCAAAACTGTGATAGGTAGTGAGGAGCGATATCAAAAATTTACGCCCTGATTAGGGAGAAGGGGTTGAACGAGATGGACGTGCGGTGAGCTCGCTCCTCCTTGCCCAGGCAATCAGCTGCAATTACTCTCAATGATGAATGGATTTCCCCCGTCCCTCTCCGTAGCGAGCAGTATGCCACAAGGTGCTCTGAGGTGATATGATTTGCTAGCAAGCCATTACCTTTGCCTTATCTTAGCATAAAGAATATAAAGAAATTCTGCAGTAAGTCTACGGATTTCTCCCTGGAACCCGGCGTGAGATTGGGAACGCTAGCTGCCTTCAGACATGCATGACCGATAATTGTTCACCCCGAACGCAGAAGAGGTGAGGTGTATCCTATTGAATCCTGCCGAAAATCTACGAGTTTAACCGAGCCTTGCCGAGCGGTCTGTACGGTCCCGGAGACCCGAAGACCTATGAGCGGAGCCGAGCTGATCCTTC
The DNA here is from genome assembly GCA_037952925.1 of Lithobates clamitans. Classification (NCBI taxonomy): domain Eukaryota; kingdom Metazoa; phylum Chordata; class Amphibia; order Anura; family Ranidae; genus Lithobates; species Lithobates clamitans. Next base: position 443,305 of record JBBGZY010002305.1, read on the forward strand.
CTCTCCTGGCTGTTGAGAGTGCGGGGGGTGTCTCCGCTTTCCCGTGGAGCTAGGATCTGCGGAAACACTCTTTTGGCGGCTGTGGATGCACGAGCGATCTGCTCACTGAAAATATATAAGCCCTGCTGAGCTAATTAATACCGCCGAAAGGGCATAGACTCGAACGGAGAGCTTTTGGCTGCTGGGGGAGCAGAGGACACCCCTGTATATCTGTAATAATTAGCCGTGTGAAAGCTATATGTCGGTGGATGAGGTCACACAAGCTGAGCTGAGCTCCAGGATGCAGTATACGTAACAGGCGAGTATCGCTAATTATTCAACTTGATACTGCATAGAGTTGAAGTTATTGTAAAGAGACAATATACCTGCTGCGAGAGTGATAAAGACACTATTCTCTGTAATTAGGATATTATTTAAAGGCATAGTAGAGTGTAATATATATTTTTTGGGGGGGGTGAATTTAAATTTCTACTCATAACTTTTAAGTGATTTGATTACAATATGCCCTCAAAAAGATAGCATGCTCAAAAAACCAAAAGGGGATCTACTGGAGGAATAATTAAGAACCCCCCCAAATCCTTTACTACACAAAAAACAGACATTAAAGGTTTTTTTCAGAACCCACAATCTCAGGATCAGCTTGAAGGCCCTATTGTATCCGAACCTTAAGCCACGTCCCCTGTAAGGGATATGGAGTCCTGATCTAATGGTAGCCCAGAGGTCTATATGCAACAACCCATGACTGATCAGGAGGGTTCAGAAGGGAACAGCACAATGGGATATGCTTACACACATAAGATCTTTACCAACAAGGGAGGATATGGACAAATATATTTATAGACTGGAAACCTCATATAAGACGGAAATACAGACACTGAAGTCCTCTTTAGCTGACACACAAACAAAGATTGATACCATAGATGACAGATTGGTTGATATCGATCAAAAAATTCTATTACTGGAAAAAAAGAATCATGAAGCCGACCGATGCCTAAATCATATAGTTGACGTTTCTGATGATTTGGAAAACAGAAGTAGGCGCAATAACATAAGAGTTAGAGGCCTGCCAGAATCAGTAGGAAGGGATGGTTTAAAGTCGACACTTCAAGGCATATTTAATGATCTACTAAAACAGCCCAGGACGACGGAGCTTGAGATTGATAGAGCACACAGGGTACATGGCCCTAGAGATAGGGATACAAGAATGCCAATTGACTTGCCTGCATGGCCTCAAATATACTATGGAAATCCAGAAGGACAATATAGCAAGAGATAAATAAATGATGATGGTGGATTAGGGGGGGTGGGGGGTGAAGGCTGTTTGGAGTGCTTTGCGGGGAAGGGAGAAGGGAAAATGGGAGAGATGTGGGTTTTTTTTGTTTTTTCCTTTTCTTTTTTCTTTTTTTCCCTCCCCTTGTGGTTGTTTCTGCTCAAATATTAAGTAATTAGATTCATTTTATTGGGGAGGTGGTATGGGGGGAGGGCACAAATTGTCTAGGGACTTCTCATATATTTTTTTTTTGGATTAATATATAGAATGGATCATAGGGATTTGGACTATTAATAACTTTTATGGTAATAGGTGTATATGTTTTTTTTTTTGTTTTTTAAAATTTTTTTTTTTTTGTTTAATTTTTTTTTTTTTTCATATATAGTTTAATGTACTCAGATATAATATATTATGGGGATGTTGACATTAAGTCACTTTAAGGGTTTGGAATATCACATATGTTTTGTAGGTTGTTGCACATGGTATATAGTATGATTAAGGGGGTTCCTCCCCCTTTTTTTTTATTATATTTGATATGCAACAATACAGTGAATTTTCAAGAATCACTATATAGGTGTGATTTTTAATAGTGGTGATATAGCATGGGTTATTGGTATAAATGATGATATGCAGGGGTAGGAAGCACTACACGCACTGCTGACTGTTTAGGTTTATGAAATGACTAGTGTAGATTTGGGGAGAGGCTAGGGTTTAGGTAATAGAGGGGTGGGATGGGGGAGGGGAGGGTCAGGGAAGGGGGATAGAGAAGCCCCTTTTTTTTTTTCTTCTCTTCTTCTCCCTCTCCTCACAAAACGTGTGATTTTTTAGGTTGGGGGGTATCAAGAGGGATATTGGTACAATGACATTTTATAGGTGTGGGAAGTATAATATGTACTTTTGTTTGTTTAAGTTCATGTAATAACTGGAATGCTGTGGGGTCACTTTTTTTTTTCTCTGGCACAGTCAATATGATTTAGTCATTATGGAGGACTGATTTGATAAGATGGTAATGAATTAAGGAGATACTGAGATAAAGGCTATATGTAACTGAATTCAGTATATGTATTATTGTATGGCACTATTTACGTTCTCGAATTTATATGTTATGGGGAAATTATTTATTTATTTATTTATTTTTCTTCTTCCTCTTTCTCCCTCTCCTCACAAACTGTGTGATTTTTAAGATGGTGGGGTATCACGAGCAATGTTAGTACAATGACAGCATATAGATGTGGGTTGCATGATATGCACTTTCGTCTGTTTAAGCTTATGAAATGATTGGAATGTTGCGGGGTCACTTTTTTCTTATTTTATTAGACGAGCCAAGGATTATTGCCTGGAAATTCTGGAGGGTTATTGGTCTATGAGGACAGGATTGGGGGATCCCCCCTCTCTTCTTCCTCTCTCTCTCCCTCTTTCCATTCGCCCTTACTTCTCCTTCCCTCCCCTTCCCATTTCTCTTTTTTTCTCCGGAGCATGTGGGTACAAGAGTTTTTTTTTTCTTTTCTTTTTTTCTTTTAATAAATTAACATGCCTGGGCAGGGCACGTTCCTCTGGGGAAAAACCCCTTTATTCCCCTAAGTAGGGAACTTACTTAGTAAGGTAGAATCTAATAGGTTGAGAGTGAATAGAGTGTGAGGGGGTGACTGCAGTGTGACTGATTGGGGTTTTCTTTTTCTTTTTTTATGGGGACAATAAAAATCTGTTCTTACAATGGCAGAGTCTTAAATTCTACAATAAAAAGATCACAGATCCTATACTCTCTCCACAGACGGTGATTGCTATAGACAAAGTAGGAGGGGTTGTGCCATTTTGGCATTTTATGGCCTTCAAAACTGTGATAGGTAGTAATTCCCCATATGCCCATGGCATGTTTGAGCAATATATCATTTAGTGACAACTATGTGCAAAAAAAAAATTTGTCATTTTACCGCAACTTGTGGCAAAATATAAAATATTCCATGGATTCAACATGCCTCTAAGCAAATAGCTTGGGGTGTCTGTTTTCCAAAATGGGGTCATTTGGGGGGGTTTGCCATCTTGGCATTTCATGGCCTTCAAAACTGTGATAGGTAGTGAGGAGTGAAATCAAAAATTTACGCCCTTAGAAATCCTGAAGGCGGTGATTGGTTTTCGGGGCCCCGTACGCGGCTAGGCTCCCAAAAAGTCCCCCACATGTGGTATCCCCGCACTCGGGAAAAGCAACAGAATGTATTTTGGGGTGTAATTCCACATATGCCCATGGCATGTGTGAGCAATATATCATTTAGTGACAACTTTGTGAAAAAACAAAAGGTGTTTTTGTGGCAAAAAATAAAATATTCCATGGACTCAACATCCCTCTCAGCAAATAACTTGTCTACTTTCCAAAATGGGGTCATTTGGAGGGGGTTTTGTGCCATCTTGGCATTTTATGGCCTTCTAAATTGTGATAGGTAGTGAGGAGTAAAATCAAAAATTTACGCTCTTATGCCCTGTACACACGATCGGACATTGATCGGACATTCCGACAACAAAATCCATGGATTTTTTCAGACGGATGATGGCTCAAACTTGTTTTGCCTACACACGGTCACACAAAGTTGTCGGAATTTCCAATCGCCAAGAACGCGGTCACGTACATCACGTACGACAAGACTACAAAAGGGCAGTTCAGAACCAAGCGCAGCACCCTTTGGGCTACTTTTGCTAATCTCGTGTTAGTAAAAGTTTAGTGAGAGACGATTCGCACTTTTTCAGACTCGCGGTTTTTAGATCGTTTTCTGCTGTTCAGTTTGTGCTTGTGGGTTTGTATCTGGTCTTCAGTGCATGCAGCAAGTTACGCTTGACTTGTCATTGTGTTCTTGTTCATTCGTTACTGATTTCCAGGTCACCCTTCACAGGCCTTGCTGTTCTTCAGTGCGTTCTGTTACTTCGTTCTGAGCAGCCGACCGTTTTCTTACCAAGTTGCGTATACGTACTCCTCGTAGAGTTCGTGCTGTGTGGGGGCTTGGTGTTGGGGTCCTTACCTTGACACAAGCCCAGTCCATGAACAGGGTGGGGAAGAGTTCATGAACCAAGAATTGGTTGCTCCAGCGTGACCAGTTCTGTCACATGCCTTTGCTCCGTGAGATCCATGAGAATAATCCTGACAATTTCAGGAACTTTCTCAGGATGACGGACCCCGTATTTGACCGTTTGTTGGCTTTGCTGACCCCCTATATCAGCAGGCAGGATACCTGCATGAGGCACCCATCACTCCGGAGCAGAGGCTCGTCGCCACATTGCGTTACTTGGCCACGGGGAGAAGCCTGCAGGAACTCAAGTTCTCGACAGGCATCTCCCCTCAGGCTCTGGGGATCATTATCTCAGAGACCTGTTCTGCCATCATTCAGGTCCTGCAGAAGGAGTATATGAAGGTAAGATTTTTATCCTTTAACATCACATATTGTTTTTAATGTTTGATAATATATTGTATTTCTTTCCTCATTCCCTAATTACCATGTAATATGCTGTGAATGTCCCCTTTGTCCTCATGCATGCCTAATTTTTATGTATTTTTTTTTGTCCTTCATACATATTTGCCTTTACTTACCTCCCCAGCATCCTCTCCTGGCCCTATATTCACCTTGTGTAGTCACTTAACAATGTATTTTGTCAGCTTCATAGTGGTGCTTTACCCTAAACACCCCCTAAAATGTGTAAAAATTAGATTTGTGCTTTAAATTCTGGCAGAGTGCCAGAGGTTTTTTTTTGTGTCCCAAAATCATTGGGAACCCTCCCTCCCCCCAACTGCTAACTCAGCTGATACCAATCCTCTATCTGCTGACTTTGCCAAACCCATACACACTATACACACCTCTTTTGTGGTCATATTTATGGATGAATTCCCCAAAGCATGTAGTGCAAAGGCCTGCCTGTATACTTTCAAATGGTACTGTTTAAAGTTTTTGTATTCTATTATTATCTTGATAGGTAATATCAGAATGTAAAAATGTGCTAAAATGTGTACAGTGTGTATTTATATCTTTGTATTATGACACTTCTTACCTGTCCATGGGGCTGCCAATAGTGTAAGTAAGGAGGGGCTGGCTAAAGTAATACACATTATTTAGGCATTCATCTCTCAATAAAGTGGAGAGGGTTACCTGTCCAAAACATCCCCCCCCATAAAATTTTACAAATGGCCCATGAGAGAGGGGGGAGGAGGAATCTGATAGGTGGACCTTATACCTTTGTCTTTAAATAGTCCCTAAAATAAATGTTATACTGATGTTGGCCAAGAATGTTTGTGTCTAATCTGCTTTCCATGTTTATGTGCAAAATGATTAATTTATTTTTCTTGTTTGACTCCACAGTTACCTTCCAACCCACAGGAATGGCAGACTGTGGCCTCCCACTTTGCCCAGCGGTGGGACTTTCCTAACTGCGGAGGAGCAATTGATGGGAAACACGGCCACATCGTCCCACCACCCAACTCCGGGTCATACTATTACAACTACAAGGGGTTCAATAGTATTGTGATGTTGGCAGTGGTGTCAGCTACTTACGAGTTCCTGTATGTGGACGTGGGGAAGACTGGCCAGATGTCAGATGGTGGAGTCATCGCCCACACGGAGTTCTACAGGCATCTCCAGAATGGCAGCTTGGACTTGCCACCTCCAGAAGACAATGTGGAAGGACTCCCATTCATCTTCATTGCGGATGAAGCGTTTGCTCTGAGGGACCATCTTATGCAGCCATTCCCTATGAGGACCCTCACCCCAGACCAGAGGGTTATTAATTACCGGCTGGCCAGAGCCTGAAGTGTGGTGGAGAACATGTTTGAAATCATGGCCAGCCGGTTCCGCCTATTTCTTACACCCATACATATGGCAGAGTATAAACTCAATCATATCATCCTGGCTTGCTGTGTTCTACACAACTTTTTAAGGAGAAATTCTGCAAACTATGATGGCTCAGTTGGGCTTGAATTCGGAATTCATGTAAATGAACCAACCCCGACGGCACTTGAAGCTGGCCATCCTGGCTTGCCCCCCCTGAGTGCCCGCAAGGTCCGTCTAAGATATCTTGAATACTTTGCGGGTAGGGGGGCCATCAATATGCCAAACAATGTCTGAGAAATTTCTTAAATAAAAAAATACTTTTAACTACTAAAATATTTGCTGACATGCTTGTGCTTCTTTTAGCTGACCATGACTGAAATGTGGGTAGTCCTGAAAATGGCGTGATTGTGTAACATTAGAAAGTACTGTTGGGTGTTATTTATTAAAGGCAAAGACACTTTGCACTTGAGACTGCACTGAAACAGCACTTGTAGTGCAAAGTGGATTTGCCCTTAGGAAATAACCCCCATTGTCACAGAAAACCACAATTTTACCACAACAAAAGTTTTGGAGCATTGAAAGAAGAAGCCACACATTGTTGATTATCAATCTTTTTAATACCAGCACAATCACATGTGCATTTCTAAAAGGTTTTTAAAACAAACCAACATGTTTGTTGTAAAACAATTTTTTGGGTCACATTAATAAAAGTAGAAATGTCAATTTAAGGTAAAACAGGCATGTTTAAAAGCAACAAGAAATCATATCATCCTGGCTTGCTGTGTTCTACACAACTTTTTAAGGAGAAATTCTGCAAACTTTGCTGGCTCGGGGGGGCGTGTCCGGATGTAGAGAAGGCAGGACGCGTTACTGAGGAGCTCCGCTATCCTGACTAAATCCATCAGCATCCTGAATAACACACAGCCTGGGGAGCCTCGAAATCTCACTCAGATACCCCCAGACATCCTATATACCAGCCCTTGGGGAAATTGTGGAGCTCGGCCGGCCGATCGAGCGTGTACGGGGCCGCGACCGGCTCCACACAGCAGCAGCCGGCCGCCATCTTGAGGCCTGCTAGGCCTCCAACAGCTCCAGGCTAAAGTGCCAAAATCGGAGGAGCAGCGGACAGCTGCTCCATCAACATCTGTAGCGGAGGTCCCTGGGAGGTGTCTGCGGTGGGAGGAAGGCCGGATAACCGCCGGAGGATTCGTTCCGGACGCCGCGGCCGGCCGCCGTTTTGAGGCCTACGGAGCCTCCAGCATCCCCGGCCTCGATTTCCGCGATCGGCGGGGCGGGAGGCGGCCGCTACATCCACATCTGCCGAGGTGGTCCCGGGGAGCCTGTCGATTGGTGTGGGGACCCGGAGACCCCAGGAGACGGAGGTGCTGAGGCCTGCTACCATCTTCCAGGCCTATGGTGTTTAAAGCATCCCCCATATACAGGTGCTGTGTCCCAACAGTGCTGTGCTGCCTTCCCCAAATCACTATACCTGCAGAACCTGTGCCCTGCAAGCCCTGACCCTGTGTATCCTCTATCCTGCCCACTGTGTTCTGGTGCCTGTCTGCTGCCTCTCACCAACCACACAGCCCGTATCCAGAGCAGAACACGCTGCGGATGGGCCCTCCTAGGACCCGTTACTCTCATTAAAAAAAAAACAAGGCTTCTCCTACCGCTCCGTCAGTGACCAGGCGCTTGCCGGCGGCGGAAATGGCGGCGAATGCGAAGGCGGCGGTGGAGTCAGCGGCTGCGGAGTCCCCCACGGGAGCAGAGATCCTGGCGGCTATTACGGCATGTAAAGAAACCCTAACTGCTAAAATAGATTTCCTAACTGTAGATGTCAGTCTTATCCGCCAAGATATGGATAAATACACCCGTTTCTTTGATACCCCTGAGGCCGCTGCGGCATGGTTAGACACCCATTAGTGTCATAATGGGAATTGAACCGGTGTTGAATACACGATCTGTTGGGTTCAGATAAGTACCTCAAATTCCTACAATGATCCTCCTTCTACCCCATGTGGACTTCCAGCACAACTCATTCTCAGCCACCACATCTTTCTGCACTGAGACACCAAGTCATCATCCTCACCCTCTACTATACATCTTCTGCGAATGGAACTGAAACTAGTGCCTCCTGTCTGAGGAGCTCCAGTAAATTTCATACAGACTTTCTTGTCATTGACTCCTAAACGGTGATCCGTCCCTGTTTGTTTTGCCTTGACACCCCCCCTCTCCCTCGCTCAGGTTCAGACGAGGACATTTGCAAGCTACAGCGACCCCCCTCACCCTGGTCCAGGACGTGACCATACAAGTCAAGTTCAAGGGTTTCTGGACTGGCATGATAGTGTAGTGCACTGAGTTGTAGGTTGCCACTACAGTTACAAGGTTTCTTGTTTAGGGGTAAAACTATCCCCATCCTTCTCCCTCGTTTCGGAAGAGAGATGGGGCATAGTAGGAAAGGCACATTGTGCTTGGGTTTGTTTAAAAATGTTCTAAAGGTTTTCTTACTTTTTTTCCTTTTTGGTGCACGATATTGGATAAATCTAACAGCTGCTAACACATGGTGTGCTATGTCGAGGATTTTGCTGTTCATGGTCCGCTCTCTCATTCATCCCAGTTGTTTCCCACCTTTTAATGTAAATGGCTAATCCCCGTGCTGATTCCTTTACGATCCTTTCCTGGAATGTCAGAGGCCTTGGATCAAAATTCAAGCGAGCTCTCCTTTTTCAGTACCTGAAGTCCCAATCCCCCCAACTCATTCTTCTTCAAGAGACCCATCTAATGGGCAGCAAAATCCTGACATTGAAAAAACCATAGATACAGAGGGCTATACATGCCACATACTCTACGTATGCAAGAGGGGTGTCGATTCTTATACACAAGAACTTCCCATGTGTAATTAAAGAGGTGTGCACGGACCCACAGGGTAAATTTGTTATTGTTGTATTTACACTATGGTCTCACAGGTACATTGTCATTAATATGTATATCCCCCCGCCTTTCTCACCTGTAATATTATATGCGGTTATGGAAAAGATTGCACCCTTTTGCCCTGGGAAAATTTTAATTATGGGAGACTTTAATGCTATCATGTCCCCGGATCTAGATAGACCTGCCCCACCAAAGCATCATTGCACAGATCTTTCTGGTTGGGCTCAGGCAGTAGCCCTAGAGGAGATTTGGAGGTGGAAGCACCCTACAACCAGAGCCTATTCATGTTTCTCAGCATCCCACAAAACTGCATCACGTATAGACCTGGCCTTTTCTAACACCCCATTGTTGGCGGATGTATTAGAGGCATCTTATTTGCCAAGTGGATTGTCTGATCACAGCCCCTTGGTGGTGACGCTTCGCTCTCCTGCATCCCGGAGTGCTGCACTGTGGAGACTAGGGGCTCATTGGGTCTCCCATCCAGACTTAACTGAGAGTATACCCCCCCTGCTAGCTGATTTCTGGGAGCAGAACACTGGATCCTCCTCCTCTGAAATCACCTGGGATGCGTTTAAAGCATATACGAGGGGACAATATATCTCATCTATTGCCCATATTAAAAAGAAACAATTAAAGGAGACCCAATTACTGCAACAGTCGGTGACAAATCACACCTCTACTTATAGCTCAGACCCCACACCATCTCATTTTGACTCACTTATGGCAGCTCAGAGAGAACTAAATCTTCACTTGACAGAGGTTACACGACTTGAAACTCATAGGGGCAGACAAAGAACTTTTGAACAAGGTGACAAAAATGGTCGCCTGCTGGCCCTATTGGCGCAGAACAACCAACCACTTACACTTGTCTCCACTCTGCAGACTGCTGATGGGGACATGGTGACTTCACCCTCTGAGGTTTTGCAAACGTTTACTGCTTTTTACGAAAAGTTGTATACCTCCACCCTGCCCTCCGACTTTCAGCCTGGGCGGCTACGGGACCTATTAGACCCCTTGGCGCTGGGCTGGCTGTCGGATCAGGAGCGTGAGACACTAGTTAGGCCATTTACGGCCCTAGAAGTTCTAAATGCCATCCAATCCTTCCCCACGGGTAAGGCGCCGGGGCCGGATGGCCTTCCAATTGACTTTTATAAGTCACATGGAGACCTTCTGGCACCCCTGTTGGCCCAGCTATATAATAAATGCCTGAAGGATGGCAAACTGCCCGACTCAATGTATCTTGCATATCTGACTCTAATACACAAACCCTCTAAAGACCCAACCTCCTGCGCCTCATACCGGCCAATTGCATTGTTAAATAACGACTTTAAAATTTTGGCCAAACTACTTGCTCTACGACTATATCCCCTACTGCCTTCAGTCGTTGATTCGGACCAAACTGGCTTTATGCCCCGTAGATCCACTGATGTCAACCTCAGAAGGTTATACACCAACATACATGCCCAACATCACAACACGGGTACGAGAACTATAGCCTCACTTGACATAGAAAAGGCTTTTGACACCGTAGAGTGGCCTTTTCTTTGGGAAACATTATGTAGAATGGGGTTCCCCTTGTTGTTTATTCAATGGCTCCAGATATTGTATAAATGCCCCACTTCATCGGTAAGATTGGGGGGTGGACTATCGGCCCCTTTTGGGCTCACCAGGGGGACCCGGCAGGGCTGTCCTCTCTCTCCGGCTTTATTTGCCTTAGCTATTGAACCAGTGGCAGAGGCGCTCCGTACGTCCCCGCATATTAAAGGTCTCCGTATTGGCTTGCTGGAGGAGAGGCTGGCCCTGTACGCGGATGACATGCTACTGTTCCTCAATGATGCTGGCCCGTCCTTACAGGGTGTTCTGAATGTGTTAGACACCTTTGCAGGAGTCACCGGACTGAAGGTCAACTGGTCCAAATCCATACTTTTTCCGATAGACCAGGCGGCCAAAACTACTTCCTCCCCAGACTGTTCACTAAAATGGGTGGAAACTTTTAAGTACCTGGGGGTCCATATATCCACACAAGCAGCAGACTTCATCTCACTTAACCTTACCCCTATACTCGTAGACACTAAGGCAAAACTTAAAACATGGAGTAATTTACCTTTATCAGTTTGGGGACGAGTGAATCTCCTCAAAATGAAAATTATCCCCAAATTCACGTATTTGTTCCGCCACTCCCCTCAGTGGATACCTAAATCATTTTTTAATACAATGAATCAATTGTTCTCATCCTTTATCTGGGGCTCCTCGCCGCCCAGGTATCGGCTGTCGACTTTGATGCGGCCGACAACGCAGGGTGGTATGGCATTTCCTGATTGTTACAAATATTTTCTAGCCACCCAACTGGTGACAGTGGCCTGGTGGCTGCACCCTGACAAAACTAATTCTTCCACAGCCCTGGAGGCCACGATAGTGGGCTCTTTCGAAGCCTTGCAATTCCTGATATTCAGAGGCCCTCGAGCCCCATATCATTTGACACCCTCTATGCGTACCACCCTGCGGGCTTGGCGGGCGGGTCTAGATGTAGAAAAATACAAATCAACCGAGATCTCTCCTAACACCCCGATCTGGCTTAACCCTACTTTGCCACACATTTACAAACTTCCGGACCCCTTTGCATGGACTAAGTATGGTATAAAAATAATTTCTCACATAGTGTCACAAATGTCATTATCTCCCTTTTCACACCTTTCGTCCATGTATAACATACCTCATCATTACCAATTTCGCTATCTCCAATTGTCACATGCTTTTGCTGCGCAGTTTCCACGCGCCTCCTGCATCGTTGTCCAGTCAGGACTAGAGAAGACACTTAGAACTAAGTGTGCAGAGAAACCTACCTCACAGCTTTATGAGCATTTGGTCTATGTGTCTCTCCCACCTCTAGATAAGCTCTGGTCTCGCTGGCAGCTTGATATACCCTCGCTGGACAATGATGATTGGGATGATGTTTGGGATCTCCCCTTCCACTCCTTAGTTTCTATGCGGGATCGGCTGATCCAATTTAAAATAGTGCATAGAGCGTACTTTACTCCACATAGACTCCATCAAATGAACCCTACATGTCCATCGGAGTGTTGGAGATGTGGAATCTCCCCAGGAGATTTCTCTCATTTTTTTCTGGCACTGCCCTAAAATCCAGCGATATTGGAGTGAGGTACTTGACACGGTAAATAGAGTGGCATCGACTACATTGCCACATGCCATGGAAATCTGTCTATTGGGGTTAATTGAAACACTTGTACCAACAGTGGCAAAACGTACACTGGTCGGGTTATTGCTATTTTATGCCCGGAAAAACATTGCCATGCGGTGGAAAAAGCCCACCCCCCCTTCATTGACACAATGGAAAAGTCTGGTCAATAATAACCTTCCTTTATATAAAGACACATACTTCAACAGAGGATGCCCGATGAAGTACGATAGAGTCTGGCGTACATGGTTGGAAGATGTGGAAACAGCTGTTTGAGACTTCAAATAATATGCTGGGAGGGAACAGTGAGAATTTATTGGTTACGATTGGAGAGAGGACTTGACGTCTTAAGTGACCTCTAAATAAACACAAGAAGAAGCGAGCCATAGGTTAACTCATCATAAGATAAATAGCACAAATTATAATATCTTGTCTTGCGATGTGTAGGAGATTCTGTATAAGCACCACAGATTTTTCTTTCTCTTTTAGTCGTTAAGTTGTATTTGTATTGTTTGTCTTGAAAAAGCAATAAAAAGAATTAAAAAAAAAAAAAAACTATGCTGGCTCAGTTGGGCTTGAATCCGGAATTCATGTAAATGAATCAACCCCGACGGCGCTTGAAGCTGGCCATCCTGGCTTGCTCCCCGAGTGCCCGCGAGGTCCGTCTAAGATACCTTGAATACTTTGCGGGTAGGGGGGCCATCAATATGCCAAACAATGTCTGAGAAAATTCTTAAATAAAAAAAATACTTTTAACTACTAAAATATTTGCTGACATGCTTGTGCTTCTTTTAGCTGACCATGACTGAAATGTGGGTAGTCCTGAAAATGGCGTGATTGTGTAACATTAGAAAGCACTGTTGGGTGTTATTTACTAAAGGCAAAGACACTTTGCACTACAAGTGAACTTGAGACTGCACTGAAACAGCACTTGTAGTGCAAAGTGGATTTGCCCTTAGGAAATAACCCCCATTGTCACAGAAAACCACAATTTTACCACAACAAAAGTTTTGGAACATTGAAAGAAGAAGCCACACATTGTTGATTATCAATCTTTTTAATACCAGCACAATCACATGTGCATTTCTAAAAGGTTTTTAAAACAAACCAACATGTTTGTTGTATAACAATTTTTTGGGTCACATTAATAAAAGTAGAAATGTCCATTTAAGGTAAAACAGGCATGTTTAAAAGCAACAAGAAATCATATCATCCTGGCTTGCTGTGTTCTACACAACTTTTTAAGGAGAAATTCTGCAAACTATGCTGGCTCAGTTGGGCTTGAATCCGGAATTCATGTAAATGAACCAGCCCCGACGGCGCTTGAAGCTGGCCATCCTGGCTTGCCCCCCCTGAGTGCCCGCGAGGTCTGTCTAAGATACCTTGAATACTTTGCGGGTAGGGGGGCCATCAATATGCCAAACACTGTCTGAGAAAATTAAACCAACATGTTTGTTGTATAACAATTTTTTTGGGTCACATTAATAAAAGTAGAAATGTCCATTTAAGGTAAAACAGGCATGTTTAAAAGCAACAAGAAATACACAAATCTGGAACTTACAAAGTTCAACTTTTGTAGAAATTGAAGGCAATATCAGACATTAGTATTTATAAACTGTGTTTGATATTGCGTTCAGATGGGGTGAAGTCACCCCTGGAAAAGCCAAATTTTGAAGATGCACACAAATTGCCGAATGTCAACATGTGCTAGCTGCCATCATGGGGGATCAAGGGACGTGTTTTTGGGGTGCAACCCCTTCCTCTCAGCTACTTTATTATTGAGGAAGGGGTTGCACCCACAAAACGCCTATATTGATCTCCCGTGATGGCAGATAGCACATGTTGACACACTGTGTGCATCTTCAAAATGTGGCTTTTCGATAATATGTCAAAAGATGATAAAAAATTTTAGATTCCAAAAAGCACAAAAAAGTAAGGGATTTGGAGGTGTTTTAAACTCTCCCTAAAACATCAATGATGTTCTTCATTTTGTTTTGAACATCATTGATGTTTTTCTGGATGTTTTCCAAGTCCCTATTACACCCCATGATCTCTCCGATCAGGATCTGGGCACTCTCACTGGTGAAATGACCTGGATTCACAACATCACGATCACCTAAAAATATAGAAAGAAAAACACACCATGTATTATAAATCTGCCGGCATCCATCTCTTACCTGAAGCTGTGGTCGCAGACACTCATCTGTTGTGGTGACAATTTCCACCACGTCTCCTTCCTCCTCCTGTTGCCTTTGGGGGATTTCCACTTCCTCATGAGGTGGGGGGTCTGTGGTCTCCTCGGATGAGTGGTGTTCTCCGAGTCTTTTCTCCCCTATGTTAAAAAAAATAGGTATACTTAGCACACAGATATTTTATGCCAGAAATAGGAATATGAAACATTGCTTGGAAGTGGGGTACAATTGTCTATTTTGGCAGAGTTGTCAAGCTTGAATACTTACCTGTAGGGATGAGCCGAACACCCCCCTGTTCGGTTCGCACCAGAACATGCGAACAGGCAAAAAATTTATTCGAACATGCGAACACCGTTAAAGTCTATGGGACACGAACATGAATAATCAAAAGTGCAAATTTTAAAGGCTTATATTCATGGTATTGTTATAAAAAGTGTTTGGGGACCTGGGTCCTACCCCAGGGGACATGGATCAATGCAAAAAAAAGTTTTAAAAACGTCCGTTTTTTCGGGAGCAGTAATTTTAATAATGCTTAAAGTCAAACAATAAAAGTGTAATATCCCTTTAAATTTCATACATGGGGGTGTATATAGTATGCCTGTAATGGGGCGCATGTTTCCTGTGTTTAGAACAGTCTGACAGCAAAATGACATTTCAAAGGAAAAAAAGTCATTTAAAACTACTCGCCGCTATTAATGCATTGCTGGTCCGACAATACACATAGACGTTCATTGATAAAAACGGCATAGGAATTCCCCACAGGGGAACCCCGAACAAATTTTTAAAAAAATGACATGGGGGTCCCCCTAAATTCCATACCAGGCCCTTATCCGAGCACGCAACCTGGCAGGCAGCAGGAAAAGAGGGGGAATGAGAGAATTTTCCCCCCCTCCGTACCAGGCCACATGCCCTCAACATTGGGATGGTGCTGTGGGGTACCCCCCCAAAACACCTTGTCCCCATGTTGATGAGGACAAGGGCCTCATCCCCACAACCCTTGCCCGAGGGTTGTGGGGGTCTGTAGGCGGGGGGTTTATCAGAATCTGGAAGCCCCCTTTAACAAGGGGACCCCCAGATCCTGGCCCTCCCTCCTGTGTGAAATGGTAAGGGGGTACCTACCATTTTACTAAAAAATTGTCAAAAATGTTAAAAATGACAAGAGACAGTTTTTGACAATTCCTTTATTTAAATGCTTCTTCTTTCTTCTTTCTTCTGTCTTCTATCTTCCTTCAGTTTCTTCCTCCATCTTCTTCTTCTGGTTCTTCTAGCTCTTCTGGTTCTTCCTCCAGTGTTCTCGTCTGGCATCTCCTCCACGGCGTCTTCTTCCCTTCTCCTCAGGCCGCTCCGCATCCATTATGGCATGGAGGGAGGCTCCCGCTCTTCTCTTAATCTTCTTGTCTTCATCTTCATCTCTTCATCTTCTTGTCTTCATCTTCTTCTCTTCATCTTCTTGTTTTCATCTTCTTCTCTTCATCTTCTTCTCTTCATCTTCTTCTCTTCATCTTCTTCTCTTCATCTTCTTCTCTTCATCTTCTTTTCGGGCCACTCCGCATCCATGCATGGAGGGAGGCTCCAGCTGTGTGATGCTTCTCCTCTTCTGACAGTTCTTAAATAATGGGGGGCGGGGCCACCCGGTGACCCCACCCCCCCTCTGACGCAGGGTACCTTGACGGGACTTCCCTGTGGCATCACGGGGAATGCCACAGGGAAGTACCGTCAAGTCACCGTGCGTCAGAGGGTGGCGGGGTCACCGGGTGGCCCCGCCCCCCCATTATTTAAGAACCGTCATAAGAGGAGAAGCGTCACACAGCGGGAGCCTCCCTCCATGCATGGATGCAGAGCGGCCAAAAAAGAAGATGAAGACAAGAAGATGAAGACAAGAAGATGAAGAGAAGAATATGAAGAGATAAGCGTCACACAGTGGGAGCCTCCCTCCATGCCATCATGGATGCCGCGAAGAAGATGGGAAGAAGATGCCGCGGAGGAGATGCCGGACGAGAACACCGGAGTAAGAACCAGAAGAGCCAGAAGAACCAGAAGAAGAAGAAGATGGAGGAAGAAACCGAAGGAAGATAGAAGATAGAAGAAAGAAGAAAGAAGAAAGAAGAATAATTTAAATAAAGGAATTGTCAAAAACTGTCTCTTGTCATTTTTAACATTTTTGACAGTTTTTTAGTGAAATGGTAGGGTACCCCCTTACCATTTCACACAGGGGGGAGGGCCGGGATCTGGGGTTCCCCTTGTTAAAGGGGGCTTCCAGATTCAGATAAGCCCCCCGCCCGCAGACCCCCACAACCACCGGCCAGGGTTGTGGGGATGAGGCCCTTGTCCTCATCAACATGGGGACAAGATGTTTTGGGCTACCCCAAAGCACCTTCCCAATGTTGAGGGCATGTGGCCTGGTACAGTTCAGGAGGAGGGCCGCTCTCTTGCCCCCCCCTTTCCCTGCGGCCTGCCAGATTGCGTGCTTGGATAAGGGTCTGGTATGGATCTTTAAGAGGTACCCCACGCCATTTTTAAAAAAAATTTGGCCGGGGTTCCCCTTAATATCCATACCAGACCTGAAAGGCCTGGTATGGAATTTAGGGGGACCCCCCACGTCATTTTTTTTTTTAAATTTTGGTTCGGGGTTCCCATGTGGGGAATTCCCATGCTGTTTTTATCAATGAACTTCTATGTGTATTGTCGGACCGGCAATGCATTAATAGCCGCAAGTAGTTTTAAATGACTTTTTTTCCTTTGAAAGGTCATTTTGCTGTCAGACTGTTCTAAACACGGGAAACATGCTCCCCTTTACAGGCATACTATAGACACCCCCCAGGTACGAAATTTTAAGGGATATTACACTTTTATTGTTTGACTTTAAGCATTATTAAAATCACTGCTCCCGAAAAAACGGCCGTTTTTAAAACTTTTTTTGCATTGATCCATGTCCCCTGGGGCAGGACCAAGGTCCCCAAACACTTTTTATGACAATACCATGAATATAAGCCTTTAAAATGAGCACTTTTGATTTCTCCCATAGACTTTTAAAGGGTGTTCCGCGGCATTCGAATTTGCCGCGAACACCCCAAATTGTTCGCTGTTCGGCGAACTTGCAAACAGCCGATGTTCGAGTCGAACATGAGTTCGACTCGAACTCGACGCTCATCCCTACTTACCTGTTTTGGACAAGCTTCACGGATGGAGACACCCCTATAGTATCCACTGGAGCACCTATGTGGGGCCCCTAATAAAAAGGGTGTTCTGGTGTCCCACACTAGTGCTCCAGCGTCCAGATGTGTAAACAGCTGCTGAGTGTCCTCTCCTTACACAAAATCTAGTTTGCATTTCATTCTAGTTAACAAACCATCTAGACAACAAAATTATTTGAAGAGAAGTAGGCTAGCAAAAATGTATTCAAATGCATATGTCCAAAACATGGTGTTTTCTATGCCGAATGAACAATGTTTCATACGAACGAATAATGTGCCCATGAACATGAAAGTTGCTATTTTAAACAGTACAACAGTTAAGAAAAGCACATGGAGCAGCATGAACGTTAGAAAAATAAAGAATAGGAACACAGGACAACTACTTACTTTTTTGCAGCACTCTCCTGATCCTTCTGTACTGCTCGTGCTCCCTTAATTTAAGGTCTGACCACCGCTTCCTGAGTTGATCCTTGGATCGACGTACCCCAAAATTCTTCTGCAGACTCTTCACAACTTTCGCCATGATCTTGGCCTTTCTGACATTGGGGTAAGGTCCATACTTCCCGTCATAGTCGGTCCTCTTCAGGATGTCGACCATCTCCAACATCTCCCCAAAGCACATATTTGAGGCCTTAAATCATCTCCTCCGGGATCTGGACGTTTCTGGCTTGGGCTTTCCTCCTCCTCCTCCTCTTTGCTGTAATTAGCAGGCACCTGCTCTGTCTCCGCCATGTGTTCTTCCCCCACTGCGCCGAACGAGAAGGGGCAGGGAATAGACTAGAAAGAACGTCAGGGGCAGGCGGAGTTTCACGCATGCACAGTGTATATAAAGCGCAACACGCGTGCGTAGTACGTATGATCTGTGAGTGGGGGAAGGAGTATCGGAGGCGCCGATCGAGATAACGAAGGTAAGATTAAAAATTGGGCCTATACTGCTTCTAGATTGAGGCCTATATTGGGACAAAATTAGGAGACTTTAGTCTGACATTAGGGTTTGTCTTGTGCATTGCAGATAAAATGGATGGTAGACATGTGCGATTCGGCTCATAACAAATGGTTAGTATTATAGTATTTGTTAGTATTCGTACATTCGGATCAATTCGAACATCCGAATAGCTGAAAATAACAAAATACGAAAATTACGAAATTATGAATAAGCAAAATAACGAACACACACAAATACGAACTTACGAATGGACAAACTTACGAAAATACGAAACACAGAAACAGTGAAATGAAAATGACATCTATAACGAATGATTTGCATTCCGTATATTTTCAATCCTTTGTTTGTTCGTAATTTTGTATGTTCGTATTTTCATTCGTGTGTTCGTAATTTCGTTTCTTTGTATATTTGTAATTTCATTTGTTCGTGTTCTCGACTCGTTCTTTTGAATGGACAGTGTAAGTGTATCCTAATATGTATGTTGGTCATTTTGTATGTTCGTATTTTTATTCGTATGTTCGTACACTACATTTGTTTCTTTATCTGTTCGTAATTTCGTGTTCTCGAATCGTTTTTTAGAATGGACAGTGTAGTGAGTGATGTATCTTACTTAATATCTTAGCCAATCAGCTTATCCCTTTTGTGTCTGAGTCGCACTGCATTCCTGAATCTTTTTAGATTCAGTTGAGGAGGAGACTGAGTCAGGTCTCGTGACTGAGGGAGTGGACTGGGAGTAAGTACAGGACTTATTAGAAATTAAGCAATTATTATCATTCTTTGTTTCCTGCAATTGTAATGTTTTTTTATGCTTTTGTGGGACAGTGTGTGCACTGTTTTGTTTTATAACTTGCTGTGCTGTCTGTCTGAGATTTTTTTTTTTTTTTTGCAGTTGCATTTTTGAAGGTGTAATACACCATTTTTTATCTGTTTGTTTAAAAACGATAATTATAATAATGGATACTTCTCCTCCTCACCCCATGAGGGAAGCAAGAGTGGAAAATGATACAGCGTCAGCAACAACTTCAAAACAAGATGGTACTAGCAACAGGCCTATTGTAACACCTGCTATTTTTTACAAGAGAGGCCGGGCAGTTCCTGCAAAGGCTGTTGCTAGTGGCCACAGTTATAAGCAGCCAAACATGGAGATTTTTCATTTACAGCAAGAGGAAATTTCTAAAGATAAAAGCATAGCTGCCACTGCCAACACCAAAAGTGCTAGCAGCAGCCCTACAGATAGAGATGAAGTGGCAGCTAATAGTTTACAACCTGAACCTGCTGCTAAACAACATGATGATGACAATGACATACCTTTAAGTCCCACCTTTGAAGGTTTTGATTTAGGAATAGGATTGGGTTTAGAGGAAGAGCAATATCTACAACAATATCAAGTGTGTAGTCCAGCATCAGATATTGGTCCTGCTGTGTCTCCTCTGTTATTTACACACACAATACAGTCACCATCACCCGCCTCTTCTGTCTTAGACGATTTAACTATTGCCACAGTAACCAGTGTTAGGCCACCATCTTCTTCTATCACCCCAGAAGTCAGTGCCAGGGTAACCAGTGTTTGGCCACCACCATCTTCTTCCATCACCTCTAAAGCTACTCAGTCTCAAAGCCATCAGCCTGAACAAATTGTAGAAGATTCTTCCCCACCCAGTGGCAGTGGTAACCGCAACCGGCGGTCAAAAGTATGGGAGCATTTTGTTTCTGTTGGGGATGGCTGCATAGCCAAATGCAAACTGTGTGGCAGGGAAGTGAGCCATGGGAGAATTTTAGGGCATCTCACTAATGCTGGGATGGGTCATCATTTGCGTTCTCAGCATAAGCCTTTGCTGTTGAGAGAGGAAAGTGGGGTGGCAGCTCCACCTACTAAAAAGAGTGGAACCACCAGTACTAGTGCTACCATTTCCACCGATAGGCATGACAAGGGGCAAGGGGATCAAGGCATCTCTTGTGCAACCGTTAGGCATCCCAGTCATCAGCCCACCCTGCAGCATATTAGCGGCTTTCATTGTAGGGGGATGTCTAGGCAGCAGTCGCGCAAAATTTCCCACCTTATTGGGCAATTGATAGCTGTCAGTGGAGCACCTTATAATTTGATGGAAGGGGAGCCATTTAAGCAGCTAATGCAGGCAGTCGCACCTCAGTATATTGTACCCTCCCGTACTACATTCAGCCGTAATGTAGTACCCTCTTTATACAATTCATGTGTGCAGGCATTGAAAGAGGAGTTGGGCAGAGCTGCTGGCCAGTCTGTGCATTTTACCTCCGACTTGTGGAGTGCTCCCAGTGGCCAGCATGCCTTTTTGTCATTGACAGGGCACTGGTGGCGGCCCACTGTCTCAGAACCTATGAAACCAAAACCAGGGGAAAGAAGCACAGGAGCTGAGGCAGTAATTGTTAAGCAGGGGCACCGCTCCTTCCTCTTGCATGCAGAGGTTATAGATGAGCAACACAGTGCTCATAATATTTTGCGTGCACTACAAAAAATGGTGGCGGAGTGGCTTGGAGACCAAGCAGGCATGCAGCCAAAGTTAGGGTTTGTGGTAACAGATGGAGCACCAAATATGATTAAAGCTCTGCGTGATGGACGATTTTTAGGAGTTCCCTGCTCGGCACATGTCCTGCATCTTGTGGTTAAGGCTGCTCTGGACGACGACAGTAGTCAAAAGTTGTCAGCAGTTCTGGAATCCTGTCGTAAGATAGCAGGCCATTTTCACAGAAGTGTCAAAGATAGCCACATATTCCGAACTGAGCAAAGTAAGGCTGGCCTTAGTCAGCACCGCTTGAAGCAGGACATAAGCACTCGGTGGAATTCTACATTGGAAATGCTTGAGAGAATACTTGAGCAGCAAAAGGCAATTCATGCCATGTCCCATGAGCATTTTATAGGCATTGCTCGACCATTAAGCAGGGAGGAGTGGACAATCATTGGTCAGTTGGTGGCAGTGCTTAGTCCCTTCCGTGCTGCCACAGAAAGCTTGAGCCGAGAGAATGCAATTTTGTCTCAAGTTATCCCCCTATTCACACACCTTAACATTAGGCTGGATGACTTTCTCAGCAATAGAGAGCTGTTACCTGGTGGTGAATTAGTTGCAGACATTGCTGCACTTCTAAGGAGGCTTAAGGGTCAACTAACTCGAAGGATTAATGACCTCATAGAAGCTTGCCCTGAGCTAATATTTGCCTCAATGTGTGATCCTCGAATAAAGGGCAAAATGCCCCTCCACAGCAATGTACTAGCCACCTGGAGGGATAAATTAATTGAGAGGGTGTGTGACAGGCAAAGACAATTATTCATGCCGCTAGAGGTGGAGGAAGAAGAAATGGAGGAGCTTGCCGATGATACTGTGTCAACACCTATCAGTACCACTGCTGCGAACACAACCAGAGCAGACGAGATTTGGGCACAGACATTAGATCGTTTGAGTGGACCCACGAGACTGCCCCTCAGGAAACAAAGTAGTGTCTCAGATATAGTAAAGGCTTATCTTTACGAGCCATATTTGCCTGCTACTACTGAGCCTTTACAATATTGGCATGAAAAGAGGGGGATTTGGCCTGCTCTCTCCATTGTAGCCCAAGAGCTTATATCCTGCCCCCCAACCTCAGTCCAAAGTGAGCGGGTATTTTCCATTACTGGAAATATTCTCTCCCCGCAGCGATCACAACTGGCTCTACAGCTGATGGAGCAGATGGCATTTCTAAAAGTAAACCTACCAAACTGGGATACCCTGCCCTAAACTTTGATAGTTAACTGTGCTACTTTGTCTTGAACTTCTACCTCTATTCTATGTGCCATAAGTCTATCTTTAATTCAATCTCTTCAAAGATTAGATGCCAAATATAAAATTCAACAAAACCAAAACCAAATATAGGTGAAGGACAGGTCATGATATTTATCCAAAATTAAAGGAATATGTTTGTTTATTAACATATGAAAGTTATCACTCAGTGAGAAAGTACTAGAGACTGAGAGAGCTTGGGAAGCTGGGATCAGCCTCAAGGTATTATTGAATGGTCTATTTTTGGCCTTTACATCATCACCTTTCTTTTATGTGGATTGGGATTGGGAAATAATCCCAAGTAAAATCCTCAGGCAGTTGATTTTGGACCACTTGAGATGTATCCATCTGCCACCCAAAAAAGGAAGATTGTAAACCCAAAAAGAGTACAGTCCATGAAATAAAACTATGAGACTGATCCCAGCTTCCCAGGCTCTCTCAGTCTCTACTTTTGACTGAGTGATAACTTTCATATTAAACATGTTCCTTTCATTTTGGATAGATATCATTACCTGCACTATTTTTGTTGTTTTTTTTGTATTTTTTATTTGGCATCTATTCTAGAACAGGTTGAATTGAAGTAGATCCATCCATTCCTGTGAATAATGTTTCTAAATTATCCACCAGTTGAGAGATTGTTATGATTCAACCCAAGTTGCATTTTTTTGAATAATTGTTATCATTGGTATACTTTTTTTCGTTCAAGTTCTTGGAGTTGCTATTGCATGCATAGTGCATATACACAATACTCAATGCTCCTTTTTATATTTGTATTAAATTAAGAGAAACAAAATAAAATAAATCCTGCACTTACTCTGTGTCTCCGAGTCCCAATACTCCCACAACGAATCACGTACGAATCCGTCGGACTTTTGTGTGATCGTATGTAGGCAAGTCCGTTCGTAAGAAAGTCTACCGCAAGTCCGGCAAAAGTCCGCCAAAAGTCTGACAAAAGTCCGTCGAAAGTCTGTCGGACAGGCTGTCGGACTTTTGTAGCCGAAAAGTCCAACCATGTGTACGCGGCATTACTGTCTACGGAGTTGCAAATGAAGACTGCACCTGCTACCATCTACAAGAAAGTCATTAGGATTTGGGATGGGGAAGGCACAGACCTCTCCCCATACTATGGAATTAAAAGATGGAAAAGATTTACCCTACTGCACCCACAAACAAGTGAGTGGCTCATCAATTTTTTTCCTTATTCCCCTTACTTCATTCCATTAATTATTTGTGTTTATCTACCTCTGTCTCTTTTTTTCACAGTTTAGTGAAAATACCGCTAGTCCTTGATGTGGATGAGGAGCAAGACAGATTTGATTATATACCAGTCTTACCAGTGCACACCACTTCTTTGATGTATAGTGTATAGTGTATAATGTGTGTATATATATATATATATATATATATATGCACCTATACCAATGCTAGTATCAGTGCCGATTAGTGAGCACTTGGGCAAGTTGCAAGTACTCCCTCCAAAACCGGTACTGTGCTGGTCAAAGGGAGTTTTTTCCGATCTCACCGAAAACACCGAAAAGATCTCAAATCCTCCCTCTGACATGCAGTGCTGTATGGGAGCATGGAACAAAAGATTGAAAAAACATGCATCCTCTAGTCAGGAGGTGTGCGTTAAAAAGAAACCTCGTAAAGTTTATATTAAGTTTAAAAACTTAATTACTTTAATTTTACATATATACTTTAAAACGTTTTGTTGTTTTGTTTTAATAGGAGTGTAAACATGTTTGATTAGTACACTAACTCAAATATAAAAACAGATTTTGCTCAACTATCCCAATAAAAACTATCTGTTTACGTTGGAAAATTTCATATGTTTATTATTAGTATCAAAACAGAAAAAAAAAAATCAATCAACAAAAATTGGTACCATTCAATTCATGCAACAGCATTCAAACTCATAAAAAGCCATGTGACCAGCGTCCACCTCTAATGTACATGTGAAGTAATTATGACCAGGAGTACAAAAATATATATATTTGTTTCACCCCCTGGCTCATGTTGCCAGTGTGGGGGAGTAGATATATATGGATAAGCGCAGAGGGGTCCAATATATTGGACCAGTACTCCTGCAAGGGGCTGTTTAAGTTTTTATATATTGTCCTGTTTATTGGATAGCTCCCTATAAGCAGCCCCTTGCAGGAGTACTGGTCCAATATATTGTACCCCGCTTATAAAAATTATTTTGGAAAATCAATTGACATATTTAAAAAGATCAATAAGAGCAGTGAGGCACCATAAAATCTAAATGAATAGTTAAAGGAAGTAGAAACTGGGTTCCTTTAACTATTGTGGACTTAGAGTATGAAGTTCTGAATGATTACCATGTGTGTGTGTAAATGAGTTATCAATTAACCAGATATGTGATGTATTGTAAAAAAATAACACATAATAATAACCAAACAAACTATCATAGTATTACACAAAAAATATTTTTATTTACAGTGACAATAATTTTCAAAAATACCAAACAACACTTATGTATATAAAGGATTTTTATTTACATGCACGTTACAGATGTTGACATGAAAAGGTCAACTGAAATGGCTTGGGTCCTGGGGCGGAGTAAGATGTAGACTAGCCTTCCTTCAGCTTTCAGAGGGTGAGTGTTCTCTGCTGCTTACAATCAACAAGGGTGAGGAGTTCCCAGGCAATGGAGCATTGTGGCGGAAGATAGCTTCAAGTAACGAAATCCTCAATTGCTCCATTGCCTGGTTGTGCTGTTGGTTTACCCAGGTCAACATTAATTCTAAATGGTCAGTTTGCTATCGGACTATAAGATGTATGGTCCGGGTAAGCCTTCTCATGTCCTGTGACAGCCTTCTATTTTCACTTGACAATCTCCTCACCTCTCTAAGGAGCCTCTCAAGTTGCACAGTTGGGCCAGGCGGTACAGCAGGTGGCACCCGGGCAGGGGGTGGCGACTGCTGTGGCAACTGCAGTACATGCACACTGGGGGCAGCATTGCATGGTGGCAGCATGCCGGAACCTTGGCCCCTGCAGAGCTGCACCAGATTTTATACTGAAATTTTTTTGTAAATCCACTTCATTGTTTCATACTTTAAAACACAACACTTCACCATATGATTTAATGGAGAAGTGATTGAAGTATAAGTTTGAAAATGGATGGTAATATCTTTTACATGATAATGATAATACAGTGGAACCTCGGATTACGACCATAATCCGTTCCAGGAGTATGCTCGTAATCCAATGTACTCGCATATCAAAGCGAGTTTTCCCATTGAAGCCAATGGAAACGAAAATAATTTGTTCCACATTGACTTCAAATGGGATGCAATACCGCATGCGTCCAGAGGCGAGGGGCTCCGGAGAGCCTCGGAAATGGCCGAAAAGACCCGAGGGACACTTCGGCTGCCCTTGGAAAACCTCAGAAAGACTCAGTTCACGAGCCTTTCCGAGGTTTGCCGAGGTCAGCCGAACTGTCCTCGGGCCTTTACGTGCATTTCCGAACGGCGCCGATCGGCAACTTTCGGCTCTGCTCAGCTCCGGCGCTCCCACCTCAGGCCAAAAGTGGTACTGCACACCGCTTTGGCCTGAATACTGCTCGTTTTGTGAGACAACACTCGTAAACCGAGTTAGGATTTTTAGAAATACAGTGCTCGGTTTGCGAAACGCTCGTTAACCGCGTTATTCGCAAACCGAGGTTCCACTGTAATGCCTGTGTGTAATGTGTAGATGATTATGGTGTGTCCTGCTTCTTTATATTGGCAGCTTGTGTACTTACCCTGAGGAGTATTGGGCCGCTGTTTTCTGCCAGATGATGCTGGAGGGATACGGCTCGGGCTTTCTGTTAAAGACGGAAGAAAAGAGTCAAGGTATTGTTCCAGATAAAGTTAAGTCAACAGCGCTATTTATTTTTGCCTGTCATAAGTTGTACAACATCATCAAAGCATTATGAAAAAGGTACCCAAAATGTATCCTGACTCTTTGTGTCATAAATTACTGTATCACCATCTTATTGCCAAAAAATATACTGACACAAAGGTCGGAGTAAAATGTCTGTTTTCAGCCCCTTTATTAAAATTAACAATTATGTAAACCAATATTAACAAACAAAAACATAACACTTTTGGTTGCCGATCCTTGGAGGCACTAAGTATCAAAAATGTTTCCCTTGTATCTGCGTAAACTACGCGGATGTTAAGATATATATGGTGTGTAAAACTCCTCCCAACAAGGGAATGAATATATATCATATATATCTTAACATCCGTGGGCTGGATGTTATGTCTTTGATGACACCCTGGAGGAGGGGCGAAACGCATCGATGCAACATCCGTCTCACGTTCAACCAGTGACGCTTCTTCCTGTTCCTGTGGAACGCACGCTCACAGTGGCGATCGCGGAGGTTTTTCTGATATGCCTGATTGCAACCATGTATCTTGTGAGTAGCGCTGTGATGCGCAAGTGATCTCTTTCTCCACAATATTTCACCATATTGTTTTTCCTTGTCTTTTTGGGTTTGATTCGATGGTCCACGCCTCCAAGCCTTTATCCCATCTACTACGATTTTAAGCCATCCATATTGCATTACATCAGAGTCTTCTAACTGCAGTACTTCAGGTGACTGACTGTCAGCATAAGTTGAAGAGATGCTATTTTCCAGTGAGGTCGCTACCAAGAGTCTTGTACAGTAGTCCAGCTTATGGCACCTATCTGGGACTATTCACTGTTATTGTATTATCAATTCACATTTTTTGCACATAATTTTTATTGCTTTTATATATTCGGACTAATCACTGTCACTTTAATAGCAATTGTCTTTTGTCAGCACTTATTTTTATATATATTTATCTTATATATTTAGCACTTTATTCATAGAATGTATGGATTCATGATTATAGGATCATTGCACGGTGCACTTTCTATATAGTATCACATTTATGGTTATAGTAGTTATTTTATTTTGCCAGCGCTGTATGCGTTTGTTTTATATCATCCAAGTGTTAGTACTTTTCTTACAGCAGCGGCAGTACATTCACTTTTTTGTTTTGATTAGCCACGAGCGCTGCATTTATATTATTTCTCCCAGGATTACTGGCTTCACATTGTCTCCCACACTCCTGGCTTTTTGCAGTCCCTCCCCCACACTGGCTGCCCAATTTCCTGCAGCCCCATGTTGCCTGACAACATGTTTTAATCCCGACTTGCCTGGCTTTCCTGTGCTCCTAATTAGCTAGCACTACGCTATTTTTTGGGGGGGGACTTCAGGCTATACTCTCTATTCACCAAAAAGTGCACTGAGGTGAATTAAAGTGGATTGTATACCCCGCTTTGTCTTTTTTTACCTACAGGTAATCCTATAATAAGGCTTACCTGTAGGTAAAATGAATAGCCCCTAAACCTGTACGGTTTAGGAGATATCCACCTCAGATGCAGCCGCTGACGTCAGCAGCGGTGCATGCACTCTAAGGGTCCGGCGGATGCTGCAGAAAAATCAAAGCTCCTCGTCGGAAAAAGCACTCCCACGCGCATGCGTGGGAGAGACCTCATCGCGGCTCCGGCGCTGTGAGTGACTCCGGAGGAGACAACGAGGCAACGTGTCAGCCCCCTCAGCGCTGACCGGGTCGGGCTGCTGGGGCCTCGTTCTAAGGTATTTCATAATTTGCTAGTATGCGATACATACTAGCACATTATGCCATTGTCTTGCAGGTTTCTTTTTTTTTCTTCCGTGGTGTAATACCGCTTTAATTTGCACTGGAATTGTAAAATCTAATCTAAAGTTGCTGATGAGTTAAAACAGATGTTATATTTCTTGGCAAATTGACCAATTAACATTTTTGTGAATTGCCTTTTACATATACTATACTACAGCCCCCAAATACATACATACTATAACCCCCTCTTTTATTACACAATCCCATGCTTACTTCAGTTTCCTCAGTCCCCCTTCATATCACAGTTTCCCCTTCACAGTAGTGTTCTGAAGGAATGAGGAGTCATGTGTGTATGAATTTGAAAATGGACCTTTTATGTGTATTAGATGATAATGCCTGTGTGTATATAATGTGTACGACGTAGATGAATGATGATGATGGTGTGTCCTGTTTCTTTCCAGATTATGTACACTACTTACCCTGAGGCGTAATGGTCCGCTGCTTCCTGACAGAAGTCGATGCTACTGGAGAGTCCGGGATACGGATCGGGCTTTCTGTTAAAGATGGAAGAAAAGACAAGAGTCAAGGTAATGTTCAAGATAAAGTCAACAGCTTTATTAATTATTTTTGCCTGGTATATGTTGGATGACAACAACATATTTGATAATCTAAGCGTAAAAAAGTGCACTGAGGTGCATTAAAGTGGATTGTATACCCCGCTTTGTCATTTTTTTACCTACAGGTAATCCTATAATAAGGCTTACCTGTAGGTAAAATGACTATCCCCTAAACCTGTACGGTTTAGGAAATATCCACCTCGAAAACAGCCGCTGACATCAGCGGCGGTGCATGCGCTCTGAAGGTCCGGCGGACGGTGCAGAAAAATCAAAACTCCTCACCGGAAACAGGACTCCAACGCACATGCGTGGGAAAGACCTCATCGCGCCTCCGGCCACTCACAGTGCTGACGCCTGGAAGAGATGGCGAGGCAAAGTGTCAGACTCCATAGCACTGGGTTGGGCTGCTGGGCAGTGTTAATTTAAGTCTTAGGACTAAAATGGCATTTTTGTTTTAGTCCCATTTTAGTCTTCTGCAATTGTTTTAGTTTTAGTCGTATTTAGTCAACTAAAATCTCCAGTACGTTTCAGTAATTGCAATTTAGTTTTAGTCATAGTCTTTTGACTAAAATGGCTTTTAGTTTTAGTTGTATTTTAGTCATCTCAATTGTTTTAGTTTTAGTCATATTTTTAGTCGACTAAAATAGTATTCATTTAGTCGACTAAAATGTTTTAGTCATTTTAGTCCACTAAAATGTTTTAGTCGTTTTAGTCAACTAAATTAACACTGCTGCTGGGACCTCGTTCTAAGGTATTTCATAATGTGCTAGTATGCGATGCATACTAGCACATTATGCCATTGTCTTGCAGGTTTCCTTTTTCTTTCTTCAGTGGTTTATTACCGCTTTAATTTGCACTGGAACTGTAAAATCTAATCTGAAGTTGCTGATGTGTATTGATGATATATTTCTTGACAAATTGACCAATTAACATTTCTGTGAATAGCCTTTTACATATGCTATACTATACCCCCCTCTTTTATTATACAATCCCATGCTTATTTCAGTTACCCCTTCACAGTAGTGTTCTGATCTGAACCACCTTTACACAATTGTATTTTCTCCCCCACCTTCATAGCACCTGAGCACAGCTGTGTGCTCTGCCCTCCCCTTTCACATCCTAACCCCCCTGCAACTCGACCCTCCTTCACATTACAGCCCCGGCACCTCTGGCCCTCTTCACATCACAGATCCCCCTGCATCTCTGGCCCCTTCACATTACACAGCCCCCTGCATCTCTGCCCCCCTTCACATTACACAGCCTCCGCACCAGCTCTGCCCCATCCTACCTTACTTGGGCACACAGAGCCGGAGACACAGCAGCACTGAATAATGGGCGGGAGCAGGAGGTGCTGAAGTTAACCAGCAGTTGATTGGTTGGTAGGGCCACATAGCAACCAATCACCTGCTGTTTAACTTGTGAAGTTGTTTTCAGCAGCTCTGCGATAGTGACAGCAGCAGAGGCAGGCAGACAGAACCGGCACCTAAATGGCTGGACTGGGGTGGTCCAGATGGCACAGTGACTTGGTCCACATCTGGCCCACAGTCCGCCATTTAGTGATGCCTGCTTTAAATGTTAAACAGGAGTTCATCATTATACATCCTTTGTCTTTTTGTTAGGTACTCACCAGAATGTCGATGGGATAGACTTGCAGCTGAGCGTTCAACAGATGATGTTGCTTGATCTGAAAAACATGAATGTAAAGAAAAACGTAAGTCTCACATGTGTAGTCATAAAAAATAATAGTGAGCGTGAAACAACCATATAACTGCAATATAAAATGATATATTTCATTTTACTCACCACCAGCTCTTTGATGTGGAGTCTGTGGACCCCTGCTGCTGACTCCAGGGACATCCTCTGCCAGAAGACCAAGGCCATCTCTCAGCTCTGCCTCCCACTCTCGGAACTCAACGGGCTTTCCCCTAATATACTCTCCCCATAGATGCTTCTTCATCATTTTGATGACTGCCGCCCGACAATCATAGAATCTGCACATAAAAAAAAAAAAACATTATTAGTTACAAAAATTAGAAACCAAACTGATTTATCTTTTTGAAAAACAACCTGTCGTTTCACACAGTGATGGTTTTATATATATACGTTACAATATTTCCATGTATGTTAATGTTCTCTTCTGTATGTGGCTGTGCCAAATAAATCTTTTTGTAAAGTAGAACTGTTACATTTTATTGACTATTACACTGTGTATTTTTTACAGATGTGTGTTCTAAGAGTGAAAGAATATTGAAGAATACCTGTGTCTGACGCCAGTGGTGGGCCTGCGAAACTTGGAGACCGCATTCACGGAGTCCCAGACTCGTCCCCAGCCTGCTGCCTTCTCGGATGTTGGCACGGTTTGGCAGAAGAGTGTCACTTTTTCTATTAGAACTGCAGTAACCAATGCAGCATTCTCCTCTTGGGTATATACAGGCCCCCTTGATCTTTCTCGCTTGCTTTGGTGGGGTTGCTGCATGTCTGAGTCAGCACACTCTGATGTAGGGGGGGAGACATGTCTCCGTTTTTGGCCATGCTTCCGCTCCACTCCACCTCCACACTCCCTTCCAGGCCTTGGCTCCACTACACGCCTCCGTTCACCTCCACTCCTCTCCCCTCCACTCCCCCTCTCAACAACAATACTCTCCCCTTAGACACCTCTCCTCCCCTCTACGCCTCTTCTCCCCTCTACGCCTCCCATCCCCTCCATGCCTCTCCTCCCCTCCATACTTCTCCTCCCCTCCACGCCTTCCTTCACCTCCACGCCTCCCCTCACTTCCACGCCTCCCCTCCCCTCCACGCCTCCCCTCCCCTCCCCTCCACACCTCCTCTTCCATGAGTCCCCTCCTCCACTCCTCCGCTCCCCTCCTTCGCTCCCCTCCACTCCTCCGCTCCCCTCCACTCCTCTCCCCTGAGTACCCTCCTCCACTCCTCCCCTCCCCTCCACTCTCAGTCACACCAACAACAACTCTCATACCAACACACTCACTAACACCAACATTCTCACTCACAAGACTCACACGTCTATTCTCACTCCCAGACATTCTAATTGCAACAAAACAATTAAACCACACAAAACAACTACAAAAACCACTCTCTGCTCCTCCCTCACCACACCACTGTACACTCTCTCAAAATGGAGTACAAGCGCGGAGGCTATAGCCGCATGTTAAAAATGAAACTAAAATACGACATTGCGAATCATTACGAATGACCGCGATGTATTTACGAAAGTACGAATCCATTCGAAGCACGGTAGGCGAAGGTTATAGCCGCGTGTTGAAAATGAAACTAAAATACGAGATTGCGAATCATTACGAATGACCGTGATGTATTTACGAAAGTACGAATCCATGCTAAGCACGGTAGTAGACATTAGTACATTACGAATCATTCAGAATCAACTAAAATAAAACTGTTACGAAATTACGAACGAGTCTGAATATGAAAACTCGCGTCTTACGAAATTACGAATCGTTATGAATCTATGAAAACGGAACGAAACGAAACAAAATTTTTTGTTGTGCACATGTCTAATGGATGGCTTCAATGACCACAATTTCCTCCCCCTGATCATAGACAAAAACAGGGAGCTGCCCTGTCTGTGGCAGGTCAAATACCCGCAATATAATAATAAACAAAAGAGGCAGGCAGCGCTGGAGAAACTGCTGGAGTTGGTGAAGCCAGTGGTCCCCACGGCAACCATCCCCTATTTAAAAGCCAAAATTGGTGGCCTGAGGAGCACTTATCTTAGGGAGTGCAAGAAGGTCCAGGATTCCCAGAGATCCGGAGCTGCAGCAGATGATGTTTATGTCCCCAGGCTGTGGTACTATGAGAGACTGCGATTTCTGTCAGACCAGACTGAAGTCAGGGAATCCCTCTCAACCCTTCCTTCCACTCTTCCTTCCACCCTATCTTCCACCCCAGCTGAGGCTTCCGATGTCCAACCTGGGACTTCCAGCCAGGAAGAAGTGGAGGAGCCCAGCTGGAGCCAGGTATAGCATTGTTCTACAGATTTCTGGTCAATAAATAAATGATGTTTACTAGATGTTATTATTGATCACAATTTGCTGTTTTAATAAAGTGTTTTACATATCAATAGACAGTAGTGGGCAAAAATAATTGGGATAAGAATGAAAAATGCTGGGCTCAGAATGATAGTCTGTTATAATTGTTTACATTCAATTTGCAACAGTCATGAGGTGAAAATTCTGTGAGACTAATGAAGGAAAAACTAAAACTATGTCCCTTTTTCATACATAGGAAGACCTCAGTCAGGAGGGGGCTGTGGAATGTTGTACACAGGAGGAGGCTGTGGAATTGCAGCCAGGAGAAGGCCGGGCCCAGTAGTAGCCTTACCGAATCGCAGGTCTCTCCCCTCCGCCTTCCAAACAAAAGACCCAGGAAGGGGAGTAACATGCAGGACTCAGCACTCAGGCTAATTCAAGAGGCTTCTGCGTCCCTCAGAGAAACCCCCAATCCTGAAGAGGCCTTTGCCTGCATGGCTGCCACCAAACTGCAGGGCATGCAGGAGGGCCAATGCCTCATGTGTGAGAACCTTCTTTATAAAGCCTTAACTAAGGGGGTGAGGGGCGAAATCACACTCAATACCCACCTGTGTGAGTTGGACCATCCTCCTCCTCCTCCTGCCACAACTCCACCACCACAGACACAGTGTGGAAAGAAGCGTGGAAGGAAGACCAGAGAGTGATGACCTGGGTTCAGTCTGGTCTGACAAAAGATGCAGGCTCTTGTATGACCACAGCCTGGGAACATAGATGTCATCTGCTGCTGTTCATGATCTCTTGGACTTCTGGACCAGATTATAAGAAATAAATAGTTCCGCGCTTAGAAAATAAAGGAACTGCAGCCCCCCCAGCACAGAATAACACCTAGGTGAAATTCCAAAACATAGAGTACTAAATTGGGGTGATTGGCGCTGTTCGACTGGGTCCACTATGATGTGCACAAAAATATAAATATATGAAAAAATAAAATAATAAAAAATAAAATATAAATCATATGTGTATAAGAATGATAAAAATTCCAAATGTGTAGACAAAATATGTGCATGTATAAAAAACCTGACCGCAATCTTTAAAGTGCAGTGTGTAGTATCACATGGAATGCAAACACTGAAAAAATTAAGTGAAAAAAATATATGATAAAAATGAAATCATCCCAAAAAAGTGAATGTATAAATATGGGGAAAATAATATAAAATTATTTGGAAAACACTTATGGTAAAAATCCTTAGCTGATAAGTGCACACAATAATGCTAAAACATATTGGTAAAACTCCTTTGTTCATGTGTACACACAATACAGGTAGGTAAAATGACTATCCCCTAAACCTGTACGGTTTAGGAAATATCCACCTCGAAAACAGCCGCTGACATCAGCGGCGGTGCATGCGCTCTGAAGGTCCGGCGGACGGTGCAGAAAAATCAAAACTCCTCACCGGAAACAGGACTCCAACGCACATGCGTGGGAAAGACCTCATCGCGCCTCCGGCCACTCACAGTGCTGACGCCTGGAAGAGATGGCGAGGCAAAGTGTCAGACTCCATAGCACTGGGTTGGGCTGCTGGGCAGTGTTAATTTAAGTCTTAGGACTAAAATGGCATTTTTGTTTTAGTCCCATTTTAGTCTTCTGCAATTGTTTTAGTTTTAGTCGTATTTAGTCAACTAAAATCTCCAGTACGTTTCAGTAATTGCAATTTAGTTTTAGTCATAGTCTTTTGACTAAAATGGCTTTTAGTTTTAGTTGTATTTTAGTCATCTCAATTGTTTTAGTTTTAGTCATATTTTTAGTCGACTAAAATAGTATTCATTTAGTCGACTAAAATGTTTTAGTCATTTTAGTCCACTAAAATGTTTTAGTCGTTTTAGTCAACTAAATTAACACTGCTGCTGGGACCTCGTTCTAAGGTATTTCATAATGTGCTAGTATGCGATGCATACTAGCACATTATGCCATTGTCTTGCAGGTTTCCTTTTTCTTTCTTCAGTGGTTTATTACCGCTTTAATTTGCACTGGAACTGTAAAATCTAATCTGAAGTTGCTGATGTGTATTGATGATATATTTCTTGACAAATTGACCAATTAACATTTCTGTGAATAGCCTTTTACATATGCTATACTATACCCCCCTCTTTTATTATACAATCCCATGCTTATTTCAGTTACCCCTTCACAGTAGTGTTCTGATCTGAACCACCTTTACACAATTGTATTTTCTCCCCCACCTTCATAGCACCTGAGCACAGCTGTGTGCTCTGCCCTCCCCTTTCACATCCTAACCCCCCTGCAACTCGACCCTCCTTCACATTACAGCCCCGGCACCTCTGGCCCTCTTCACATCACAGATCCCCCTGCATCTCTGGCCCCTTCACATTACACAGCCCCCTGCATCTCTGCCCCCCTTCACATTACACAGCCTCCGCACCAGCTCTGCCCCATCCTACCTTACTTGGGCACACAGAGCCGGAGACACAGCAGCACTGAATAATGGGCGGGAGCAGGAGGTGCTGAAGTTAACCAGCAGTTGATTGGTTGGTAGGGCCACATAGCAACCAATCACCTGCTGTTTAACTTGTGAAGTTGTTTTCAGCAGCTCTGCGATAGTGACAGCAGCAGAGGCAGGCAGACAGAACCGGCACCTAAATGGCTGGACTGGGGTGGTCCAGATGGCACAGTGACTTGGTCCACATCTGGCCCACAGTCCGCCATTTAGTGATGCCTGCTTTAAATGTTAAACAGGAGTTCATCATTATACATCCTTTGTCTTTTTGTTAGGTACTCACCAGAATGTCGATGGGATAGACTTGCAGCTGAGCGTTCAACAGATGATGTTGCTTGATCTGAAAAACATGAATGTAAAGAAAAACGTAAGTCTCACATGTGTAGTCATAAAAAATAATAGTGAGCGTGAAACAACCATATAACTGCAATATAAAATGATATATTTCATTTTACTCACCACCAGCTCTTTGATGTGGAGTCTGTGGACCCCTGCTGCTGACTCCAGGGACATCCTCTGCCAGAAGACCAAGGCCATCTCTCAGCTCTGCCTCCCACTCTCGGAACTCAACGGGCTTTCCCCTAATATACTCTCCCCATAGATGCTTCTTCATCATTTTGATGACTGCCGCCCGACAATCATAGAATCTGCACATAAAAAAAAAAAAACATTATTAGTTACAAAAATTAGAAACCAAACTGATTTATCTTTTTGAAAAACAACCTGTCGTTTCACACAGTGATGGTTTTATATATATACGTTACAATATTTCCATGTATGTTAATGTTCTCTTCTGTATGTGGCTGTGCCAAATAAATCTTTTTGTAAAGTAGAACTGTTACATTTTATTGACTATTACACTGTGTATTTTTTACAGATGTGTGTTCTAAGAGTGAAAGAATATTGAAGAATACCTGTGTCTGACGCCAGTGGTGGGCCTGCGAAACTTGGAGACCGCATTCACGGAGTCCCAGACTCGTCCCCAGCCTGCTGCCTTCTCGGATGTTGGCACGGTTTGGCAGAAGAGTGTCACTTTTTCTATTAGAACTGCAGTAACCAATGCAGCATTCTCCTCTTGGGTATATACAGGCCCCCTTGATCTTTCTCGCTTGCTTTGGTGGGGTTGCTGCATGTCTGAGTCAGCACACTCTGATGTAGGGGGGGACACATGTCTCCGTTTTTGGCCATGCTTCCGCTCCACTCCACCTCCACACTCCCTTCCAGGCCTTGGCTCCACTACACGCCTCCGTTCACCTCCACTCCTCTCCCCTCCACTCCCCCTCTCAACAACAATACTCTCCCCTTAGACACCTCTCCTCCCCTCTACGCCTCTTCTCCCCTCTACGCCTCCCATCCCCTCCATGCCTCTCCTCCCCTCCATACTTCTCCTCCCCTCCACGCCTTCCTTCACCTCCACGCCTCCCCTCACTTCCACGCCTCCCCTCCCCTCCACGCCTCCCCTCCCCTCCCCTCCACACCTCCTCTTCCATGAGTCCCCTCCTCCACTCCTCCGCTCCCCTCCTTCGCTCCCCTCCACTCCTCCGCTCCCCTCCACTCCTCTCCCCTGAGTACCCTCCTCCACTCCTCCCCTCCCCTCCACTCTCAGTCACACCAACAACAACTCTCATACCAACACACTCACTAACACCAACATTCTCACTCACAAGACTCACACGTCTATTCTCACTCCCAGACATTCTAATTGCAACAAAACAATTAAACCACACAAAACAACTACAAAAACCACTCTCTGCTCCTCCCTCACCACACCACTGTACACTCTCTCAAAATGGAGTACAAGCGCGGAGGCTATAGCCGCATGTTAAAAATGAAACTAAAATACGACATTGCGAATCATTACGAATGACCGCGATGTATTTACGAAAGTACGAATCCATTCGAAGCACGGTAGGCGAAGGTTATAGCCGCGTGTTGAAAATGAAACTAAAATACGAGATTGCGAATCATTACGAATGACCGTGATGTATTTACGAAAGTACGAATCCATGCTAAGCACGGTAGTAGACATTAGTACATTACGAATCATTCAGAATCAACTAAAATAAAACTGTTACGAAATTACGAACGAGTCTGAATATGAAAACTCGCGTCTTACGAAATTACGAATCGTTATGAATCTATGAAAACGGAACGAAACGAAACAAAATTTTTTGTTGTGCACATGTCTAATGGATGGCTTCAATGACCACAATTTCCTCCCCCTGATCATAGACAAAAACAGGGAGCTGCCCTGTCTGTGGCAGGTCAAATACCCGCAATATAATAATAAACAAAAGAGGCAGGCAGCGCTGGAGAAACTGCTGGAGTTGGTGAAGCCAGTGGTCCCCACGGCAACCATCCCCTATTTAAAAGCCAAAATTGGTGGCCTGAGGAGCACTTATCTTAGGGAGTGCAAGAAGGTCCAGGATTCCCAGAGATCCGGAGCTGCAGCAGATGATGTTTATGTCCCCAGGCTGTGGTACTATGAGAGACTGCGATTTCTGTCAGACCAGACTGAAGTCAGGGAATCCCTCTCAACCCTTCCTTCCACTCTTCCTTCCACCCTATCTTCCACCCCAGCTGAGGCTTCCGATGTCCAACCTGGGACTTCCAGCCAGGAAGAAGTGGAGGAGCCCAGCTGGAGCCAGGTATAGCATTGTTCTACAGATTTCTGGTCAATAAATAAATGATGTTTACTAGATGTTATTATTGATCACAATTTGCTGTTTTAATAAAGTGTTTTACATATCAATAGACAGTAGTGGGCAAAAATAATTGGGATAAGAATGAAAAATGCTGGGCTCAGAATGATAGTCTGTTATAATTGTTTACATTCAATTTGCAACAGTCATGAGGTGAAAATTCTGTGAGACTAATGAAGGAAAAACTAAAACTATGTCCCTTTTTCATACATAGGAAGACCTCAGTCAGGAGGGGGCTGTGGAATGTTGTACACAGGAGGAGGCTGTGGAATTGCAGCCAGGAGAAGGCCGGGCCCAGTAGTAGCCTTACCGAATCGCAGGTCTCTCCCCTCCGCCTTCCAAACAAAAGACCCAGGAAGGGGAGTAACATGCAGGACTCAGCACTCAGGCTAATTCAAGAGGCTTCTGCGTCCCTCAGAGAAACCCCCAATCCTGAAGAGGCCTTTGCCTGCATGGCTGCCACCAAACTGCAGGGCATGCAGGAGGGCCAATGCCTCATGTGTGAGAACCTTCTTTATAAAGCCTTAACTAAGGGGGTGAGGGGCGAAATCACACTCAATACCCACCTGTGTGAGTTGGACCATCCTCCTCCTCCTCCTGCCACAACTCCACCACCACAGACACAGTGTGGAAAGAAGCGTGGAAGGAAGACCAGA
Source organism: Lithobates clamitans (assembly GCA_037952925.1). Lineage (NCBI taxonomy): Eukaryota > Metazoa > Chordata > Amphibia > Anura > Ranidae > Lithobates > Lithobates clamitans. Next base: position 481,758 of record JBBGZY010002305.1, read on the forward strand.
GAGTGATGACCTGGGTTCAGTCTGGTCTGACAAAAGATGCAGGCTCTTGTATGACCACAGCCTGGGAACATAGATGTCATCTGCTGCTGTTCATGATCTCTTGGACTTCTGGACCAGATTATAAGAAATAAATAGTTCCGCGCTTAGAAAATAAAGGAACTGCAGCCCCCCCAGCACAGAATAACACCTAGGTGAAATTCCAAAACATAGAGTACTAAATTGGGGTGATTGGCGCTGTTCGACTGGGTCCACTATGATGTGCACAAAAATATAAATATATAAAAAAATAAAATAATAAAAAATAAAATATAAATCATATGTGTATAAGAATGATAAAAATTCCAAATGTGTAGACAAAATATGTGCATGTATAAAAAACCTGACCGCAATCTTTAAAGTGCAGTGTGTAGTATCACATGGAATGCAAACACTGAAAAAATTAAGTGAAAAAAATATATGATAAAAATGAAATCATCCCAAAAAAGTGAATGTATAAATATGGGGAAAATAATATAAAATTATTTGGAAAACACTTATGGTAAAAATCCTTAGCTGATAAGTGCACACAATAATGCTAAAACATATTGGTAAAACTCCTTTGTTCATGTGTACACACAATACAGGTAGGTAAAATGACTATCCCCTAAACCTGTACGGTTTAGGAAATATCCACCTCGAAAACAGCCGCTGACATCAGCGGCGGTGCATGCGCTCTGAAGGTCCGGCGGACGGTGCAGAAAAATCAAAACTCCTCACCGGAAACAGGACTCCAACGCACATGCGTGGGAAAGACCTCATCGCGCCTCCGGCCACTCACAGTGCTGACGCCTGGAAGAGATGGCGAGGCAAAGTGTCAGACTCCATAGCACTGGGTTGGGCTGCTGGGCAGTGTTAATTTAAGTCTTAGGACTAAAATGGCATTTTTGTTTTAGTCCCATTTTAGTCTTCTGCAATTGTTTTAGTTTTAGTCGTATTTAGTCAACTAAAATCTCCAGTACGTTTCAGTAATTGCAATTTAGTTTTAGTCATAGTCTTTTGACTAAAATGGCTTTTAGTTTTAGTTGTATTTTAGTCATCTCAATTGTTTTAGTTTTAGTCATATTTTTAGTCGACTAAAATAGTATTCATTTAGTCGACTAAAATGTTTTAGTCATTTTAGTCCACTAAAATGTTTTAGTCGTTTTAGTCAACTAAATTAACACTGCTGCTGGGACCTCGTTCTAAGGTATTTCATAATGTGCTAGTATGCGATGCATACTAGCACATTATGCCATTGTCTTGCAGGTTTCCTTTTTCTTTCTTCAGTGGTTTATTACCGCTTTAATTTGCACTGGAACTGTAAAATCTAATCTGAAGTTGCTGATGTGTATTGATGATATATTTCTTGACAAATTGACCAATTAACATTTCTGTGAATAGCCTTTTACATATGCTATACTATACCCCCCTCTTTTATTATACAATCCCATGCTTATTTCAGTTACCCCTTCACAGTAGTGTTCTGATCTGAACCACCTTTACACAATTGTATTTTCTCCCCCACCTTCATAGCACCTGAGCACAGCTGTGTGCTCTGCCCTCCCCTTTCACATCCTAACCCCCCTGCAACTCGACCCTCCTTCACATTACAGCCCCGGCACCTCTGGCCCTCTTCACATCACAGATCCCCCTGCATCTCTGGCCCCTTCACATTACACAGCCCCCTGCATCTCTGCCCCCCTTCACATTACACAGCCTCCGCACCAGCTCTGCCCCATCCTACCTTACTTGGGCACACAGAGCCGGAGACACAGCAGCACTGAATAATGGGCGGGAGCAGGAGGTGCTGAAGTTAACCAGCAGTTGATTGGTTGGTAGGGCCACATAGCAACCAATCACCTGCTGTTTAACTTGTGAAGTTGTTTTCAGCAGCTCTGCGATAGTGACAGCAGCAGAGGCAGGCAGACAGAACCGGCACCTAAATGGCTGGACTGGGGTGGTCCAGATGGCACAGTGACTTGGTCCACATCTGGCCCACAGTCCGCCATTTAGTGATGCCTGCTTTAAATGTTAAACAGGAGTTCATCATTATACATCCTTTGTCTTTTTGTTAGGTACTCACCAGAATGTCGATGGGATAGACTTGCAGCTGAGCGTTCAACAGATGATGTTGCTTGATCTGAAAAACATGAATGTAAAGAAAAACGTAAGTCTCACATGTGTAGTCATAAAAAATAATAGTGAGCGTGAAACAACCATATAACTGCAATATAAAATGATATATTTCATTTTACTCACCACCAGCTCTTTGATGTGGAGTCTGTGGACCCCTGCTGCTGACTCCAGGGACATCCTCTGCCAGAAGACCAAGGCCATCTCTCAGCTCTGCCTCCCACTCTCGGAACTCAACGGGCTTTCCCCTAATATACTCTCCCCATAGATGCTTCTTCATCATTTTGATGACTGCCGCCCGACAATCATAGAATCTGCACATAAAAAAAAAAAAACATTATTAGTTACAAAAATTAGAAACCAAACTGATTTATCTTTTTGAAAAACAACCTGTCGTTTCACACAGTGATGGTTTTATATATATACGTTACAATATTTCCATGTATGTTAATGTTCTCTTCTGTATGTGGCTGTGCCAAATAAATCTTTTTGTAAAGTAGAACTGTTACATTTTATTGACTATTACACTGTGTATTTTTTACAGATGTGTGTTCTAAGAGTGAAAGAATATTGAAGAATACCTGTGTCTGACGCCAGTGGTGGGCCTGCGAAACTTGGAGACCGCATTCACGGAGTCCCAGACTCGTCCCCAGCCTGCTGCCTTCTCGGATGTTGGCACGGTTTGGCAGAAGAGTGTCACTTTTTCTATTAGAACTGCAGTAACCAATGCAGCATTCTCCTCTTGGGTATATACAGGCCCCCTTGATCTTTCTCGCTTGCTTTGGTGGGGTTGCTGCATGTCTGAGTCAGCACACTCTGATGTAGGGGGGGACACATGTCTCCGTTTTTGGCCATGCTTCCGCTCCACTCCACCTCCACACTCCCTTCCAGGCCTTGGCTCCACTACACGCCTCTGTTCACCTCCACTCCTCTCCCCTCCACTCCCCCTCTCAACAACAATACTCTCCCCTTAGACACCTCTCCTCCCCTCTACGCCTCTTCTCCCCTCTACGCCTCCCATCCCCTCCATGCCTCTCCTCCCCTCCATACTTCTCCTCCCCTCCACGCCTTCCTTCACCTCCACGCCTCCCCTCACTTCCACGCCTCCCCTCCCCTCCACGCCTCCCCTCCCCTCCCCTCCACACCTCCTCTTCCATGAGTCCCCTCCTCCACTCCTCCGCTCCCCTCCTTCGCTCCCCTCCACTCCTCCGCTCCCCTCCACTCCTCTCCCCTGAGTACCCTCCTCCACTCCTCCCCTCCCCTCCACTCTCAGTCACACCAACAACAACTCTCATACCAACACACTCACTAACACCAACATTCTCACTCACAAGACTCACACGTCTATTCTCACTCCCAGACATTCTAATTGCAACAAAACAATTAAACCACACAAAACAACTACAAAAACCACTCTCTGCTCCTCCCTCACCACACCACTGTACACTCTCTCAAAATGGAGTACAAGCGCGGAGGCTATAGCCGCATGTTAAAAATGAAACTAAAATACGACATTGCGAATCATTACGAATGACCGCGATGTATTTACGAAAGTACGAATCCATTCGAAGCACGGTAGGCGAAGGTTATAGCCGCGTGTTGAAAATGAAACTAAAATACGAGATTGCGAATCATTACGAATGACCGTGATGTATTTACGAAAGTACGAATCCATGCTAAGCACGGTAGTAGACATTAGTACATTACGAATCATTCAGAATCAACTAAAATAAAACTGTTACGAAATTACGAACGAGTCTGAATATGAAAACTCGCGTCTTACGAAATTACGAATCGTTATGAATCTATGAAAACGGAACGAAACGAAACAAAATTTTTTGTTGTGCACATGTCTAATGGATGGCTTCAATGACCACAATTTCCTCCCCCTGATCATAGACAAAAACAGGGAGCTGCCCTGTCTGTGGCAGGTCAAATACCCGCAATATAATAATAAACAAAAGAGGCAGGCAGCGCTGGAGAAACTGCTGGAGTTGGTGAAGCCAGTGGTCCCCACGGCAACCATCCCCTATTTAAAAGCCAAAATTGGTGGCCTGAGGAGCACTTATCTTAGGGAGTGCAAGAAGGTCCAGGATTCCCAGAGATCCGGAGCTGCAGCAGATGATGTTTATGTCCCCAGGCTGTGGTACTATGAGAGACTGCGATTTCTGTCAGACCAGACTGAAGTCAGGGAATCCTTCTCAACCCTTCCTTCCACTCTTCCTTCCACCCTATCTTCCACCCCAGCTGAGGCTTCCGATGTCCAACCTGGGACTTCCAGCCAGGAAGAAGTGGAGGAGCCCAGCTGGAGCCAGGTATAGCATTGTTCTACAGATTTCTGGTCAATAAATAAATGATGTTTACTAGATGTTATTATTGATCACAATTTGCTGTTTTAATAAAGTGTTTTACATATCAATAGACAGTAGTGGGCAAAAATAATTGGGATAAGAATGAAAAATGCTGGGCTCAGAATGATAGTCTGTTATAATTGTTTACATTCAATTTGCAACAGTCATGAGGTGAAAATTCTGTGAGACTAATGAAGGAAAAACTAAAACTATGTCCCTTTTTCATACATAGGAAGACCTCAGTCAGGAGGGGGCTGTGGAATGTTGTACACAGGAGGAGGCTGTGGAATTGCAGCCAGGAGAAGGCCGGGCCCAGTAGTAGCCTTACCGAATCGCAGGTCTCTCCCCTCCGCCTTCCAAACAAAAGACCCAGGAAGGGGAGTAACATGCAGGACTCAGCACTCAGGCTAATTCAAGAGGCTTCTGCGTCCCTCAGAGAAACCCCCAATCCTGAAGAGGCCTTTGCCTGCATGGCTGCCACCAAACTGCAGGGCATGCAGGAGGGCCAATGCCTCATGTGTGAGAACCTTCTTTATAAAGCCTTAACTAAGGGGGTGAGGGGCGAAATCACACTCAATACCCACCTGTGTGAGTTGGACCATCCTCCTCCTCCTCCTGCCACAACTCCACCACCACAGACACAGTGTGGAAAGAAGCGTGGAAGGAAGACCAGAGAGTGATGACCTGGGTTCAGTCTGGTCTGACAAAAGATGCAGGCTCTTGTATGACCACAGCCTGGGAACATAGATGTCATCTGCTGCTGTTCATGATCTCTTGGACTTCTGGACCAGATTATAAGAAATAAATAGTTCCGCGCTTAGAAAATAAAGGAACTGCAGCCCCCCCAGCACAGAATAACACCTAGGTGAAATTCCAAAACATAGAGTACTAAATTGGGGTGATTGGCGCTGTTCGACTGGGTCCACTATGATGTGCACAAAAATATAAATATATAAAAAAAAAAAATAATAAAAAATAAAATATAAATCATATGTGTATAAGAATGATAAAAATTCCAAATGTGTAGACAAAATATGTGCATGTATAAAAAACCTGACCGCAATCTTTAAAGTGCAGTGTGTAGTATCACATGGAATGCAAACACTGAAAAAATTAAGTGAAAAAAATATATGATAAAAATGAAATCATCCCAAAAAAGTGAATGTATAAATATGGGGAAAATAATATAAAATTATTTGGAAAACACTTATGGTAAAAATCCTTAGCTGATAAGTGCACACAATAATGCTAAAACATATTGGTAAAACTCCTTTGTTCATGTGTACACACAATAGTGCTGAAACATAAGAAGTGAGTGATTAGTTCATAAAAACAAGTGTCCCCAAAAAAGAAGAAATTCCATAAAAAGTTCTTCTTAAAGTGCAGTGATGTGTCTCTTCATTCACATAACAATATTCCTGGTGTGGTAAGTGCTCCCAGCCTACCAAAGGACCCCCACTTGTGCCCTCACTCCCGATCACCTCCAGTCGCTCCCCGGTTTAAACATCCATATGTGTTGAAACAAAAATAACTTTAAGAAGAACTTTTTATGGAATTTCTTCTTTTTTGGGGACACTTGTTTTTATGAACTAATCATTCACTTCTTATGTTTCAGCACTATTGTGTGTACAAAGTTTAGTAACAACTATGTGCAAAAAAAAAGTTTTTTTTATTTTCCCACAGCTTGTGGCAAAAGATAAATAATTCCATGGACTCAACATGCCTCTCAGCAAATAGCTTGGGGTGTCTTCTTTCCAAAATGGGTTCATTTGGAGGGGTTTTGTGCCAGCTTGGCATTTTATGGCCTTCAAAACTGTGATAGGCAGTGAAGAGTCAAATCTAAAATTTACACCTTAGAAATCCTGAAGGAAGTGATTGGTTTTCGGGGCCCCGTACAAGGGCTAGGCTCCCAAAAAGTCAAATGTTTGTAATTTTCCCGCAACTTGTGGCAAAATATAAAATATTCCATAGACTCAAAATGAATCTCATCAAATAGCTTGGGGTGTCTACTTTCCAAAATGGGATTTTTTTGAGGGGGTTTTGTGCCATCTTGGCATTTTATGGCCTTCAAAACTGTAATAGGTAGGTGAGGAGTGAAATTAAAAAATTAGGCCTTAGAAATCCTGAAGGTGGTAATTGGATTTCCGGACCCCGCACGCGGCTAGACTACTAAAAATGTCCCACACATGTGGTAGTCCCGTAATCGGGAGAAACAGCAGAATGTATTTTGGTTTGTTATTTCACATATGCCCATGGCATGTTTGCGCAATATAGCATTTAGTGACAACTTTGTGCAAAACAAACTAAAAAGAAAGTTTGTAATTTTCCCACAACTTGTGGCAAAATGTATAAAATATTCCATGGACTCAACATGCCTCTCAGCAAATAGCTTGGGGTTTCTACTTTCCTAAATGGGGTAATTTGGGGGGTTTGTGCCATCTTGACATTTTATGGCCTTCCAAACTGTGATAGGAGTGAAATGAAAAATTTACGCCCTTAGAAATCCTGAAAGCGGTGATTGGTTTTTGGGGCCCCGTACGCAGCTAGGCTCCCAAAAATTCCCACATATGTGGTATTCCCGTACTCGGGAGAAGCATCAGAATGTATTTTGGGGTGTAATTCCACATATGCCCATGGCATATTTGAGCAATATATCATTTAGTGACAACTATGTGCAAAAAAAAGTTTTTCATTTTCCTGCAACTTGTGGCAAAATATAAAATATTCCATGGACTCAATATGCCTCTCAGCAAATAGCTTGGTGTGTCTACTTTCCAAAATGGGGTAATTTGGGGTGGGGAGTTGTGCCATCTTGGCATTTTATGAATTTGAAAACTGTGATAGGTAGTGAGGAGTGAAATCAAAAATTTACGCCCTTAGAAATCCTGAAAGCGGTGATTGGTTTTCTCGGCCCCGTACGCGTCTTGGCTCAAAAATGTCCCACACATGTGGTATCCCCATACTCGGGAGAAGCAGCAAAATGTATTTTGGGGTGTAATTCCACATATGCCCATGGCATGTTTGAGCAATATATCATCTAGTGACAACTATGTGCAAAATAAAAAGAAAGTTTGTCATTTTCCCGCAACTTGTGGCAAAATATAAAATATTCCATGGACTCGGCATGCCTCTCAGCAAATAGCTTGGGGTGTCTACTTTCCAAAATTGTGTAATTTGGAGGTGTTTTGTGCCATCTTGGCATTTTATGGCATTCAAAACTGTGATAGGTAGAGGGGAGTGAAATGAAAAATTTACGCCCTTAGAAATCCTGAAGGCGGTGCTTGGTTTTTGGGGCCCCATATGCGTCTAAACTCCCAAAAAGTCTCACACATGTGGTATCCCCACACTCAGGAGAAGCAGCAGAATTTATTTTGGGGTGTAATTCCACATATACCCATGGCATGTGTGAGCAATATATCATTTAGTGACAACTTTGTGCCAAAAACAAAAGGTTTGTTTTCCCGCAACTTGTGGCAAAATATAAAATATTCCATGGACTCAACATGCCTCTAAGCAATTAGCTTGGGGTGTCTAATTTCCAAAATATGGTCATTTGGGGGGGTTTGTGCCATATTGGCATTTTATGGCCTTCAAAACTGTGATATGTAGTGAGGAGTGAAATCAAAATTTACGCCCTTAAAAATCCTGAAGGCAGTGATTGGTTTTTGGGGCCCCCTACGCGGCTAGGCTCCCAAAAAGTCCCACACATGTGGTATCCCCGTACTCGGGAGAAGCAGAGAAATGTATTTTGGGGTCTAATTCCACATATGCCTATTGGCATGTTTGAGCAATATATCATTTAGTGACTATTATGTACAACAAAAAGTTTGTCTATTTCCCGCAACTTGTGGCAAAATATGAAATAGTCCATAGACTTAACATGCCTCTCAGCAAATTGCTTGGGGTGTCTACTTTCCTAAATGGGGTCATTTGGGGGTGTTTGTGCCATCTTGACATTTTATGGCCTTCAAAACTGTGATAGGAGTGAAATGAAAAATGTACGCCCTTAGAAATCCTGAAAGCGGTGATTGGTTTTCGGGACCCCGTACGCGGCTAGGCTCCCAAAAATTCCCACACATGTGGTATCCCCGTACTCGGGAGAAGCATCAGAATGTATTTTGGGGTGTAATTCCACATATGCCCATGGCATATTTGAGCAATATATCATTTAGTGACAACTATGTGCAAAAAAAAGTTTGTCATTTTCCCGCAACTTGTGGCAAAATATAAAATATTCCATGGACTCAACATGCCTCTCAGCAAATAGCTTTGGGTGTCTATTTTCCAAAATGGGGTAATTTGGAGGGGTTTTGTGCCATCTTGGCATTTTATGGAATTCAAAACTGTGATAGGAGTGAAATCAAACATTTACGCCCTTAGAAATCCTGAAAGCGGTGATTGGTTTTCGGGGCCCCGTACGCGGCTAGGCTCCCAAAAATTCCCACACATGTGGTATCCCCATACTCGGGAGAAGCATCAGAATGTATTTTGGTGTGTAATTCCACATATGCCCATGGCATGTTTGAGCAATATATCATTTAGTGACAAATATGTGCAAAAAAAAAAAAGTTTATAATTTTCCCACAACTTGTGGCAAAATATAAAATATTAAATGGACTGAACATGCTTCTAAGCAAATAGCTTGGGGTGTCTAATTTCCAAAATGGGGTCATTTGGGGGGGGGGGGGTTGTGCCATCTTGGCATTTTATGGATTTCAAAACTGTGATAGGTAGTGAGGAGTGAAATCAAAAATTTACGCCCTTAGAAATCCTGAAGGCGGTGATTGGTTTTCTAGGCCCCGTACACGGCTAGGCTCCCAAAGAGTCCCACACATGCGGTATCCCCGTACTCAGGAGAAGCAGCAGAATTTATTTTGGGGTGTAATTCCACATATGCCCATGGCATGTTTGAGCAATATATCATTTAATGACAACTATGTGCAAAAAAAAAGTTTTTCATTTTCCCGCAACTTGTGGCAAAATATAAAATATTCCATGGACTCAATATGCCTCTCAGCAAATAGCTTGGTGTGTCTACTTTCCAAAATGGGGTAATTTGGGGTGGGGAGTTGTGCCATCTTGGCATTTTATGAATTTGAAAACTGTGATAGGTAGTGAGGAGTGAAATCAAAAATTAACGCCCTTAGAAATCCTGAAGGCGGTGATTGGTTTTCTCGGCCCCGTACGCGTCTTGGCTCAAAAATGTCCCACACATGTGGTATCCCCATACCCGGGAGAAGCAGCAGAATATATTTTGGGGTGTAATTCCACATATGCCCATGGCATGTTTGAGCAATATATCATTTAGTGACAACTATGTGCAAAATAAAAAGAAAGTTTGTCATTTTCCCGCAACTTGTGGCAAAATATAAAATATTCCATGGACTCAGCATGCCTCTCAGCAAATAGCTTGGTGTGTCTACTTTCCAAAATGGTGTAATTTGGAGGTGTTTTGTGCCATCTTGGCATTTTATGGCCTTCAAAACTGTGATAGGTAGAGGGGAGTGAAATAAAAAAATTTCGCCCTTAGAAATCCTGAAGGCGGTGCTTGGTTTTCGGGGCCCCATATGCGTCTAAACTCCCAAAAAGTCCCACACATGTGGTATCCCTGCACTCAGGAGAAGCAGCAGAATTTTTTGGGGGGTGTAATTCCACATATACCCATGGCATGTGTGAGCAATATATCATTTAGTGACAACTTTGTGCCAAAAAACAAAAGGTTTTTTTTCCCGCAACTTGTGGCAAAATATAAAATATTCCATGGGCTCAACATGCCTCTAAGCAATTAGCTTGGGGTGTCTACTTTCCAAAATATGGTAATTTGGGGGGGTTTGTGCCATATTGGCATTTTATGGCCTTCAAAACTGTGATATGTAGTGAGTAGTGAAATCAAAATTTACGCCCTTAAAAATCCTGAAGGCAGTGATTGGTTTTTGGGGCCCCGTACGCGGCTAGGCTCCCAAAAAGTCCCACACATGTGGTATCCCCGTACTCGGGAGAAGCAGCAAAATGTAATTTGGGGTCTAATTCCACATATGCCTATTGGCATGTTTGAGCAATATATAATTTAGTGACTATTATGTGCAAAAAAAGATTGTCATTTTCCCGCAACTTGTGGCAAAATATGAAATAGTCCATAGACTCAACATGCCTCTCAGCAAATAGCTTTGGGTGTCTATTTTCGAAATTGGGGTAATTTGGAGGGGTTTTGTGCCATCTTGGCATTTTATGGAATTCAAAACTGTGATTGGTAGTGAGGAGTGAAATCAAAAATGTATGCCATTAGAAATCCTGAAGGCGGTAAATGGTTTTCGGGGCCCCATACGTGGCTAGGCTCTCAAAAAGTCCCACACATGTGGTATACCCATACTCGTGAGAAGCAGCAGAATGTATTTTGGGGTGTAATTCCACATATGCCCATGGCATGTTTGAGCAATATATCATTTAGTGACAAATATGTGCAAAAAAAAAAAAAGTTTATAATTTTCCCACAACTTGTGGCAAAATATAAAATATTAAATGGACTGAACATGCTTCTCAGCAAATAGCTTGTGGTATCTAATTTCCAAAATGGGGTCATTGGTGGGGGGGGGGTTGTGCCATCTTGGCATTTTATGGATTTCAAAACTGTGATAGGTAGTGAGGAGTGAAATCAAAAATTTACGCCCTTAGAAATCCTGAAGGCGGTGATTGGTTTTCTGGGCCCCGTACATGGCTAGGCTCCCAAAGAGTCCCACACATGCAGTATCCCCGTACTTAGGAGAAGCAGCAGAATTTATTTTGGGGTGTAATTCCACATATGCCCATGGCATGTTTGAGCAATATATCATTTAATGACAACTATGTGCAAAAAAAAGTTTTTCATTTTCCCGCAACTTGTGGCAAAATATAAAATATTCCATGGACTCAATATGCCTCTCAGCAAATAGCTTGGTGTGTCTACTTTCCAAAATGGGGTAATTTGGAGGGGTTTTGTGCCATATTGGCATTTTATGGCCTTCATAACTGTGATAGGCAGTGATGAGTGAAATCAAAAATGTATGCCCTAAGAAATCCCGAAGGCAGTGATTGGTTTTCGGGGCCCCATACGCGGCTAGGCTCCCAAAAAGTCCCACACATGTGGTATCCCCGTACACAGGAGAAGCAGCAGAATTTATTTTGGGGTGTAATTCCACATATGCCCATGGCATGTTTGAGCAATATATCATTTAATGACAACTATGTGCAAAAAAAAGTTTTTCATTTTCCCGCAACTTGTGGCAAAATATAAAATATTCCATGGACTCAATATGCCTCTCAGCAAATAGCTTGGTGTGTCTACTTTCCAAAATGGGGTAATTTGGAGGGGTTTTGTGCCATATTGGCATTTTATGGCCTTCATAACTGTGATAGGCAGTGATGAGTGAAATCAAAAATGTATGCCCTAAGAAATCCCGAAGGCAGTGATTGGTTTTCGGGGCCCCATACGCGGCTAGGCTCCCAAAAAGTCCCACACATGTGGTATCCCCGTACACAGGAGAAGCAGCAGAATTTATTTTGGGGTGTAATTCCACATATGCTCATGGCATGTTTGAGCAATGTATCATTTAGTGACAACTATGTGCAAAAAAAAAGTTTGTCATTTTCCCGCAACTTGTGGCAAAATATAATATATTTCATGCACTCAACATGCCTCTCAGAAAATAGCTTGGGGTGTCTACTTTCCAAAATGGGGTAATTTTGAGGGGTTTTCTGCAATCTTGGCATTTTATGGCCTTCAAAACTGTGATAGGTAGTGAGGAGTGAAATCAAAAATTTACGCCCTTAGAAATCCTGAAGACGGTGATTGGTTTTTGGGGCCCCATAATCGGCTAGGCTCCCAAAAAATCCCACACATGTGGTATCCCCGTACTCAGGAGAAGAGGCAGAATGTATTTTTGGTTGTAATTCCACATATGCCCATGGCATATGTGAGCAATATATCATTTAGTGACAACTTTGTGCAAAAAAACAAAAGGTTTGTTTTCCCCATCTTGTGGCAAAATATAAAATATTCCATGGATTCAACATGCCTCTCAGCAAATAGTTTGTGGTGTCTACTTTCCAAAATGGGGTAATTTAGAGCGGTTTTATTATTATTATTATTATTATACAAGATTTATATAGCGCCGACAGTTTAGGCAGCGCTTTACAACATTAGGGAGGACAGTACAAGTACAATACAATTCAATACAGGAGGAATCAGAGGGCCCTGCTCGTTAGAGCTTACAATCTAGGAGGGAGGGTCAAGTTATACAAAAGGGTAATAGCTTTGGGGGATAAGCTAATGGAGAAAATAGTGCAGTTGTTAGATGGAGGCAGGATAGGCTTCTCTGAAGAGGAAAGTTTTCAGGGATCGCCTAAAAGTGGATACATTTGGAGACAGTCTGACAGATTGGGGTAGGGAATTCCAGAGGATGGGCGAGGCTCAGGAGAAGTCCGGGAGGTGGATATGGGAGGAGGTGATGGGGGAGCTAGAGAGCAGGAGGTCCTGGGAGGAACAGAGAGGGCGATTAGGTTGGTATTTTGAGACTAGGCTAGTGATGTAGCTGGGGGCAGAGTTGTGGATGGCTTTGTAACTTATTGTTAGTATTTTGAATTTAATTTGTTGGGCGAGTGGCAGTCAATGGAGGGATTGGCAGAGAGGGGTAGCAGACACTGAGCGGTTGTAAGGTGGATGAGTCTGGCAGCAGCATTCATGATGGACTGAATAGGGGGTAGTCTATTTAAAGTTAAGCCAATGAGGAGGGAGTTGCAGTAGTCGAGGCGAGAGATAACCAGGGAATGAATCAGGAGCTTTGTGGTTTCATTGGTTAGAAAGGGACGTAGTTTAGAGATGTTGCGGAGGTTGAGGCGGCAAGCTTTGGAAAGTGATTGGATGTGGGGCCGAAAGGAGAGTTGAGAATCCAGGATAACACCTAGTACCCTGACATGTGGGGACGGGTAGATGGTTGTGCCATTGCTCTTGACAGACAAGTCAGGGGAAGATGCACGTGGGGGAGGAAATATTATAAGCTCGTTTTGGACAAGTTGAGTTTGAGGAAGTGGTGTGACATCCATACAGATATGTCAGTTAGTAAGTTAGTGATGCGTGAGGAGACTGATGGAGTGAGTTGAGGGGTGGAGAGATAGATTTGTGTGTCATCAGCGTAGAAATGATATTGAAAGCCGTGAGAGGCTATATCAGCTGAACCAGGGAAGAGGTGTAGATTGAAAATAACAGAGGTCCAAGAGCAGAGCCTTGGGGGACCCCGACAGAGAAGGGAAGAGGAGTGGAGAAAGTAGAATTGTAAGTGACACTGAAGCTGCGTTGGGATAGGTAGGATGAGAGCCACTGAAGAACACAGTCATGAGACCGAGGAAGTAAAGTTTTTTGAGGAGGAGGGGGTGGTCAACCGTGTCAAAGGCAGCTGAAAGATCCAGAAGTAGGAGTACAGAATAGTCTCTGTTGATTTTTGCAGTTAGTAGGTCATTTGTGAGTTTTAAAAGAGCAGTTTCTGTGGAGTGTTGAGGGCGAAATCCAGATTGAAGGGGATCAAGAAGGTTGTTTTTAATGAGGTGGTCACTCAGTTGGTTGTAAACCAGGCGTTCAAGGAGTTTAGAGGAAAAGGGGAGGAAGGAGATAGGGCATAGGTTTTTAAGATTGGTAGGGTCCAAGGACGGCTTTTTAAGTATGGGGTGACCAGTGCATGTTTTAGAGCATTGGGGAAGATGCCAGAGGTGAGGGAGAGATTGAAGATGTGGGTTAGAGAGTGTAGGATGGAGTCAGAGGGGGACCGTAGCATATGAGAGGGAATAGAGTTCAGGGGACAGGTGGTTAGGTGGGCGATAGAAAGGAGTTTATCAACTTCGTCTGTAGTAGCAGATCTGAATAGGGGAGTGTCATTGTACCTTTTGACATGGGGTCTTAGCTGGGGGAGATACCTGTAGAGTGGAGATTTCATCGCGGATTGTATCAATCTTGTTTTTGAAGTGGTTAGCGATCTCCTGGGCAGTGAGTGAGTCGGTGGGTGGAGGCGGTGGAGGACAAAGTAGAGAGTTGAAGGTAGAGAAGAGTTTACGGGGACTGGATGAGAAGGTATTAATAAGAGCTGCAAAATAGGTTTGCTTGGCAGTGTGGAGGAAAGAATAGTATTTTTGGAGGGCAAATTTGTATTGGTTGAAGTCTTTGAGAGACTTAGTCTTGTGCCACAGACACTCAAGAGCGCAACTATGTTTTTTGAGAATTTTAGTGTCATCTGTTTGCCAGGGTGTAGGGGTCGAGGCCTGATTCTGCGTGTAGTGAGGGGAGCGAGCTTGTCCAGGGTGGAGGACAGGGATTTATTGTAGATGGACGTGGCTTGGTTGGGGCAGGACAGGGGAGAGATTTTGTCATAGAGGTGGTCAGCAGCAGAATAGAGGAGAGAGGAATTGAAGTTGCAAAAATTTCTATGGGTGATGGTTAGGCGATTGGAGGGAAAGGTGGTGGAAGACAGGGAGAGAGAGAAACTAATAAGGTGATGGTCTGAGAGAGGAAAAGGATTGTTTGAGAAGTTGCATGGAGTGCATAGGTAGGAGAATACAAGGTCAAGGGTGTTGCCATCAGAGTGAGTAGAAGCTTGTACCCATTGTTTTAGGTCAAGTGAAGAGGTTAGACTAAGAAGTTTAGAAGTAGCAGGAGTGTTTGTATTAGCAGGGATGTTGAAATCACCGAAAAGGATTGTGGGAATTTCCGAAGAGAGAAAGTAGGGTAGCCAGGCAGAAAACTCATCAAGGAAAGTTGATAATGGTCCAGGGGGCCGGTAGATCACAGCAATTCTTAGGGAAGTAGGAGAGAATAGATGTATACAGTGGGCTTCAAATGATGAGAGAGAAAAAGAGAATTGGTTTTTTGCCATCTTGGCATTTATGGCCTTCAAAACTGTGATAGGTAGTGAGGAGTGAAATCAAAAATTTACGCCCTTAGAAATCCTGAAGGCGGTGATTGGTTTTTGGGGCTCTGTATGCGGCTAGGCTCCCAAAAAGTCCCACACATGTGGTATCACAGTACTCGGAAGAAGCAGCAGAATGTATTTTGGGGTGTAATTCCACATATGCCCATGGCATGTTTGAGCAATATATCATTTAGTGACAACTATGTGCAAAAAAAAAGTTTTTCATTTTCCCGCAACTTGTGGCAAAATATAAAATATTCCATGGACTCAACATGCCTGTTAGACTTCCACATACCTGACCGATGAGCCTGGTATAGCAGGGGGAGGCCTCCCTTACGTACCTGGTTCCTGATCCCCTGGTAGTATAGACAGGAGGCACGGGAGCACAGAGTGGTATGAGGGCCTGGCGGGTCAGCAGCAGGAGGCTCCTGGTAGAGGTGGCTTGGAGATCATCAGACAGCTGAAGCACAGGCAGCAGGTGCAGAGCAGGAGCGGAGTAGGCAAGTCGGGTCACAGGCAGGGTCGGCAACAGGCGGGCAGCATGGTACAGAGGAGCAGGCAGGTTCGTAGTCAAGACAAGCCAAGGTCAGATGCAGGCAGAAGACAAAGGATAATCCAAAGGGCAAGCCGGGTAATCAGGATATCAGGCGTTCAAACAGGTAAGCAGGTGCAGGGATACTGGGAGCTGCAGATCGGACAGCACCAGGCCAAATGTGCTGACAGTGTAAATAGGCTGATTGGCGCCAAGCGCAGTGCGCGCGCCTATGCGCGCAGGCACGCGCCGGCACCCCAAACAGCGCGCACGGGCACGTGCGCGCGCACCCTGGCGCACACCGGCACAAACCAGCACAGCGTCTACTCTGGGAACCTCTCTGGCAGTGCCCCCCCCTCAAGGGCAGCCTCCGGATGTCCAATTGTGCAAGTCTGGTGGCGTGGGCACTCCTAAAAGCCCTTTCGGTCCATACCCCCTCCATACCCCCTCCATTTGATTAGATATTGCATCTGGTTGTGCCTTTTCCTGCAATCCAGAATAGCCTCTACCTCAAATTCTTCCTCGTTGTTAATAATTACGGGTTCCGGTGGACAGGTATTA
This sequence comes from Lithobates clamitans, assembly GCA_037952925.1. NCBI lineage: Eukaryota > Metazoa > Chordata > Amphibia > Anura > Ranidae > Lithobates > Lithobates clamitans. The sequence goes on from JBBGZY010002305.1 coordinate 498,284, forward strand.
CGGCCAGTAAAGGGTTTGGGAATAACAGGCTTCAACAGAGATATATGGATGACCGGATGGATCTTCAAGGTACTGGGTAAGTCGAGTTCGTAAGTCACATCATTGATTTTCTTTTTAACTGAGAACGAACCCATGAACTTAGGGCCCAACTTCCTTGAAGGACAAGCCATTCCTGGTTGCCAGGTTCCAGGATGAGTTCTCCCCGCTTCTTCTTGTCAAACATCTTCTTGTTATATTCTTGGGTCTTTGCCATGGTTTCCTGCAAGAGTTTATTGTTGGTAAGGAAGAAGTCCATGGTTTCAGAGACCGCAGGGATAGCACACTCGGGTAAGGAACTGGGCAGGAAAGAAGGGTGGAAGCCGTAATTAGCAAAGAATGGCGTTTGCTTAATGGCAGAATGTAAGGAGTTATTGTATGAAAACTCAGCAATAGGCAGAAGAGAGACCCAGTCGTCCTGTGAGAATGTAGAGAAACAGCGGAGATATTGCTCCAAAGTCTGATTCATTCTCTCCATCTGCCCATTAGTCTGGGGATGGTATGCCGAAGAGAATGCCAACTCAATTTCCAGAGAACCACAGAGAGCCTTCCAAAACCTGGAGGTGAACTGCACACCTCGGTCAGATACGATGCTTGACGGGACTCCATTCAGCCTCACAATCTCCCTGATGAAAACCTTTGCTGTTTCCATAGCCGAGGGCGTGCCTTTCATTGGCAGAAAATGGGCCATTTTGGATAACCTATCTACAACGATGAAGATGGTAGAGAAGCCTTCTGCCTGGGGAAGCTCCACGATGAAATCCATTGAAATCATCTTCCAAGGTCTTTCTGGGAAAGTTAAAGGTCTTAGTAAACCCCAGGCTCTTGTCCGGCTATTCTTGCTCCATGCACAAGTAGTACAGGATTCCACATAGCTCTTACAGTCACTTGTCAACTGAGGCCACCAGAATGTGCGCTGTATCAGCTCTGCCGTCTTTAGCACACCAAAATGTCCGGCCAACTTATGGTCATGGCAGAGTTCTAATACTGCTACCCACAGATCCTCTGGAACCACAATTTTGCCCTTGTGCCAGAATAGGCCATCTTAGGCCCACACATCATCTTCGGAAAGTTGAGTCCAATCCAAGGAAGCTTGTCTTATTCTGGATTGAAGATCCCCTTGGAGTAATAGAACATTTCCGGGAGGGAGAATAGTGTCTGGATGCACAGATTTCTCAGAAACAAGGAACATGCGGGATAGTGCATCCGGTTTTACATGTTTAGAACCTGGTCTGTACGTGATATGGAACTGAAATCTCGAGAAAAATAGAGCCCACCTCGCCTGCCATGGTTTCAATCTCTTGGCCGTTCTCAGATACTCCAAATTCTTGTGGTCAGTGTAGACCAATATGGGATGTGTAGCACCCTCCAGCAAGTAACGCCACTCCTCTAAAGCGGCCTTGATGGCCAGAAGTTCCCGATCTCCAACATCATAATTTCTCTCTGCTGAAGAGAGCTTGCGAGTAAAAAAAAAGCCACTGGATAGAGAAGGGCCTTGGGGCCATGCCGCTGAGACAGCACGGCTCCTACTGCAATCTCTGAAGCGTTTACTTCAAGAACGAATGGTAAAGCAGGATCTGGGTGTTTCAAAATAGAAGCAGAGGTGAATAACTCTAAGTTTTTCGAAGGCGGAATGCGCCTTAGGGGACCAATAGAAACAGTTTCCTTGCCTGGTCAACTCGGTGATGGGGGCAATTATTGCAGAGAAGCCCCTGATGAACTTCCTATAAAAGTTAGAGAAGCCAATGAAGCGTTGCACTCCTTTTTTATCGGAGGGAGCGGGCCAGTCCAGGATGGCAGATACCATTTGAGGGTCCATTTTAATACCTTCGACAGAAATGATTAGGCCTATAAACTTGATGCATTGGAGTTTGAATTGTCATTTTTCTGGTTTATTGTAGAGTCCATGCTGCCTGAGTCGAGTTAGGACATTTCAAACATGCCTGCGATGATCGGTAACTGAAGAGGAGAAGATTAGGATATCATCTAAGTAAACTATAACGTACAAGTCCAGAAAGTCACGGAAAATGTCATTAACAAAATGTTGAAATGTTGCTGGTACATTGCACAGGCCGAAAGGCATAACGAGATATTCAAAGTGCCCGAATGGGGTACGGAAGGCCGTTTTCCATTCATCTCCTTTCCGGATACGAATTAAACTGTAAGCACCCCGGAGGTCTAGTTTGGTGAAAATTACTGCGGACCCAGTCTTTGGAAGAGTTCGGGCACAAGAAGTAGCGGATAACGGTTCTTAATGGTTATCTTGTTTAATTCCCGGTAATCAATACAAGGACGTAAGGAGTGGTCCTTCTTCTCTACAAAAAATATGCCAGCACCAGCCGGAGAGGTGGACAGGTGGATAAAACCTTTCTTCAGGTTCTCATCAATGTAGATCTTTAACATATCCAACTCCTGCTCTGTTTCTTACTAAACACATCAAGGAAATCCTGATAGGGTGAGGGGATTACTTGCTGTAACTCGGTGTCAGTGTCCAGGCAGAGGAGCTGAGCAGGTTTAACAGGATTACTGTGCAAACAGTGCTGCTGGCAATATTTGGAGAGAAACTTGATTTCCCCGGTGGTCCAGTCAATGCTAGGATTATGGGCCTGCAGCCAAGGTATCCCCAGGATGATGGGAAAAAGAGGTGAAGAGATGGCATCCAGACGCAGGAGTTCTTGATGGTGGGAGCCCATGGTGGCCAGCAAAGGGATAGTCTCCTGTGTGACAGGACCAGAGCTAAGGGAGGAGCCATCAGCGAGATGTACAGCAAGACCCTGAGTTTTAGGTTGGAGAGGAAAGCGGTGGTTGGCAGCGAAGGTCAGGTCAATAAAACAGCTGCATGCTCCTGAGTCAATTATGACCAAGACTGGGATATCCCTTCCTGGTAGCTGTAAGGTGATGGAGAGAGCAAGGTGAGTAGCAGGATTAGGCAAGGCAGATGCACACATTGAAGAGATTGGAAGAGACTTACGTGTCTTGTTAGGGCAAGACCTCACGTAGTGTCCGGACTCCCCGCAATACATGCTGAGGTTGTTGACTCGTCAGCGCTGTCGTTCTTCCGGAGTGAGGGAAGGACGGAGAAGACCAAGCTCCATAGGTTCAAGGGTTTCAAGGACCGGAGTAGCTGGTGCAGGAAAAGACTGTCCGAGAGAGTTGGGAGAACTCGGAACCTTGGGGAGCAAACAGGTGAGGCGAAATTGACTGGTGGATCTCTCGGAGCGACGCTCCTTGAGGCATCGGTCAATTTGGACAGACAGGTTGATGAGCTCATCCAAGGTTTGGGGTATTCCGACTTGTGCCAGCTCATCTTTCAGTGGATCAGATAACCCCATACAAAATTGGTGCTGCAGGGCGGCATCATTCCAGTCTGTGTCGGAGCTCCACCGCCCGAATTCCACCACATAGTCCTCTGCTGCTCTACACCCTGTTGAAGAGCGTGCAAAGCGGCCTCAGCAGTCGCTGTTACTTGGGGGTCCTCGTACAACTGGGACATAGTAGCAAAAAAGGTATCAAGGTTATCATGGAATCCTGATTTTTGTTCCAGGAGGCAGTGAGCCCAGGTCTGTGGTTCACCGGATAAGAGAGAGATCCCAAAGCCCACCTTGGTTGCCTCCAGAGAAAAAGGTACGTGGCTGCAGGTCGAAGTAAAGTTCGCAAGCATTGTGAAAAGCCCGGTATTTACTGCGGTCCCCAGAAAATTTTTCAGGTATAGGTACCCTGGGCTCAGGAGGTAGCATTACTACTGAGGGTGCAGATAAAAATCCGTCAGAAGAGGTACCTTTAGGGTTGGTAAGAGAAGACAGGACTTGGACTCGTTCTTCCAACCAAGTATAGCCTTCATGAAGGCTCCTTACGGCTTGCGTGAGACCCGCCAGGTGTCTGCACAATTCCTCCATGGGGGAGGTACCCTGCTCGGGCTCGGACATGGCTGTCCGATACTGTCAGACTTCCACGTACCTGACCGATGAACCCGGTATAGCAGGGGGAGGCCTCCCTTACGTATCTGGTTCCTGACCCCCTGGTAGTATAGACAGGAGGCACGGGAGCACAGAGTGGTTTGAGGGCCTCGTGGGTCAGCAGCAGGAGGATCCTGGTAAAGGTGGCTTGGAGATCACCAGACAGCTGAAGCACAGGCAGCAGGTGCAGAGCAGGAGCGGAGTAGGCAAGTCGGGTCACAGGCAGGGTCAGCAACAGGCGGGCAGCATGGTACAGAGGAGCAGGCAGGTTCGTAGTCAAGACAGGTCGAGGTCAGATGCAGGCAGAAGACAAAGGATAATCCAAAGGGCAAGCCGGGTAATCAGGAGATCAGACGTTCAAACAGGTAAGCAGGTGCGGGGATACTGGGAGCTGCAGATTGGACAGCACTGGGCCAAATGTACTGACATTTTAAATAGGCTGATTGGCGCCAAGTGCCGTGTGCGCATGCTGATGCACACAGGCATGCACCTGGACACCGGCATCCACAACAGAACGCACGGGCGCGCGCGCCAGCGCGCCCCTGCGCACACCAGCACAGCATCTACTCTGGGAACCTCTCTGACAATGCCTCTTAGCAAATAGCTTGGGGTGTCTACTTTCCAAAATGTGGTCATGGGGGGGGGGGTTGTGCCATATTGGAATTTTATGGCGTTCAAAACTGTGATAGGTAGTGGGGAGTGAAATCAAAAATGTATGCCATTAGAAATCCTGAAGTCAGTGATTGGTTTTCTTGGCCCCGTACGCGGCTAGGCTCCCAAAAAGTCCCACATATGTGGTATCCCTATACTCGAGAGAAGCAGCAGAATGCATTTTGGGGTGTAATTCCACATATGCCCATGGCATGTTTGAGCAATATATCATTTATTGACAACTTTGTGCAAAAAACAAAAGGTTTGTTTTCCCACAACTTGTGGCAAAATATATAGCATTCTATTGACTCAATATGCCTTTTAGAAAATAGTTTGGGGTGTGTACTTTCCGATATGGGGTCATTTGGGGGGGTTTGTGCAATCTTGGCATTTTATGGCCTTCAAAACTGTGATAGGTAGTGAGGAGTGAAATCAAAAATGTATTCCATTAGAAATCCTGAAGGCGGTGATTGGTTTTTGGGGCCCCATACACGACTAGGCTCCCAAGTGGTCCCACACATGTGGTATCCCCGTACTCGGGAGAAGTATCAGAATGTATTTTTGGGTGTACTTCTACATATGCCCATGGCATGTTTACGCAATATATCATTTAGGGACAACTATGTGCAAAAAAAAAAAGTTTGTAATTCTCCCGCAACTTGTGGCAAAATACAAAATATTTCATGGACTCAACATGCCTCTCAGCAAATAGCTTGGAGTGTCTACTTTCCAAAATGGGGTATACTAGAGGAGTTTTGTGCCATCTTGGCATTTTATGGCCTTCAAAACTGTGATAGATAGTGAGGAGTGAAATAAAAAATGTACGCCCTTAGAAATCCTGAAGACGGCGATTGGTTTTCGGTGCCCCGTACGTGGCTAGGCTCTCAAAAAGTCCCACACATGTGGTATCCCCATACTCGGGAGAAGCAGCAGAATGTATTTTGGGGTGTAATTCCACATATGCCCATGGCATGTTTGAGCAATATATCATTTATTGATAACTATATGCAAAAAAAGTTTGTCATTTTACCGCAACTTGTGGCAAAATATAAAATATTCCATGGACTCAACATGCCTCTCAGCAAATAGCTTGGGGTGTCTACTTTCCAAAATGTGGTCATGGGGGGGAGTTGTGCCATATTGGCATTTTATGGCCTTCAAAACTGTGATAGGTAGTGAGGAGTGAAATCACAAATTTACACCCTTAGAAATCCTGAAGGCGGTGATTGGTTTTCGGGGCCCCATAAGCAGCAAGGCTCCAAAAAAGTGCCACACATGTGGAATCCCCGTACTCAGGAGAAGCAGCAGAATGTATTTTGGGGTGTAATTCCGCATATACCCATGGCATATGTGAGCAATATATCATATAGTGACAACTTTGTGCTAAAAACAAAAGGTTTATTTTCCCCCATCTTGTGGCAAAATATAAAATATTCCATGGACTCAACATGCCTCTCAGAAAATAGCTTGGGGTGTCTACTTTCCAAATGGTCATTGGGGGGGTTTGTGCCATATTGGCATTTTATGGCAAAATATAATTTAGTGACAACTTTGTGAAGAAACAAAAGGTTTGTTTTCCCGCAACTTGTGGCAAAATATAAAATATTCTATGGACGTAACATGCCTCTCAGCAAATAGCTTGGGGTGTTTACTTTCCAAATTGGGGTCATTTGGGGGGGTTTGTGCCATCTTGGCATTTTATGGCTTTCAAAACTGTGATAGGTAGTGAGGATATGCTCATGGCATGTTTGAGCAATATATCATTTATTGACAACTATATGCAAAAAAAGTTTGTCATTTTCCTGCAACTTGTGGCAAAATATAACATATTCCATGGACTCAACATGCCTCTCAGCAAATAGCTTGGGGTGTCTACTTTCCAAAATGTGGTCATGGGGGGGGGTTGTGCCATATTGGCATTTTATGGCCTTCAAAACTGTGATAGGTAGTGAGGAGTGAAATCAAAAATTTACGCCCTTAGAAATCCTGAAGGCAGTGATTGGTTTTCGGGGCCCCGTACGCGGCTAGGCTCCCAAAAAGTCCCACACATATGGTATCCCCGTACTCGGGAGAAGCAGCAGAATGTATTTTGGGGTGTAATTCCACATATGCCCATGGCATGTGTGAGCAATATATCATTTAGTGACAACTTTGTGCAAAAAACAAAAGGTTTGTTTTCCCTCAACTTGTTGCAATATATGTAAAATTCTATGGACTCAATATGCCTTTTAGAAAATAGCTTGGGGTGTCTACTTTCCAAAATGGGGTAATTTAGAGTGGTTTTGTGCTATCTTGGCATTTTATGGCCTTCAAAACTGTAATAGGTAGTGAGGAGTGAAATCAAAAATGTACGCCCTTAGAAATCCTGAAGGCGGTGATAGGTTTTCGGGGCCCCGTACGCAGCTAGGCTCCCAAGAAGTCCCACACATGTGGTATCCCATACTCGGGCGAAGCAGCGGAATGTATTTTGGGGTGTAAATCCACATATGCCCATGGCATATGTGAGCAATATATCATTTAGTGACAACTTTGAGCAAAAAAGAAAAGGTTTGTTTTCCCCCATCTTGTGGCAAAATATAAAATATTCCATGGACTCAACATGCCTCTCAGCAAATAGCTTGGGGTGTCTACTTTCCAAAATGCAGTCATTTGGGGGGGTTTTCTGCCATCTTGGCATTTTATGGCCTTCAAAACTGTGATAGGTAGGGATGAACCGAACACCCCCCGGTTCGGTTCGTACCAGAACCTGCGAACGGACCGAAAATTCACATGAACTTTAGAACCCCATTGACATCTATGGGACTCGAACGTTCGAAATCGAAAGTGCTAATTTTAAAGGCTAATTTGAATGGTATTGTCCTAAAAAGCTTTTGGGGACCCGGGTCCTGCCCCAGGGGACATGTATCAATGCAAAAAAAAGTTTTAAAAATGTCAGTTTTTTCGAGAGGCAGTGATTTTAATGATGCTTAAAGTAAAAAAAAAAGTGAAATATTCCTTTAAATATCATACCTGGGGGGTGTCTATAGTATGCCTGTAAGTGGTGCGTGTTTCCCATGCTTAGAACAGTCCCTGCACAAAATTACATTTTTAAAGGAATAAAAGTCATTTAAAACTGCTTGCGGCTTTAATGTAATGTCGGTTCCTGGCAATATGGATGGAAATCAGTGACACAAATGGCATGGGTACCCCCCAGTCCATTACCAGGCCCTTTGGGTCTTGTATGGATATTAAGGGGAACCACGCACCAAAATTAAAAAAAGGAAAATCGTGGGGCCACCAGGCCCTATATACTCTGAACAGCAATATACAGGCGGTGCAAACAAGACAGGGACTGTAGATTTGTTGTTAAGTAGAATTTGTTTGTAATTTTGAACTGGTACATTTTTAACGTGTTTAGCTCCAGCTAAAAAATCTATTTTAAGCTTTTTGGAAAACATAGGGAAGGGTTATCACCCCTGTGACATTTGTTTTGCTGTCTGTGCTCCTCTTCAGAAGATTTCACCAAACTTTCTGTCTCAATGAGAAATGTTTTTAGAAAATTTGGGGTTTTTAGTGAAACAAGGATTGGTGATAAAGCATCAGTGGAAAGGAGAAATGTTTTTCCCATATTAACTCTTACAGGAGAGAATTTCCCTTCCTAGGGGTAGATTTCATCTCACTTCCTGTTGTCTCCTTCCATTTGCAAGTAGGAATCCTTTGTAAGTTGGCTGTTTGAAAGTAGGGGCCTGCCCTATAAACTCTTCAGAAATTGTGGCCTTAGGTGTTGGTGTTGCCACAACACTGTAAGCCCTCACAGGGCCCTGCTGTGAATATTACATCAATAATTGTAATTACATGCCCTGTTGAACAGGGGCAGAAAAATTGGGCCTTTGGTGGTGGTGGTGCTGGTGCCACAACACTGTAAGTTCTCACAGTTACTCTTGGTGGGCGTTGGAACGGGCCCTGCTATGAAATATTAGATCAAGAATTGTAATTACATGCACCTGTTGAACAGGGGCAGAAAAATTGGGCCTTTGGTGGTGGTGGTGCTGGTGCTACAACACTGTAAGTCCTCACATTTACTCTTGGTGGGCGCTGGAACGGGCCCTGCTGTGAAATATTAGATCAAGAATTGTAATTACATGTCCCTGTTGAACAGGGGCAGAAAAATTGGGCCTTAGGCACTACTGTACCGATAGCAGATTGCCTGGAAGCACTTGGCTGTGACACACCTAATTCTACACCTTCATTCCTCTCAGTGCAGGTCTCAGAGAGGACTGAAGGTATAGTGGGGTTGGAGATCCCAGCTGATGAGGGGCAAGGAGAGGTCCTCTTTGTTCTTTGGTGTGGGTCTTTTAGGTACGCTTTTTGTTGTTGGAACAACTGTGTCCAGCATGCGCTGCGCTGCGCTCGCCGTGCAGAGTGTGATGGTCAGGAACAGGAGACGCCGTCATCAGCTGTTCGATCCCAGCTGATCCTCCATCCACAGCATCAGCACGTGGCTCCGGAGTAGCGTGCTGATGTCACATGCTGACGCGTTTCAACAGCCAATTAGCGCTGGTTTCCTCAGAGAAAGGAGGAGTCCGTGGATCAGACATAAATAGACAGGAAATTAAGGTGAAATTACACTTTTCTACCACTGGGTGTCATCCAAGGTCACCTCACAAAATGAACATACAGCAGGGAAAATAAAAAAAAAACCCAAATAGCTAAATATGATCAAACACATCTGGTTATGATTAAAGGGGAAAGAGGAGAACTATAGCTCCAAGATTGAATATATAGACAGATAAACGGAGAAATGTAGAAACACACATTGCTCATAAACAAATATGAATTAAAATTAAAAGGTGTAGTATAGCAGATTGTTTAAACAGGCAGTTATTTTTCCAAGAAAGACTGGAGACTACACTCAGTATTTAACCCATTAGGGATCATAGAGTCCATATAATACGTCCACATTTTTTCTTTCTGCAGTAGGATGGTGTCATAGTCGCCACGTCTAGTAGGTAGATTTAGTCTGTAGATCCCTTTGACAGTCATACCCTTGGGATCACGATTGTGGAATTTCGCAAAGTGTAAAGAGATAGGACGCTCATCGTCCTTCTTTTAATGCCAGCTATATGCTCGCCAATCCTTATGCGTAAAGCATGTTTTGTTTTGCCAATGTCGTTTTTATTACATGGACACGTCAGCATATAAATCACCCGTGTTGTTGAGCAATTTATAAATTGTTTAATTTTAAAGTCTTTTCCTCCGTGTGGGTTGGCAAACTGATTAGTCTGGTGAATATATTTACAAATTTTGCAGTGTCCACAAGCGTGCATACCCGAAGGGGGCCTAGAGCTGGTGAGCCAATTATCACTTGTTGTCCGTGTATATTCAGAGTGGACCAATAGGTCACTGAGGTTGCGTGATCTTCTCGCTGTCATAAGTGGTCTGGGGCTAACAAGGTTGGCAATCAGTGGAGCAGATTTAAGGATATGCCAGTGTTTGTCAAGAACCCGTTGTACTTCATTCCACTGAGAGCCATACCTAGTAATGATTCTCAGGAAATCCTGTGTCTTGTTTCCTTGACAGGGAAGTTTTGATGTAACAAGAAGTTCATCACGCTCTCTAAGGGAGGCTTTGGCTTGTGCCTTCCTGAGGGAACGATGAGAGTAACCCCTCTGTCTGAACCTCTTGTACATATCACGTGACTCCCTGTAATAATCTTTCTCATCAGTGCAGTTTCACCTGATATGTAGGAACTGTCCTATGGGAATCCCATTAATTAGTGACTTAGGGTGATGACTTTGGGCCAAAAGTAGCGTATTAGCTGCTGTCTGTTTCCTGAAAGTGCTAGTGCAAAATTTATTTCTGGATCTCCCAATATGAAGGTCGAGGAAGGGGAGTGTCTCAGTATGGTGTGAGAAGGTCAGACGTATATTCCTGTCATTGGTGTTTAGTTCAGATATGAATTCCATAAGTTGTTCTGCTGATCCCTTCCACACCATAAAGACGTCATCGATGTACCTTAGCCACAGTAAAGAGTGGCCAAGGTACATCGAGGACTTATAGACAACCTCCTCCCATAGACCCAGGTGGAGGCACGCATATGAGGGCGCCCAAGGAGCTCCCATACTGGTGCCCCTCACCTGTTGGTAGTAATGACCCAAGAATTTAAAGAAATTGTTTTTAAGCATAAACTCCAACAGTTCACCAATGAATTCATTTTGTGCACCCTGTGCTGGGTGGTGATGGTCCAAAAAGGACCGTGTAGCCTTGAGACCCCAGTGGTGGGGTATTGAGGTGTATAGGCTCTCCACATCAATCCCCATCAGTAGAGTCTCCTCTGGGAGTGCAAACTGCGATAATCTAGCCAAGACATCTCTGCTATCACGGACGTAAGAGGGAAGATTGCTGACTAGATGCTTGATCATAGAATCCACATATTTACCATTTTTCTCCAGGGGGCCTTTTATGGCAGACACGATGGGTCTACCTGGTGGACGGGTAAGTGATTTGTGCAGTTTTGGTATTATGTAAAAAGTAGGAACATTTATTTCATCTACTCTAATGAAAGAAAACTCTTTCCCTGTAAGTAGGCCCACTTTAATTCCCCATTTAAGTTTATCATTAAGGGTTTTAACCAGTTTAGGAAAAGGGGATGATGAGAGTTTTAGGTAAGTGGAGCTATCATAAAGCAATTGTATAAAGCAAGGGTATGACTGTCAAAGGGATCTATAGACTAAATCTACCTACTAGATGTGGCGACTATGACACCATCCTTCTGTAGAAAGAAAAAATGTGGACGCATTATATGGACTCAATGATCCCTAATGGGTTAAATACTGAGTGTAGTCTCCAGTCTTTCTTGGAAAAATAACTGCCTGTTTAAACAATCTGCTATACTACACCTTTTAATTTTAATTTATATTTGTTTATGAGCAATGTGTGTTTCTACATTTCTCCGTTTATCTGTCTATATATTCAATCTTGGAGCTATGGTTCTTCTCTTTCCCCTTTAATCATAACCAGATGTGATCGATCATATTTAGCTATTTGGGTTTTTTTTTTATTTTCCCTGCTGTATGTTCATTTTGTGAGGTGACCTTGGATGACACTCAGTGGTAGAAAAGTGTAATTTCACCTTAATTTCCTGTCTATTTATGTCTGATCCACGGACTCCTCCTTGCTCTGAGGAAACCAGAGCTAATTGGCTGGTGAAACGCGTCAGCAAAATGGCTCTACGTGGACTCATACTCCAAGCCGCTTGCTGGGAATAGCATGGCAACACACGGATGTCGGTCACTGGTCGGGTGGTGAGAATCCTTTCCCCCTATGTATGACCATATGTTTCCCGTATTATGTTTGAGCCAGCCTCCCCCTTCTCCTGCTTGTTGCTGCCATTTCTTAGCCACTTATCTGCTTACTCTATATGCATGATCTGCTAGATGCTGCAAGCTCAATCTGCTGTGCCTGATGTCATTATGCTTACCTGTTTAACCAGATGAACTGTCAGCCATTGCCGGTCACTTTTGCTGTGTCCCCCCGGAAATTATCCCTGCCAGCTCCTGTTATACTCCATCAGGTTTATTGGCATATGGACTTCCACTACTCTCTATCCATATCTACCCGCACACCCATTACACCACGCCTCTGAAGAGCGATCCACTGTCTACATAATTTCAGCACATTTGCTCTAGATTATTACCATCAGTGTATGGGTGGGGAATGGTGTGTGTCTGTGGTATGCTCAGCCATGGCTCCCCTTTGTTTTTAAATGACAACGTTGTCATTTTAATTGTCAGGGATTATGTTAGTCACTCACCATAGCCCTCCTTTTTCATGGATTGTTGTTTACATTTTTGTGTGGTGCTTTTTCTATTTGTTCAATAAATTTTGGCTTGCTTTTTCCAGACAGTGCCTGAGGGTCTTCTGTCCTCTTGAGAGATCTTCTCTTTGTTTTTCCCTGTACGCTTGCCAATGAATTGCATGGCAGGTCAACATATGTCTGGTCAAGCATGTGGTGCCCAAGCGGGAGATGTTTTGGCCATGCAAGATGAGACATATGTTGCAAATAACAGCGGTGCGATCTGATGCACTCGTCTCAAAAAAGGCCCACACCAAAGAACTTTTGGAATAACGCACAGAGAAAGCAGCGCCCTGCACATGCGGAGTTCTGTGGTGTGATGCAGTCAGTATGCTGCCCTTAGGCTGGCCCCTGGAGGGCATCCTGCCTCGTTGGTGATGTGCCTCCTCCTCCTCCTCTCTCCTATCAGGCACCCACGTTGAGTCAGTGACCTCATCATCTCCTCCCTCCTTATCACTGGAGCAAACCTGGCAGTATGCTGGAGCAGGGGGAACATGACTGCGTGATTGCTGTCCTTCTTGGGCACCCCCTCTGTCCTGGCTCACGTTACTGCCTTCATCTAGCTCAGTACCATCATCAGAGCCTTCAAAACGCTGGGCATCCTCCTGGAGCATGTACCTAACACTGTGGTCAAACAGTTCGAGGGACTCCCCAGGAGGACATGGTGGGGCTAGGGAAGGAGTCACTGATGCCATTGAGCCGAGGAAAGAGGCGTTGGCAGCTGCTTTGCCAGACAAAGTACCCTGAGCATGGGTGAGCGAGGATGAGGAGGATGAGGACGGCTTGGTCATCCACTCAAACAAGTCTTCCGCATGTTGCGGCTCAACATGGCCAGCTGCTGATAAAAAGGCCAAGCATGTCCCACGGCCACATGCTGATGAGGATGCACCGTGTCAATGACCAGCACTGTTGCCTCCAGACACAGAGCCTGCTTGCCCTCTTTTATTGGCTTGTGACTGTCTGCCTCTCCTTGTTGGCCTTCCAGTGAGCTGCACAAAACTGGGATGTATATATATATGTATATATATATATATATATATATATATATATATATATATATATATAATCGATTATACTGCAGCTAGCAGAATCAACTGCCTGACCGTAGTATTATTAGTATGATAACACCTGCACTTATCTTCAAGTAGCTCTACTGTAGGTGCAACTGTGCAGGGTACACAGTACAGTAACTAGAAATACTTCAAAGAGCCTACACAAGCACTTGGCTGCAGGTAGCTATACTGTAGGTGAGACTGTGCAAGGTACACAGTACAGTAGCTGGAAATACTTCAAAGAGCCTACACAAGCATCTGGCTGCAGGTAGCTATAATGTAGGTGAAACTGTGCGGGGTACACAGTACAGTAACTGGAAATACGTCAAGAGACTACACAAGCAACTGGCTGCAGGTAGCTATACTGTAGGTGAGACTGTGCCAGGTATACAGTATAGTAACTCTAAATACTTCAAAGAGCCTACACAAGCACCTGGCTGCAGGTAGCTATACTGTAGGTGAGACTGTGCGGGGTACACAGTACAGTAACTGTAAATACTTCAAAGAGCCTACACAAGCACCTGGCTGCAGGTAGCTATACTGTAGGTGAGACTGTGCGGGGTACACAGTACAGTAACTGGAAATACTTCAAAGAGCCTACACAAGCTCCTGGCTGCAGGTAGCTATACTGTAGGTGAGACTGTGCGGGGTACACAGTACAGTAACTGGAAATACTTCAAAGAGCCTACACAAGCACCTGGCTAGTAGCTATACTGTAGGAGAGACTGCGGAGTACACAGTACAGTTACTGGAAATACTTCAAAGAGCCTACACAAGCACCTGGCTGCAGGTAGCTATACTGTAGGTGAGACTGTAGGTGGAAATACTGTAAAAACACCTGCCTGCCTGTCAGTATATTAGGAAGAGAAGAACAGGATCTAGCTAAACTGAATACAGTGTATATATATATATATATATATATATACATATACATATACACACAACACCTGGGATGCATATATATACACAATACAGTGTAACTGCAGCTAACTGACTCGACCTGCCTACTCTATCTAACTTAAATCAAATGACACTGTCTCTCTCTCTCAATCTCTGTCTCAATGCGGGAACACACTACACAGGGCCGACGTGCAGGCTGCCTTACATAGTGTGGGGCGTGTACTAAACCCCCTGAGCCATAATTGGCCAAAGCCTCCTTAGCTTTGGCCAATTACGGCTCTCTGTACACACAGCGCTGTGATTGGCCAAGCATGCGGGTCATAGTGCATGCTTGGCCAATCATCAGCCAGCAATGCACTGCGATGCCGCAGTAAATTATGGGTCATGACGCGCCACTCGAATTTGGCGTGAACGGATCATATCGTTCGTAATTCGGCGAACGACCAAACACACGATGTTCGAGTTGAACATGGGTTCAACTCGAACACGAAGCTCATCCCTAGTGATAGGTAGTGAGGAGCGATATCAAAAAATGATGCCTTTAGAAATCCTGAAGGCGGTGCTTGGTTTTTGGGGCCCACTACACCGCTAGGCTCCCAAAAAGTCCCACACATGTGGTATCCCCACACTCAGGAGAATCAGCAGAATTTATTTTGAGGTGTAATTCCACATATGCCCATGGCATGTATGAGCAATATATGGGGTAATTTGGGGGGGTTGTGCCATCTTGGTATTTTATGGCTTTCAAAACTGTGATAGGTAGTGAGGAGTGAAATCAAAAATTTACGCCCTTAGAAATCCTGAAGGCGCTGATTGGTTTTTGGGACCTAGTTCACGGCTAAGCTCCCAAAAAGTCCCACACATGTGGTATCCTCATACTCGGGAGAAGCAGCAGAATGTATTTTGGGGTGTAATTCCACATATGCCCGTTGCATCTGTGAGCAATATATCATTTAGTGACAACTTTGTGCAAAAAGCAAAAGGTTTGTTTTCCCCCATCTTGTGGCAAAATATAAAATATTCCATGGACTCAACATGCCTCTTAGCAAATAGCTTGGAGTGTCTACTTTACAAAATGGGGTCATTTGGGGGGGGGGGGGTTTGTGCCATATTGGTATTTTATGTCCTTCAAAACTGTGATAGGTAGTGAGGAGTGAAATCAAAAATTTACGCTCTTAGAAATCCTGAAGGCGGTGATTGGTTTTCTGGGCTCCGTACGTGGCTAGGCTCTCAAAAAGTCCCACACATGTGGTATACCCATACTTGTGAGAAGCAGCAGAATGTATTTTGGGGTGTAATTCCACATATGCCCATGGCATGTTTGAGCAATATATCATTTAGTGACAACTATGTGCAAAAAAAAAAAGAAAGTTTGTCATTTTCCCACAACTTGTGGTAAAATATAAAATATTCCATGGACTCAACATGCCTCTCAGAAAAAAGCTTGGGGTGTCTACTTTCCAAAATAGGGTAATTTGGGGGGGGGGTTGTGCCATCTTGACATTTTATGGCCTTCAAAACTGTGATAGGTAGTGAGGAGTGAAATCAAAAATGTACGCCCTTAGAAATCCTGAAGGCGGTGATTGGTTTTCAGTGCCCCGAACGCGGCTAGGCTCCCAAAAAGTCCTACACATCTGGTATCCCCATACTCAGGAGAAACAGCAGAATTTATTTTGGCATGTAATTCCACATATTCCCATGGCATGTGTGAGCAATTTATCATTTATTGCCAACTATGTGCAAAAGAAAAAAGTTTGTCATTTTCCCGCAACTTTTTGCACAATATAAAATATTCCATGGACTCAACATGCCTCTCAGCAAATAGCTTTGGGTGTCTACTTTCCAAAATGGGGTCATTTGAGGGGTTTTTGTGCCATCTTGGAATTTTATGGCCTTTAAAACTGTGATAGGTAGTGAGGTAGAAATCCTGAAGGCGGTGATTGGTTTTCAGTGCCCCGAACGCGGCTAGGCTCCCAAAAAGTCCTACACATCTGGTATCCCCATACTCAGGAGAAACAGCAGAATTTATTTTGGCATGTAATTCCACATATTCCCATGGCATGTGTGAGCAATTTATCATTTATTGCCAACTATGTGCAAAAGAAAAAAGTTTGTCATTTTCCCGCAACTTTTTGCACAATATAAAATATTCCATGGACTCAACATGCCTCTCAGCAAATAGCTTTGGGTGTCTACTTTCCAAAATGGGGTCATTTGAGGGGTTTTTGTGCCATCTTGGAATTTTATGGCCTTTAAAACTGTGATAGGTAGTGAGGTAGAAATCCTGAAGGCGGTGCTTGGTTTTCAGGGTTTTTACGCGGCTAGGCTCCCAAAAAGTCCCACACATGTGGTATCCCCGTACTCAGTAGAAGCAGCAGAATTTATTTTGGGGTGTAATTCCACATTTAAAAACAAGGCCTGCGGAATGCCCAGGAAAAACTTCCAAACCTACTTACCACCAGCTCGCAGACAACCAAGTTAACCTGTCTAACAGTATGTGTTAAAAACAGGGGTTTAGTCCGCACGCATTTGCAAATGCATGCGTAAGCCACAGAGCCTCGTCACGGCACCCTGATATCTGTGGTCCTAACACTAAAATATGAGTGTCCCCACAGTGGAGGCACATGCATTCTGATGGATAAATGAGAGCAGGTGGACTGAAGGGCAGCCCATCCCTTCTTAAAAGGTACAGGAGCACACCAGACACCCAGCAAATAGCACAATGGCTGCAAAGGTGCTGGTGCATTGCTGGACCAATACACACACCAAGGTGATCTCAAAAAACTTGCCACCACCCTCATTTATAGCTGGCTATCACAGTAAGCGGCATTGGAGGGCTACAAACAGATACAAACAAGGCCTGGGGAATGCCCAGGAAAAACTTCCAAGCCTACTTACCACCAGCTCGCAGACAACCAAATTAACCTGTCTAACAGTATGCGTTAAAAACAGGGGTTTAGTCCGCACGCATTTGCAAATGCATGCGTAAGCCACAGAGCCTCATCACGGCACACTGATATCTGTGGTCCTAACACTAAAATATGAGTGTCCCCACAGTGGAGGCACATGCATTCTGATGGATAAATGAGAGCAGGTGGACTGAAGGGCAGCCCATCCCTTCTTAAAAGGTACAGGAGCACACCAGACACCCAGCAAATAGCATAATGGCTGCAAAGGTGCTGGTGCGTTGCTGGACCAATACACACACCAAGGTGATCTCAAAAAACTTGCCACCACCCTCATCTCTGAGACCGATCCCACACTTTTTCATTCCCCCATGGGAGATTCAGACAGCCGGATCGGCCTTGCATGCCACCCTCTCTGTTGTGACACAGAGGGACCCAATCTCCCTCTGGTGACATCAGGCAGACAACCAACTTTGAGGTTGCATTTTCTCTGTGATCCTCCTAAATGGAGAACTTGGACTAGGACTAGAAATACTAGTCTGGTTGTTTGTTTTTATCTTTTCAGTTTCTTTATTTGTTGGTTTTGCACTTAATGTATGCGGTATTCATATACCTTATTACTCTTAATGTTCTCCTTTCTTCTCTTACTCTTTCCTTCTTCCCTTTGTCCCTTCCTCCGCCACCTTCTTCTCTTTACCACTCTCTTCAGGAATCCTCACGGAGAATTCTTCTCAAGAGGATGCCCACTCTCTGGTGGCAGAGGTAAGCTCCCTTTGCTTTTTTCACTCCTCGCTCCTTACGCCCATGGCCGACACGAATACCCAGATGCTATCGCTAAAGATAGCCTCACATAATGCCCAGGGACTCAATTCCCCCTCTAAACACAGGAAGGCTTTCCAGAGCTACCACGCTGGAGGCCTCGATATTGTTCTGCTTCAGGAAACCCATTTTCCTGCCAGCTATACCCCCACCTTTCTCTACCTGCAACTTCCCGACTTTTTATCTGGCGAACGCTGATGCCAAAAAAAGGGAGTCACCATTCTCCTTTCTAAACATATACCCTTCATTCTTACACACACGTTTAAAGACTCAGACGGCAGGTATATACTCATAAAAGGACACATAGAGGGGGTTTTGTACTCTATTATTTCCTACTATGCACCTAACCAAGGCCAGGCACGTTTCTTTACCTCCATGCTATCAATCATGTCCCCTCACCTGGAAGGCAGGGTGATTATAGGGGGCGACTCCAACATCACCTTTGATCACATGTTGGACAAATCCTCTCAAGGGAGACCTCATTTGAAGAAACCACCCACTCAAAGCCTCAGAATAGCCTGTCTTCTGCATGACATGGGTTTGATAGACTCTTGGAGGGAACTAAACCCCACGGCGAAAGACTATACCCATTACTCGGCACCCCACAAAACATACGCTAGAATTGATCATATCTTTCTCCCTAACTCGGATATACACACAGTGTCCCAGGTCTCCATACAGGAAGTCCCCTGGTCGGATCACTCCTTGGTGATCCTTAAAATCTCTAGCTCCCTCTCGCCCCCTGGGCCTCCCCAGTGGTGCCTAAGTAAATCACTGCTGTCCAACCCGGTCCACTGTATAATTTTAGAAAAGGACATCAGGGAATTTTTTCTTCTCAATGACACCGGAGATTCAACTCCAAGTTTCCTATGGGGGGCTCAAAAAGCCGTTCTGAGGGGGAAAATTATTCAAATGGCATCTAAAATCAAAACAGAAAGGAAAGCGGATGTTGTGAAGCTAGAAAGAGAATTCCAATCCCTCAGCAGGTCCCACAAAGCTAACCCATCTCCAGCGACCCTAACCAAATTAGAAGCCACTCGAGTGGCACTAAACTTGGCCCTTACATTCAACGCAGATAAACACATGAACTGGCTAAGTGGCAGGTTCTATATTCAGGCAGATAAAATTGGCCCCCACTTGGCTGCTAAACTATCACCCAAAATAAAATCCTTCTCTCTCCCCAAGATCCCTGTCAGGAACTCTTACCCAGAACCCCGAAAAAGTGTTGGAAACTTTCCAGGCTTTTTATTCCAAACTCTACTCCGCTCCTAACCCTAACAATTCAGACTCCATTGACTCCTTCCTGAATAACATTGATATCACTAAACTTTTGGGCTCCCATCGGTCCATCATGGAATCTCCTTTCAGGGTGGAGGAAGTCCGCGAAGTTATAAAAAAACCTCAAAACAGACTCTGCCCCTGGCCCAGATGGTTTTTCCGTACACCATTATAAAGCATTCTCAGAGGTCCTCTCTCCTTATCTGGTCTGTCTCTTTAACTCCCTTCGCGAGGGGTCTCCCCTTGAACCAGCTGCCAATCTGGCTTACATATCGGTAATCCCGAAACAGGGCAAAGACCCCAGTGACGTTGGTAATTACAGGCCAATCTCGCTGATCAATAATGATTGAAAGATTATGACGATAATTCTAGCAAGTAGATTGGCCTCCTTCATGCTAACTACATCCATAAGGATCAGGTGGGATTTATCCCCGGAAGACAGGGGCCGGACCAGATCAGGAGAGAGGTAGATTTAATTTCCCTCATGCAATTCTCATGGGATGGAGGGCCTTCCCCGCCTGGATATGTTCTCTCTATAGACCTCCAAAAGGCCTTTGACACTGTCACTTGGCCATACCTCTTCACTATTCTACGAAAATGGGGCTTTGGCCCGGATTTTATTAAAGCCATATCATCCCTTTATTCCTCCCCGAAAGCCCGCATTAAAATGCAAGGCCACCTTTCCGAACAAATTTCTATTCTACAAGGCACTAGACAGGGCTGCTCCCTTTCGCCTATCCTCTTCGCCATAGCGATAGAAATACTAGCCCTAGCCATCAGACAAAACCCTGACATCCATGGAGTGAAATGTGGTCAACTGACTCACAAATGTGCCCTTTTTTCCGATGATGTCCTCCTGTTTGTCACCTCCCCCCTCATTTCCACCACCAACATCCTCCAACTATTTAACTCGTTCGGCTCTATTTCTGGACTTCAGGTTAACATGACCAAATCAATGGCCCTAAATATTTCTACTCCCCAAGACCTTGTAGAGAGGCTCAAAACCCACTTTCCCTTCTCCTGGTGCACCTCTTCCCTACTCTATTTAGGTGTTTTCCTATCCGCAAGAACAGAACTTCTATACCACCACAATTACCCCTCAATGCTCAAAAAACTCTTGGATGATCTCTCGCATTGGGCCCTGTATAAAATGTCTTGGCTGGGCAGAATAAACTCGGTCAAAATGACCCTACTTCCCAGAATTTTATACCTCTTTTGATCCCTCCCTATTCCCATCAAAAAACTTACACTGGGCAAACTGCAAGCTTCGATTATAAGATTCATCTGGGGGGGAAAGGGTCACCGTTTTTCCAAAAAGGTGTTATACAGGCCAAAGAAAAAAGGGGGTTCAGGACTTCCTAATTTATGGTGGTATTATCAAGCCGCACAACTCTGCCAATTTTCAGTTATTTACTCCAAAGGCCCAAAGCCAGATTGGGTGGACATAGAACGACAGGCCACTCCCAACCACACTCTGAATTTCCTGGTGTGGAGACCGCAAAAAGGACAGACCTCCGATTCTCTCCCCCTCTCTGTCTCACTCAATGGCCTTATGTGATACACTATATAGAAGACACTCCCTGACCTCACCTTGGCTTCCCCTGGCACAGATCTTCCACAATACACAATTCCCTCCGGTTATGAACATCAAGGATTTTAGGTGGTGGCTCGACAAGGGCATTTATAGAATAGGGCAATTTTTCAACAGCTCTGGTCCTATTTCATCATATTTTGCATTTCTAAACTAGACATGCCAGTCTCGGAGACTTTCCGCTACTACCAATTATCACATTTTCTGCGCAGGGCCTGGAAAAGCTCGGACACTCCGCTCTCTGTTACATCTTATGAATTCTGGTGCTCCTCAGCCATGAGCATAAGGGGAGGGATTTCCCTGATCCACTCAGCTCTAGCTGAGCCCCGGGTGAAAGCGAACTATATGATGCAATGGGAGCGTGATCTGCAACTTGATTGGGACATGGATACTTGGCACACATGCTTTGCCCGTTCCTACAAGGGCATTCTTAACTCCTCCGTGGTGGAGGCAGACCTCAAAGTCATGACCCACTGGTACCTGGTACCCACCGGTATTACTAAATTCTACCCACAATCATCACCCCTCTGTTTCAGAGGATGTTGCCACTTAGGCTCCCTCCTCCACACTCTCTGGGAATGTCCCAAAATCAGAGGGTACTGGAACGGAATTTTTAATCTCATACGCAAATCCACCGGTTTCGCAGTCAAACAAAGCCCCACCATAGCTCTCCTTAATGACAATGTCCCGAAAGTACCTAAATTGTCTTGGTCACTGATCCATTTCATCCTTCTTGGGGCCAAGATCACGCTAGCTCATGCCTGGAAAAACCCCTCAGTTTCCCTCTGCCAAGCCAAACAGAAAATCAAAACTGTGATAGGTAGTGAGGAGCCATATCAAAAATTTATGCCCTTAGAAATCCTGAAGACGGTGCTTGGTTTTTAGGGCCCCGAAGGCGGATAGGCTCCCAAAAAGTACCACACATCTGGTTTCTCCGTACTCAGGAGAAGCAGCAGAATAAATTTTGGGGTGCAATTCCACATATGCCCATGGCATGTGAGAGCAATATATCATTTAGTGACAACTATGTGCAAAAAAAAAAGTTTATTTTCCCACAACTTGTTGCAAAATATAAAATATTCCTTGGACTCAACATGCCTCTCAGCAAATAGCTTGGGGTGTCTACTTTCCAAAATGTGGTTGAGTTGTGCCATATTGGCATTTTATGGCCTTCAAAACTGTGATAAGTAGTGAGGAGTGAAATAAAAAATTTACTCCCTTAGAAATCCTGAAGGCTGTGATTTGTTTTCAGGGCCCCGTACGCGGCTAGGCTCCCAAAAAGTCCCACACATGTGGTATCCCCGTACTCAGGGAACAGAGCAGAATGTATTTTGGGGTGTAATTCCACATATGCCCATGGCATGTTTGAGCAATATATCCTTTAGTGACAACTATATGCAAAAAAAAAAAGAAAAGTTTGTCATTTTCCCGCAACTTGTGGCAAAATATAAAATATTCCATGGACTCAACATGCCTCTTAGCAAATAGCTTGGGGTGTCTACTTTACAAAATGGGGTCATTTGGGGGGGGGGTTGTGCCATCTTGGCATTTTATGGCCTTCAAAACTGTGATAGGTAGTGAGGAGTGGAATCAAAAATGTACACCCTTAGCAATCCTGAAGGCGGTGATTGGTTTTCGGGTCCCCGTACGCAGCTAGGCTCCCAAAAAGCCCCACACATGTGGTATCCCCATACTCGGGAGAAGCAGCAGAATGTATTTTGGGGTGTAATTCCACATATGCCCATAGCATGTTTGAGCAATATATCATTTTCTGGTGCATCATGGTAGCATACATATGGGTTGTGACTCTGCCCCCACAACCTGATAGGACTGGTTAACTATAAATCAAAGACAGAATATAAGGACTGAAATCACGTGGTTATCCCTTACTGCCAGGTTCAGCCTCTCCTGGGCGGAAGTCCTTCCTTTACAGTCTCTAAATGAGCTATATGGTTGGAGCCCCATTCTGGTGGTGCAGGCTTCTCAAAGACAGCTTTAAACAAGCATTGACGTAAGTGACAGTGTTTCCTTTTGCTTTCCATATGCTTTTCTTTCTCGAACATCACGGGACACAGAGCCACAGTAGTTGCTGATGAGTTATATAGGGTATCACTGGTGATTGGACACTGGCACACCCTATCAGAAAGTTCAACCCCCCTATATAATCCCTCCCCTTGCAGGGATACCTCAGTTTTTACGCCAGTGTCTTAGGTGATGGACGTGTAAAGATGTGCAGAGCTCCAAGGGGAATATCCTATATCCTATACAGGGGCAAGCCAGGCAGACCGAATCCATTCAAAGTGTCCTTTCTAGGCCGGGCCTCGTGTCCGAAGAAACAAGGTTTTACCTGTAACGCTTCTCTTTTAGAGAGCTGGACCCCGCATATTAGAAAATGGTTTTCTAGCCTAATTTCTAGCCGGGTGCTTTACAGGGCCAGAACTGTGGATCTCCCTATTCGTAGGGGGCCCCAGTCTCTGACGTTTTTTTCAAATGGAGCCCACCGTGAGAGGTGAAGATTGGGTCTGTGTAAAATGAACTCTGCGGCTGGATAAGGTAAGAGGAGATTCCAGAGAATTTTCTAATTCTAGTAGGTTTCTCCTTTAAGGTAAATGCATGCTATGCCTATTGTAACCACCGGGGGCTGCCAAGAGCACATACCTTGTCATGCTGATGTCAGTCTCAGTGTTCATGCTGCACAGCGTCTCCGACCGTCTCAAGGTAGGATGGATGGGGGGATTTTTCCTGTTTGATGTTCCCCCCAGGCTAGGGGGAGGCCACAGGGGTGTAGAAAGCGGTTATACCGCTTGGGCACCTCCGCCGCTATTGCCGCCATTGCCATTTTCAGGCAGGCCCTTCACTACCAGCCTCTCTCCCTCCTCCCCCTCCCTTCCTCCATAGTGTTTGCGGAGGGTCGGCCAGCGCGGGAAGCGCTTGTTTTTTCGAAATTCGAGGGGGGCGGTAGAGGGGGGACGGGACATGAGCACAGGTGCTTAAACTCCCACTCAGGCCAGCTGCAGGCTATTAAAGCACTCTGTACAGGTGCACAAGCCTTTGGAGGGACACAGAGCTGACGGTCACATGTAAGGTGGACACAGGCATTCTCCTAGGCAGCATTTACTAAGGTAACACCAGACTGAGCATTGGGTAGCAGGGCTTTTAGCCAAACTACATCGCTTAGCAGTCAGTGTTCATTTTGTGATACCTCCACCTTGTTGCTTTGCACTATGGGTAGAAGAGGTTCAAACACCCCAAGAAACAGAGACTCTAGGGGATCTCGTTCAGGTTCTGAGGACCCCCTGTCAGCAGCATCCTCCCCCCCTGAGGGGCCAGGGACAGCTAGCCAGAGGGGTCAGGGGCTATACCTGCCTCCGGCACGTCAGCCCCTGTATATATACAGGAGGTTTTTTCCTTAGCCATTAATGGTTTAGAGGAAAGATTAATGGCCGTGATTACATCTTCACTCGGTGGAAGAAAACGCACTAGGCCTTCCTCTGTTTCCCAAGACCCTCAGGAAGAGGAGCTCTGGGATAAAGGAGACGAGTTCCTTTCAGAGGATCGGGATGGGAAGGATGATTCCTCTTCGAAGGAATCAAGTGGAGAGGGACCCTCTGTGACTTCCCAAGAGGAGAAAGTCTTAGTGCAGATCCTTACTGGATTGGTCCGCTCCACATTTAAGTTGCCCGTACCTGAAGCTGTTAAAGAATCCTCTTCTGCTTTGGGGTCACTGAAACCTTCCTAAGCAGCAGAGGCTTTTCCTGTTCATAATTTACTTGAAAAGCTCATTTATTCTGAGTGGGATCACCCAGACAAACGTTTTTTTTCCGCCAAGAAAATTTTCAACACTTTATCCGATGGAAGAAAAGTTTCTTAAAATGTGGGGAATACCGGCCATTGATGCCGCCATTTCCTCCGTAAATAATAATCTGACTTGTCCTGTAGACAATGCTCAGATGCTCAGGGATCCTGTAGATAAAAAGATGGAATCCCTATTGAAGGATGTTTTCTCCTTAGCAGGTTCAGTGGCTCAACCTGCAGTAGCAGCGATTGGAGTCTGTCAATACTTAAGAGACCATGTTAAACAAGTCATCAAAGTATTACCTGAACAACAGACGCAGGGGTTTGCTAACCTTCCAGTGGCCTTATGTTATGTTGTTGACGCCATCAGAGATTATATCGTGCAAACCTCTCGTCTTTCACTGGGGTTGGTGCATATACGTAGAATCCTATGGTTGAAAAATTGGTCAGCCGAAGCACCATGTAAGAAGCTGCTGGCTGGGTTTCTGTTTCGTGGTGCAAGGTTGTTTGGAGATGACTTGGATGACTATATCAAGAAAATCTCTGGTGGGAAAAGTACTCTTACCTGTCAAGAAGAAGAGTAAGCGTCCCTCTTTCAAACGGACTCTTTCCCCAGCGCCAGGGGCTTCAGCCTCCAGGCAGTCTCGACGGCCTCCTCCATCTGGGTTCAGAAGCAAGAGTCAATCTCAATAAGAAAAGAAGTTCTGGGGGAAGAAGCCTACTAGGCAAAACACTAAGACCTTTTCATGAAGGGGCGCCCCTGCTCGATCGAGTGGGGGGAAGACTGCGACAGTTCTCAGAGCTCTGGCAGGAGGACTTCCAGGACAGATGGGTAATCTCCACGGTAACCTTAGGGTACAAGCTGGAGTTTCAGGAATTTCCCTCTCCTCGGTTCCTCAGATCAAGTGTCCCCAGAGACCCAGAGAAGAAGCAGTCGCTCCTTCTAGCGTTAGAGCGACTTTTGTCGCAGGAGGTCATTATGATGGTTCCCGCAAAGGACCAGGGATTGGGCTTCTATTCCAACCTTTTACGGTCCAAAAACCAAATGGGGATGTCAGACCCATTCTGGATTTAAGGGATCTGAACCGATTCCTAAGGATTCAGTCCTTCCGCATTGAATCAATCCGGACAGTAGTCTCCACCCTGCAGGGAGGAGAATTTCTGGCATCGATAGACATCAGAGATGCATATCTGCATGTGCCCATTTTTCCTGCTCATCAGAAGTTTCTGCGCTTCGAGGTAGGAGGGCGCCATTTCCAGTTTGTGGCTCTGCCTTTTGGGATAGCCACTGCACCTCGGCTGTTCACAAAGGTCTTGGCCCCTCCTCTGGCCAGACTAAGGGCTCAGGGTATAGCTGTCATAGCATACCCAGATGACCTGCTATTGATAGACCGGTCAGTAGCCTCCTTGAACGGGAACTTGAGATCCACAGTCAAGTATCTGGAACACCTAGGTTGGATCCTCAACCTAGAAAAATCTTTCCTAAAACCAGTAAGAAGACTGGAGTATTTAGGTCTGATCATAGATACAAGCCAGGAGAAAGTATTTCTACCTCAGGCAAAGATCCAAAGATCGTGGCTTTAAGGGAGCTGATTCTGGCAGTCAGGACCAAGAAGGGTCCTTCTGTCCGCCTTTGTATGAGGCTGCTAGGGAAGATGGTGTCTTCATTCGAAGCAGTTCCCTATGCTCAGTTTCATTCAAGAATGCTGCAACACAGTATTCTGTCGACCTGGAACAAGAAGGTTCAGGCATTAGACTTTCCGATGCACCTGTCGCATGCGGTGCGTCAGAGCCTCATTTGGTGGCTTATACCCGAGAACCTGCAGAAGGGGAAATTTTTTCTACCAGTTACCTGGACAGTGGTAACAACAGATGCCAGTCTGTCAGGTTGGGGAGCAGTTCTGGAACAGTCTGTGGTTTAGGGGGTATGGTCCAAGACAGAGAGGACCTTACCCATCAACATTCTGGAGATCCGGGCGGTATATCTAGCCCTAAAAGCCTGGACTCTCAGGTTGCAGGGCTGCCCGGTCAGGATCCAGTCCGACAATGCCACAGCAGTGGCTTATGTCTATCATCAGGGAGGCACCCGGAGCCGAGCTGCTCAAAAGGAGGTGAACCAGAACTTAGTCTGGGCAGAGATGCATGTGTCATGCATATCGGCAGTTTTTATTCCAGGGATAGAGAACTGGTAGCCAGCAGTTACTCCCAGGGGAATTGTCTCTACACCCCAACGTCTTTTGGGCCATATGCCAAAGATGGGGGGTCCCAGATGTAGATCTCTTTGCATCCCGGTTCAACAAAAAGACAGACAGATTTGTGGCAAGGACGAGGGATCCTCTTGCATGTGGGACGGATGCGTTGGTGATTCCGTGGCATCGGTTCTCACTGATTTACGCATTCCCGCCTATTCTTTCTTTTTTTTCTTTTTTTTTGCCACTCAGTTTCTTATATAGCGAGACAACAATCAACTTTTCCGTTCATATACGTCTCTCTTATTCTATTCTTCACATCACTGTGGCTGATTTTCATAACAGTATAAAAAAGAAAGGGATGGAAAGGGTACAATTCCCAACAAATATTTTGATCCCCCTATCCCTATATCCCTATATGACCCTTCTCCCACCCTCTCCCTTCCAGAAATTGTATTTTTTTTAAATTCAACCTTTATTATATTGTCTCAACTACCCATATCCCTTAATAATTTAAACTATACCTTCCCCCCCCCCCCTTGTGCAAGTACACCTTCCATAAATAACTCTGCTAGATCCTAATTTTCTCTGCATAACTCCATGTTTTTTTAAACTTCCACGGCATTTATCCACTCCCATATCTGTGGACTTTCTTTTTCCTTGCAGTTTTTAGGGATTCATTTTTTTGCTGCATTAATTAAGTGTGGTACCAACGAGGCTTTATATTGTTTCTCGTTCTCGTCAATGCCGTGGAAGAGCACCCGCCATGGCTCTTTTTTCACCTCTTTCCCGGTAATCTCTTTAACCATACTTAAAACCATTTCCCAATATTTTTGGATCTTCGGGCCCTTCCACCATAAGTGTGCCATTGTGCCTGCCTCCTTACATCCTCTCCAGCAGTCTGCAGACATCTCTTTTTGATATTTACTGACCCTCTCTGGTGTTACGTACCACCTCACTAAACACTTATAGTTCATCTCAGCTGTTTTTGCATCTATCGCCGAACTATGGGTAAGGTTCATAATCTTTTTTAACGTGATTAACTCTGTCTGTGTCCCCAAATCCTTTTCCCATTGTTTAATATATGTGGGCCGCTCTATTTCCTCCTCTACTAGTGATAATTTATAAAATTTTGATATAGTATTTGTGATTTCTAAGGTGCATAATTTTTCCAACCCCGTCAGTTCTTCTCCTGATCTTATTGGCTGTGTAACTTTTTGACGAACCTTTCTAATTGTGAATACCTCCATCCATTAATCACCCATGTTTCTGTGTTCTGTTGCAGCTTGTGGAGTGTCCTAATTTTTCCTTTGTTGACTATCTCCCTTAATTCCACCTTATCATTCTTTATCCAATTCCCCCCTATACTCACTTTCCCCGGGGCAAAAAACTTGTTATCTTTTAATCTTAATAATGGTGAATTATAAGTTTTATGTAACTGCTTATAAATTATATCCCACATCCTAAGTACCACCCGTGTTAACACATGTGTTTTTTCATCTAACATTCTATATTGGGGGGGATTCCAAATAATTGCTCCTAACTGTGTCTTACTATAAAATTTTTCTATGTTTACCCATCTTTTTTCTTAATTATCCCTTACCCATTCTATCACTCGTGACGAGATTATTGCTTTATTGTATGTTACAATATCCGGAGCCGCCAGGCCCCCTCTTTTTTTCTCCTGTCTTAATGTCTTTAGGGATACCCTTGGCTTCTTATTTTTCCAAATAATATTTGTTAATATTGTTTTAAGTTTTCTGAGGTAGTATGATGGTAGTCCTATAGGTAACATTTGGAATTTATATGTAATTTTTGGAAGCATTTTAATAGCGTTTATACGTCCTATCCAGGATATTGGTCTAATCTGTAACTTTCTTCCTTCTTTCCTAATTTCATCCAGTAGGGGGATATAGTTCCTTTTATATATTTTCTCCAGGGAGTTAGCTAGTTTTATTCCTAAATATTTTATCTCTTTTTTCCATATAAATTGAAACTCCTTCTTCAACTTTTCCTCTTGTATTTTTCTTAAATTTATATTTAGAATTTCTGATTTCCCCATATTAATTTTAAAATTTGCTAGTTCTCCGTATTGCTTAATTGTTCTAATTAACTTTGGCAAAGTACTCTCAGGTTTAATTATATAAAAGAGCATGTCATCGGCAAATGTCGATAACTTGTGTTCTTCATTACCCACCTTAAATCCTTTAATATCTGGGTCATTGCGGAATGTTGCAAGAAACGGCTCTAACAATAGGATAAAGAGGAGTGGGGACAGCGGGCACCCCTGTCTTGTCCCCCTCTTCATCTCAAAAAATTCTGAGAGTACCCCATTGATCTTAATTGCTGCTCTTGGTTGTCTGTATAGAAATTTTATTCTTTTCAGCATCATTGGGCCTATTCCCATTTTTTCTAGGGCTTGGCACATGAACCCCCAGTCTACTCTGTCGAACGCCTTTTCAGCGTCGCTCGACAGAAGCAGACCGGGGGTTCCGTCCTCCTTTATCTTCTGAAGAAGAAGCAAGGTTCTCACCCCGTGGTCCTTCACTTCTCTTCTCGCTACAAACCCTACTTGGTCAGGGTGAACTATTGTATTCATTAGTCCTTTCATCCTCTTTGCCAATATTTTTGCATAGATCTTTGTGTCTGCATTTAACAGTGATATTGGTCTATAGCTAGAGCAAAGGGTCGCATCCTTCCCTTCCTTTGGGATTACCGTGATCAAAGCCGTTTGCGCCTCCCTACTTAACTCAAAGTCCTTTCCTAGCCCATTCATATACTGACACATCTTCGGTATCAGGATCTCCTTAAATATTTTATAATAATATACGGTAAATCCTTCAGGCCCTGGGCTTTTCCCTTGTGCTGTCTCAGATAACGCTTCCTTTACTTCTTCTGCCATAATTGATTCCTCTAGGGCCTCCCTATCATTCTCCTGAATCTTAGGTATCCCTGCGTTTTTTAAGAATTCCCTTATCTTTTTTTTTTCTTTTTTCAGCCCCCAGTTTTAATCTCCTTTATACAGATCTTTATAATAGTTTTTGAAAACTTCTCCTATTTCTTTTGTCTTATAAACCATTGAGCCCTGTTTAGACTGTATCTTACCTATAAAATTACGAGTTTTTTTTCCTTTAGCATTCTGGCCAGATGTTTCCCTGTTTTATCCCCCAATGATATCTCTCTTTCTCTATTAGGAAGAATTTTTCTTTTGTTTCTTGATCTATCAGACTTTTCAGTTCTTCCCGTTTGTCTATCAAACTTTGGTATATTTCTTTTTGTAGTCCTCTCTGTTTTTTGTGTTCTTGTTCGATATTAAATATTTCTGTCGTAAGGTTTCTTATTCTATCTTTCCTTTCTTTTTTTTCCTAGCTCCCTCTTTTATTAATATTCCCCTTATGTACACCTTATGGGCCTCCCAAACCATAGCCCCCGAGACGTCTCCTGTTTCATTTGTCTTAAAATATTGCTTAAGTTCATCTTCCACCCTTTGGGCTACACCCTCATCTGATAATAGGTCCTCATTTATTCTCCATAAGGGGGCTTGTCTCTGAATTTGAGAAATTCGCATTTCCATTTCTACGGGGGAATGATCTGACAGTGTGGTGATTCCTATTTTTGCGTCTACTACCCTTTCTAACAGTCCATGATCTAACATTATGTAGTCCAACCTGGAGTACGTCCGGTGTACAGGGGAGTAAAACGTATAGTCTTTTGATTTACCATTTATAATCCTCCATATATCAACCAATTGGTTCTCGTAGAACTTCTGTCTGACCCTTCTAAGCTGCTCATTGTTTGTCCTCTGTACCCCGGACGTACTATCCACCACAGGCTCTAGACACACATTAAAGTCTCCCATTACAATCAGGCCCCCTTTCCTAAAGTTTAATAATTTCTCCAGTGTACCTATCAAAAATTTTACTGTATTTTTATTAGGGGCGTATATACTTGCAATAGTGCATTCCAATTCCCCCAGTGTCCCCTTTAAGAAGAGGAATCTTCCCTCCGTGTCCTGCATTCTTTCTTCTAGGTTAAATTGTATATCTCTTGCCATTCCTATTGCCACTCCTCTTGCTCTATTGGAAATTGTATCTCCATAATACCACGTCGGGAAATCCTTAGACCACAATCTGATATTCGATTCATATGTCAAATGAGTTTCTTGTAATGACACTACTCCTGCCCCATATCCCTTTAGTTCTTTTAGTATTTTGTATCTTTTATGCCCCGTACACACGGTCGGATTTTCCGATGGACAATGTCCGATCGGAGCGTGTTGTCGGAAATTCCGACCGTGTGTGGGCGCCATCGGACATTTTCCATCGGATTTTCCGACACACAAAGTTGGACAGCAGGAGATAAAATTTTCCGACAACAAAATCCGATCGCGTGAATTCCGACCGTGTGTGGCCTGTTCCGACGCACAAAAGGCCACGCATGCTCAGAAGAAATTCCGACACGGGACAGCTCGTTCTGGTAAACTTAGCGTTCGTAATGGATAAAGCACTTTCGTCACGCTGCAATGTTCAAAATGGTTTAATACAGTGCACTCTCTTCTTCTTTATAATGTGACAAGAATTAAGTCGTTTTGATGCTCATATTCACACACACTTCTCACAAACTTTTTTCGTTACTATTTATCGGGATTCCCTCAATATATTTTGATTTCTCACATCTGACAACATTTTTTTTTTTTTTTTTTTTTTTACTTTAATGTAGAATCTTTTTTTGTGTTTCTCTTTTTATTTTATTTTTTTTTGGTGATTTTGATTTGTACTCCCGAAAATGTTTGTGTGTTTTTTGTGACAAGTTCCCACAACACCATTGATATGTTGTTCTATTTAATCTGTAGGAGGGGATTGTTTGGTGTTGTTGTCCCTTGTTAATTTCACATTGTACTTTAGAAATGTACCTGAATACTCACCAACAAACTGTCCTTTTTGGGTGAAAACACACACAGGAGAGTAGAATTTACCTAAAAATATTTTATTAAGGGGTCACAACTATAAACAAAGAGGGAGGCAACGCTGGAGAAACCGCAGAAGTGGGCGAAGCCTTGGACTCCCAGGGCAGACATCAATTATTTAAAAGCAAAATTGGTGGCCTGAGGAGTCCATATCTAAGGGAGTGCAGTCTGGTCCAGAAGTCCCAGAGATCCGGAAAGCAGCAGATGACATCTGTGTCCCCAGGCTGTGGTCATACGAGAGACTGCATCTTCTGTCAGACCAGACTGAACCCAGGGCAATCACTCTTTGGCCTTCTTTCCACGCTTCCTTCCATGCTGTGGCTGTGGTGGTGGAGTTGTGGCAGCAGGAGGAGGAGGAGGAGGAGGAGGAGGATGGTCCATCTCAATGACATCCGTCTTGGGTGTCAGTTCCCCACTCTCCCCCTTACGAAGGACTTTATAAATCAGGTCCTCAGAAATCTTGCGTTGGCCCTCCTGCATGCCCTGCAATTTTGTGGCAGCCATGCAGGCAAAGGCCTCTTCAGGACTGGGGAAGGCTCTGAGGGACGCCGAAGCCTACTGGATCAGCCTGTACGCTGAATCCTGCACAGGACTGGGAGTGGCCTTCCTGGCCCTTTTATATGGCAGGCGGAGGGGAGGGACCTGAGACTCAGTCAGGCTGCGACTTGTCCCTGGCTTCTCTTGGCTGACACTTAGTCCCGCCTCCTCCTGGCTGCCACTAATCCCCGCCTCCTCCTGACTGCCACATTCCACAGCCTCCTCCTGGCTGAGGTCTTCCTGTGTAAGAAAAAGGGACATAGTTTTAGTATTGTTTTCATCAATCACACACAATTTTCACCTCCTGACTGCTGCAAATTCAATGTTAACAAATATAACAGACTATCCTTCTGAGCCCAGCATTTTGCATTCTTGTCCCAATTTTGGGTGCCCACTACTGTGTATTGATATGTAAAACACTTTCAAGCAGCAATTAGTGATCAATAATAACATCTAGTAAACATCATTTCTTTATTGCCCAGAAATCTGTAGAAGAATGCTATACCTGACTCCAGCTGGGCTCCTCCACTTCTTCCTGGCTGGAAGGCCCAGGTTGGACATCGGAAGCCTTGGCTGGGGTGGAAGGAAGAGTGGAAGGAAGAGTAGAGAGGGATTCCCTGACTTCAGTGTGGTCTGACAGAAATCGCAGTCTCTCATAGTACCACAGCCTGGGGACATAAATGTCATCTGCTCCAGCTCCGGACCTCTGGGAATCTGTGACCTTCTTGCACTCCCTAAGATACGTGCTCCTCAGGCCACCAATTTTAGCTTTTAAATAAGGGATGGTTGCTGTGGGGACCACCGGCTTCACCAACTCCAGCAGTTTCTCCAGCGCTGCCTGCCTCTTCTGTTTGTGATTATAGTGGGGGTGTCTCACCTGCCACAGACAGGGCAGCTCTCTGTACTTGTCAATAAACAGGGGCAGGAAATTGTGGTCGTTGAACCCATCCATTTTCTCTGCAAGACACAACACAAGACAAACCCTAATGTCAGGCCAAACTCCCCTAATCTTGTTACAATATAGGCCTCCATTTCGAAGCAGTATAGGCCCAAGTTTAGATCCTACCTTCGTTAGCACGATCGGCGTCTCCGATGCTCCTTCCTCCGCTCACAGATCGTACGTAAGACGCGCGCGTTACGATTTATACACACTGCGCATGCGTATAACTCTGCCCGCCCCTGACGTTCTTTCTATTCTATTCCCCGCCCCTTTCTGTTCGGCGCAGTGGAGAAAGAGCACATGGTGGATAGACAGCAGGATCGTGCTAATTACAGCAACGAGGAGGAGGAGGAAAGGCCGGAGCCTGAAACGTCCCGATCCAGAAGGAGATTAAAGGACTCAAATATGTCCTTTGGGGAGATGTTGGAAATGGTGGACATCCTGAAGAAGGCCGACTATGATGGAAAGTATGGGCCTTACCCCAACCACAATGTCCGAAAGGCCAAGATCATGGCAAAAGTGGTCAGGAGTCTGCACCGGAAATTCGGGGTACGACGATCGAAAGATCAGCTCAGGAAGCGGTGGTCGGACCTGAAATTACGAGAACATGAGCAGTACAGAAAGATCCGGAGAGTGCTGCAAAAAAGTAAGTAGTTGTGCTGTGTTCCTATTGTTCTTGTGTTTATTACGTTCGTGCTGCTCCATGTGCTTTTAGGAACTGTTGTACAGTTTAAAATGGCAACTTTCATGTTCATGGGCACATTATTCGTTCGGATCACACATTTTTTTTTCGGACTATAAAATACCATTGTTTAGCCCATATGCATTTGGCCACCATTTTGAGGCCCTATACTTGTCTTCAAAGAATTGGGTTGTGGAGATGGCTTTGTTACTAGAATGAAATGCAAACTAGATTCTGTGTAAGGAGAGGACACTGAGCAGCTGTTTTCACATCCGGACACTGGAGCACTAGTGTGGGACCCCAGAACACCCTTTTTATTAGGGGGCCACACAGGTGCTCCAGTGTATACTATAGGGGGGTCTCCATCTGTGAAGCTTGTACAAAACAGGTAAAGTATTGCAGCTTGACAAAGGACACTAAAAAAGCTACATCTTGGAACTCTGCTAAAATTGACAATTGTACCCCACTTCCAAACAATGTTTCATCTTTATAGTTCTGACATTAAATATCTGTGTGCTAATTATACCATTTTTGTTTTACATAGGGGAGAAAAGACTCGGAGGACACCCCTCATCCGAGGAGACCAGAGCCCCCC
Organism: Lithobates clamitans; assembly: GCA_037952925.1. Lineage (NCBI taxonomy): Eukaryota > Metazoa > Chordata > Amphibia > Anura > Ranidae > Lithobates > Lithobates clamitans. Next base: position 533,011 of record JBBGZY010002305.1, read on the forward strand.
TCTGGAAGAATGGGAAATCCCCCCAACACAAGCTGAGCAGGAGGAAGAAGACGTGGTGGAACTAGTCACCACAACAGGTGAGTGTCTGCGACCACAGGCTCAGGTAAGAGATGGATGGCGGCATTTTTTTTAGACCTAATTTATTTTGGGTTTCCTTTCTTTTTAGGTGATCATGAGGTTGTGGATGAAGATCCTTTCACATCCGAAAGTGCCCAGATCCTGATCGGGGAGATCATGGGGTGTAATTTACAATTGGAAAACATCAAGCAAAACATCAATGATGTTATTCCAAAATATAAAAACATCATTGATGTTTTGGGGCGAGTTTAAAGCCCCTCAAAATCACTTTCTTCTTTTGTCTGCTACAATGTGCGAAATGTTTTTGTGATTTTTCCCAAAGTCAAATTTGGAGGATGCACACAGTGTGCCAACATGTGCTATCTGCCATCACGGGAGATCAATGGACGCGTTTTGGGGGTGCAACCCCTTCCTCAATAATAAAGTAGCGGTGAGGAAGGGCTTTCTCCCCCAAAAACACATCCCTTCATCCCCCGTGATGGCAGATAGCACATGTTGACATTGGGAAATTTGTGTGCATCTTCCAAATTTGGCTTTTCCTGGGGTGATTTCACCCCATCTGAACGCAATATCAAACACAGTTCCTAAATACTCATGTCTGATATTGCCTTCAAGTTCTACCAAATGTGAACTTTGTAAGATCAAGATTTGTGTCTTTCTTGTTGGTTTTACACAGGCCTGTTTTCTATAAAATGGACATTTTGATTTGGGATAATGACACCACAAAAATTGTTATACAACAAACATGTTGGTTTGTCAGAAAAACCTTTGGTAAATGCACATGTGATTGTGCTGGTATTAAAAAGATTGTTCATCAAGAATGTGTGGATTATTGTCTCAACACTACAACACTTTTGGGGTGATGTAATTGTTGTTTGATGAGAAAATGGGGGTAATTTCCTAAGGGCAAATCCACTTTGCACTACAAGTGCAGTTTCAGTGCAGTTGCAAGTGCACTTGTAGTGAAAAGTGTCTTTGCATTTAGTAAATAACAGCCAACAGTGCTTTGTATAATAAGGTTACACAATCACGACATTTTCTGGACTCCACACATTTCTGTCAGGGTCAGCTAAAACAAACACAAGCAGTAAATGTCCACAAAGAAGAGCCTGGGGGGAGATGCCTGTCGAGAACTTGAGGTCCTGCAGACTTCTCCCTGTGGCCAAATACCGCAGGGTAGCGACCAACCTCTGCTCCGGAGTGATGGCTTGCCTCATGCAGGTATCCTGCCTGCTGATATAGGGGGTCAGCGAAGCCAACAAACGGTGAAATACGGGGTCCGTCATCCTGAGAAAATTCCAGAAATCACCAGGATTATTCTCACGGATCTCACGGAGCAAAGGCATATGACAGAACTGGTCACGCTGAAGCAACCAATTCTTGGTCCATGAACTCCTCCTCGCCCTGTTCATGGACTGGACTTGTGTCAAGGTCAGGACCCCAACACCAAGCCCCCGCACAGCACGAACTGTACGAGGAGTACGCATACGAAACATGGCTAGAAAACGGTCGGCTGCTCAGAACGAAGTAACAGAACGCACTGAAGAACAGCAAGGCCTGTGAAGAGCGACCTGAAAAACAGCAACGAGCGGACAAGATCACACAGAAAACTCCGATACGAACTGACTGCACGCACTGAAGAGCAAATACAAACCCACAAGCACAGACTGAACGGCAGAAAACGATCTGAAAGCCACGAGTCTGAAAAAGCGTGAATCGTCTCTCACCAAACTTTTACTAACACGAGATTAGCAAAAGGAGCCCAAAGGGTGCCGCGCTTGGTTCTGAACCGGCCTTTTCTAGTCTCGTCGTACGTGGTGTACGTGACCGTGTGGTTGTCGATCGGAAATTCCGACAACTTTGTGAGACCGTGTGTAGGCAAAACAAGTTTGAGCCAACATCCGTCGGAAAAAATCCTAGGATTTTGTTGTCGGAATGTCCGAACAAAGTCCGACCGCGTGTACGGGGCAGTAGAGGGTGAGTTCAGACCTTTTACATTGTATGTCAAAAATTTAAGTGTTGTCATATTTATCAAGTTTCTGTTTGTTATGCTCCTCTAGCTTAATTTGAGTTATTCCCCCTGTTTTTTTCTTTTTTTTCCACTTGCACCTTGTATTCCCCCCACCTCTTCTCCTCCCCCCTCCTCCTCCCTCCTTTCCCTCCCCCGCCCTACCCAAATTGGCCCCTCAGGGCCCCTAAGGTCGTCAAGGGTCTCCATTCGAGCCCTTTCTGAGTCCCTATGTCCTAAGGTGGAGCTCCGAGTGTTCCTCTCCACCCCACTCCTCAAGTTGGCTATTGGAGTGTGGTAGCCCAGCCGGTCCTTATATACTCTTTAACACAGCCTCATTTTCATTTTTCTACAGTTTTCCTTCCCCCCACCACCCCCATCACCCCCTGGCCGAAAAGCCCTTTTTTTTTTCCTATTATAACCCAATTCTATAAGGGCATCCCTCCTGCAGTAGTCCCCTTAATCCTCTGTCATCCAGCCTGGTAGTTCTGGGGCCTGTATATCCAATCTTTTACAGAATTCTTCTAGGTCTTCTGGGAAACGTAGTCTAGCAGATCTTCCTCCCTTATGTCCATTCAGACAGGCCGGGAATCCCCAATTATATTTAATATTTTGTGTTTTCAATATGTCCAGTAATGGCTTAAGTAGTCTTCTTCTTAATAAGGTTTCTTGAGCTAGGTCTGCATAGATCTGAATTTCCACTTCCTCGATTACTATAGGTGGTTTTCCTCTCAGGTTCTTCCAGATTTCCCATTTATCTTCATAGAATCTGAATCTAACAACAATGTCCCTCGGTCGTTCTGTCTTCAAATCTCGGGCGTAACCCACTCAATGTACCCTCTCTATCTTTAAGCAGTCCTCTCCTCCTCTGTCTAACAGGGGTCCAAATATTGTGTTAATCATTTTCTTCAGCTCTTCCCCTTCTTTTTCTGGAGCTGAACGAATCCTGATGTTCTTTCGTCTACTTCTGTTTTCCTGGTCTTCCAACCTATATAATATTATTTTTTGATTTTGTTGTGTTCTTTTAACTTGCTGTCTGAGAGTTTCTAATTCTTGTTTTTGCTCTTCTGTAATTTTTTCCGTAATCTCCACTCTTTCCAATATGTGCCCCAAGTCTTCTCTCAGGTTTTGAAATTCTTTCTTTATCGAATTTTCCATTCTCAGAAGCATCTCGCTCATCTCTCCCTTAGTTAATGGGGGTGTCCCAGATGGGCCACCTTCAGCTCCACTGAGATCCTGGTCTCTATCTGTAAACAAATCTTCTCTGGAATTTTCCGGGGTCTCTCCTGTTTTTTTGTCGGTCCCCCCTTTTTTTTTTCCACTTTATTTTGACCTTGTCTTTCAGTGTCCGTAATCCTTGGGCTGGCTCCTTGTGTCATGTATTGTTTTAATGTGCTGACCGCTGGTTTATCTTTCGGGGACTTAGGGGGGTTCCCCCTTGTTACTTTAGTTGAACTTTTGCTCATTTTATCTCTCTTTCTTGTCCCTCTTATTCGCTTCCCCAGCCTTGATTTCCAATCTTCCCTCCACTTCAGTGGGGGGACATGGATCTTTAATCCTGGTAGGGAGGAATATGTATAGAGTATGGGGGGAGCAGCTAAGAGATAGAGTGTAGTGCCTGGGGATGACTCTTTTTTTTTCTCCCCTTATGCGTCTGCTTAATCAGAATTTGTGAGTGCGCCCGCCAGTCTACCGATCCTTCTGGCCCAGTCCTATAAATTAAATTACTTATACAGTCCCGCTTTCCTGCAGTCAGTTAGATAGATTTCTCTGTTACCGCTATTGCTCGGTCTCTCCTCCTGCTTTGTGTATATTAGTACTCCAGTCCATGCACTCACCGATCACCCTTATCTCCAATCTATGCAACTAGCGTCTCTAGGCTTCTATCCAGTTGACTGAGCCTCTCCCCTTAGTGCCATTTAAACCACTTTTCTATGTCCAAACTATTTTAGGCAGACACACACATATTACTGACACCGTCTTCGATCACTGTTTATAACTTCTTTGATCACTGTTCCTCCAAACTCATATCTGTTCAGTATCTTATGTTTTTAGTGCTCATACCTTAGTAATCAGATGTATACTGAATGCATGGCTGTGTTTCCGAGAGGACCCGACCGTTACAATCTCAAGCATGTCATCATCATTTTATTATTAAACCTATAAAGGTTACCTTTGATTTCTGCCCTTCTTTGTTTTGTTCCTTCCCCTCTCCTGGATCAAGGAGTACTTACAGCCTTTTGGGGGGGGGTTTATTCAGCCTGGTGGGGGGGACGAGCAGGGTCTCCAATAGTGCGGGGGGGGGGTTCAGTATCTCGCCGTGTCCGCTGTCATTCAGCCGCTGTCTAGTTGCTCTTCTTTCCGCGTTCCGTCCTGCAGAGCTTTGAGCCGGATGCCGCTATCGTTCCTTCTGCGGGGGAACCGAGTGTCTCATCCCGCTGTTTGTCTGCGGGTCTCCCGCGGCTTCGGCGTCTCTCTCCGCTTCGGCAGCCGGCTAGCACTCTGGAACTCCTCCCTCCGTGACGGACACTACGTCCTCACGTCCTCTCCTCCCATCTCCCTCTCAGTAATGCTGATTCCCGCCTATTCTGCTATTGCCACGACTCCTTCGCAGGATCAGGCAGGAAAGGAAGTCAGTACTTCTGGTGGCCCCAGCTTGGCCCAGAAGGACTTGGTATGCAGAAATAGTAAGGATGACGGTGGCTTCCCCGTGGACCCTACCGGTATGCCCAGACCTGTTATCTCCGGGTCCAGTGTTCCATCCTGCTTTACAAACACTAAATTTGACGGTTTGGCTATTGAGACCCACGCTCTGACGAGTCGTGGGCTTTCAGGTCCTGTCATATCTACCTTGATCAATGCAAGGAAGCCAGCTTCCAGGATGAGTCTGGAAAGCTTATGTATCCTGGTGTGAATCCAGAGGTTGGCATCCCAGGAAATATGTCATAGGTAGAATTCTTGATTTTCTACAATTAGGATTAGAGATGAAGCTGGCCTTGAGTACCATCAAGGGGCAGGTCTCAGCTTTATCAGTATTGTTTCAACGGCCACTTGCTTTGCATTCTTTGGTCCGAAACTTTATGCAGGGGTGATGCGTCTTAATCCTCTGGTTAAGGTGCCCCTAAACCCCTGGGACAAGAACTTGGTTCTGGCTAAGTCAGATTCCTTTGGTCTTGTTGACAAGGAAGTTTATTTTTTTTGGTAGCCATTTCTTCTGCTAGAAGAGTGTCAGAATTAGCAGCCCTTTCCTGTAAGGAGTCTTATTTGATTGTACACAAGGATAGGGTGGTACTGCGCCCTCAACCTAGTTTTTTACCAAAGGTGGTTTCTGAGTTTCATTTAAACCAGGACATTGTTCTGCCTTCATTTTTTCCAGATCCCTGTTCTCCGGAAGAGAAATCACTACATTCGTTGGATGTAGTAAGAGCAGTCAAGGCCTATCTCGAGGCAACTGCTCAGATTCACAAAACGGATGTTTTGTTCGTGCTGCCAGAGGGTCCCAATAGAGGACAGGCAGCGTCAAAAGCTACCATTTCTAAATGGATTCGACAATTGATCATTCAAGCTTACGGATTGAAACAGAAGATTCCTCCGTTTCAGATCAGGGCACATTCCACAAGGACTATTGGTGCTTCTTGGGCAGTGCATCACCGGGCCTCGATGGCTCAGATCTGCAAGGCCGCAACCTGGTCTTCAGTTCATATATTCACCAGATTCTATCAGGTGGATGTGAGAAGGCATGAGGATATCGCCTTTGGGCATAGTGTGCTGCAGGCAGCGGTACAGGGTCCTCAGGTCTGATTGCACCCTACTTGGTCGTGGTTCCCCCCCCTCAGGTAGCATTGCTCTGGGACATCCCATCAGTAATTACTGTGGCTCTATGTCCCGTGATGTTCGAGAAAGAAAATAGGATTTTTTAAAACAGCTTACCTGTAAAATCCTTTTCTTTCAAAGGACATCACGGGACACAGAGGTCCCGCCCCTCTTCTAATACACTATATTGCTTGGCTACAAAACTGAGGTATCCCTGCAAGAGGAGGGATTATATAGGGGGTTGAACTTTCTGATAGGGTGTGCCAGTGTCCAATCACCATGATACCCTATATAACCCATCAATAATTACTGTGGCTCTTTGTCCCGTGATGTCCTTCGAAAGAAAAGGATTTTACAGGTAAGCTGTTTTAAAAAATCCTATTTTTACTACTTTTCTCTGTGTTATGGGCATTTGCCATTCAAAAGATGGCTGCAGCAGTGCAAGTACACTCTGAGCTTGAGAGGCAGGAAGTGATGCGGCCTCTGTGTTTCCTGGTTAGAGCTTTTCCAGGATGGTGATCTGAACATGCTCAGGCACTGACATTATAACTAATGGCAAATGTGAGCTCTAAATGGTTTTACGGCAGTTTTGGGCAACAAATGGTGGAGCTCTCTAATCATGCATGTGGGATGCTTATGTGGTCATTGTTTGCAGGTATGTTTTCCCTTCTTATGGCATTCACCTATGTTTTTTCCTATCTCCTTCTCAGTGTTGCTCTAGGGTCATTGTGATCTTTATGGCATTAACCTGGCCTCTTCCTATCCCCTTTTCAATGCTTGCTTGGGGATCTCTGTGTTGGGTTCAGTTTCCACTAGTGCGACTTGTCACTGCAAAGTCACATTATAAGCCTTACCCCATGATTTCCAATGAGTACCTTTCATATCTGTGTTCATAGATCTTAAGAATACACAGGCATTGCTTCAGGTCGCATCAAATTTGCGGAAAAATCATGTGACGTTCAGGTCGCAATAGTGGAGACTTAGCATTATGCTGTTTTTAATTTCAGTCTGCTGCTTTGCTCTGTTTCTATGGGAAACGTTGTCCAGTCAGACCACCCATTGCCTTTAAGGTATAGGGATGAGCCGAACACCCCCCTGTTGGGGGGGTGTCTATAGTATGCCTGTAAAGGGGCGCATGTTTCCCCGTGTTTAGAATAGTCTGACAGCAAAATGACATTTCAAAGGAAAAAAAGTCATTTAAAACTACTCGCGGCTATTAATGAATTGCCGGTCCGACAATACACAAAAGTTCGTTGATAAAAACAGCATGGGAATTCCCCACAGGGGAACCCCAAACCAAAATTTTAAAAAAAATGACGGGGGGGTCCCCCTAAATTACATACCAGGCCCTTCAGGTCTGGTATGGATTTTAAGGGGAACCCCTGCGCCAAAATTTTAAAAAAAATTGGCGTGGGGTCCCCCCAAAAATCCATACCAAACCCTTATCCGAGCACACAACCTGGCAGGCCGCAGGAAAAGAGGGGGGACAAGAGAGCGCCCCCCCTCCTGAACTGTACCAGGCCACATGCCCTCAACAGTGGGAGGGTGCTTTGGGGTATCCCCCCCAAAACACCTTGTCCCCATGTTGATGGGGACAAGGGCCTCATCCCCACAACCCTTGCCTGGTGGTTGTGGGGGTCTGCGGGCAGGGGGGGTTATCGGAATCTGGAAGCCCCCTTTAACCACTTAAGGACCGGACCATTATGCTGCCTAAGGACCAGAGGACTTTTTCCAATTTGGCACTGCGTCGCTTTAACTGCTAATTGCGCGGTCATGCAATGCTATATCCAAACGAAATTTGCGTCCTTTTCTTCCCACAAATAGAGCTTTCTTTTGATGGTATTTGATCACCTCTGCCGTTTTTTTTTTTTTGCGGTATAAACAGAAAAAGACCGAAAATTTTGAAAAAGAATGATATTTTCTACTGTTTGTTATAAAAAAAATCCAATAAACTCAATTTTAGTCATACATTTAGGCCAAAATGTATTCGGCCACATGTCTTTGGTAAAAAAAAAAGTCAATAAGCGTATATTTATTGGTTTGCGCAAAAGTTATAGCGTCTACAAACTAGGGTACATTTTCTGGAATTTACACAGCTTTTAGTTTATGACTGCCTATGTCATTTCTTGAGGTGCTAAAATGGCAGGGCGGTACAAAACCCCTCCAAATGACCCCATTTTGGAAAGTAGACACCCCAAGGAAATTTCTGAGAGGCATGTTGATCCCATTGAATATTAATTTTTTTTGTCCCAAGTGATTGAATAATGACAAAAAAAAAGAAATTACAAAAAGTTGTAACTAAATGATATATTGCTCACACAGGCCATGGGCATATGTGGAATTGCATCCCAAAATATATTCAGCTGCTTCTCCTGAGTACAGGGATACCACATGTGTGGGACTTTTTGGGAGCCTAGCCGCGCACGGGGCCCCGAAAACCAATCACCGCCTTCAGGATTTCTAAGGGCGTAAATTTTTGATTTTACTCCTCACTACCTATCACAGTTTTGAAGGCCATAAAATGCCCAGATGACACAAAACCCCCCTAAATGACCCCATTTTGGAAAGTAGACACCCCAAGCTATTTGCTGAGAGGCATGGTGAGTATTTTGCAGCTCTCATTTGTTTTTGAAAATGAAGAAAGACAAGAAAAAATTTTTTTTTCAATTTTCAAAACTTTGTGACAAAAAGTGGGGTCTGCAAAATACTCACTATACCTCTCAGCAAATAGCTTGGGGTGTCTACTTTCCAAAATGGGGTCATTTGGGGGGGGTTTGTGCCACCTGGGCATTCCAAGGCCTCCGAAACTGTGATAGGCAGTGAAGAGTGAAATCAAAAATGTACGCCCTTAGAAAGCCTGAAGGCGGTGCTTGGTTTTCGGGGTCCCGTACGCGGCTAGGCTCCCAAAAAGTCTCACACATGTGGTATCCCCGTACTCAGGAGAAGCAACAGAATGCATTTTGGGGTGTAATTTCACATATTCCCATGGCATGTTTGAGCAATATATCATTTAGTGACAACTTTGTGCAAAAAAAAAAATTGTCTCTTTCCCGCAACTTGTGTCACAATATAAAATATTCCATGGACTCGACATGCCTCTCAGCAAATAGCTTGGGGTGTCTACTTTCCAAAATGGGGTCATTTGGGGGGGTTTGAACTGTCCTGGCATTTTATGCACAACATTTAGAAGCTTATGTCACACATCACCCACTCTTCTAACCACTTGAAGACAAAGCCCCTTCTGACACTTTTTGTTTACATGAAAAAATTATTTTTTTTTGCAAGAAAATTACTTTGAACCCCCAAACATTATATATTTTTTTTAAAGCAAATGCCCTACAGATTAAAATGGTGGGTGTTTCATTTTTTTTTTCACACAGTATTTGCGCAGTGATTTTTCAAACGCATTTTTTGGGGGAAAAACACACTTTTTTAAATTTTAATGCACTAAAACACACTATATTGCCCAAATGTCTGATGAAATAAAAAAGATGATCTTAGGCCGAGTACATGGATACCAAACATGACATGCTTTAAAATTGCACACAAACGTGCAGTGGCAACAAAATAAATACATTTTTAAAAGCCTTTAAAGGTTACCACTTTAGATTTACAGAGGAGGTCTACTGCTAAACTTACTGCCCTCGATCTAACCTTCGCGGTGACACCTCACATGCATGGTGCAATTGCTGTTTACATTTGATGCCAGACCGACACTAGTGTTCGCCTAGCGCGAGAGCAGGGGGGGACAGGGGTGCTTTTTTTTTTTTTTTTTTTTTTGCTTTTTTATCTTATTTTTAAACTGTTCCTTTAATTTTTTAATTTTTTTATCATTTTTATTGTTATCTCAGGGAATGTAAATATCCCCTATGATAGCAATAGGTAGTGACAGGTACTCTTTTTTTTTTAAATTGAAAAATTGGGGTCTATTAGACCCTAGATCTCTCCTCTGCCCTCAAAGCATCTGACCACACTAAGATCGGTGTGATAAAATGCTTTCCCAATTTCCCAATGGCGCTGTTTACATCTGGCGAAATTTAAGCCATGAAATGCTCGTAGCTTTCGGTTTCTTAGGCCATAGAGATGTTTGGAGCCACTATGGTCTCTGATCAGCTCTATGGTCAGCTGGCTGAATCACCGGCTGCATTATCAGGTTCCCTGTTGAGACAGGAGAGCCAGAGAAAAACACGGAAGACGGTGGGGGGGGACATTCCCTCCCACTGCTTGTAAAAGCAGTCTAGAGGCTAATTAGCCGCTAGGATTGCTTTTACATGAAAGCCGACCGCTGGCTGAAAAGAATGTTACCAAGATGATACCTAAACCTGCAGGCATCATTCTGGTATAACCACTCAAAGTCGTGAATAGCGTACCTGAAGAAAAAAAAATGGTTAAAAATAAAACACAGCAAACGGTAAAGTATAAAAAATTGCATAGCTGAAAAGCAAACATGATAAAACATAATAACAATAAAACATTGCAGAATAGAATACAGTAAAAAAGAGCAGAACAATAGAGAGAGAATAGAGAGAGAGAGAACAATAAAACGACAACTATTATTTTTTATTTTATATTTTTTTTTTGTGTTTTTTTTTTTTTCTTACACTGTTTTTGTAACTGTAACTTTTATAACGGTAACCGGTTCCAGGTTCGGGTCTCTCAAAATGCGATGGCATCTTGGGAGACCCTGTGAAAGTGTGTCCTAGTCTGTGCAATGTTGTACCGTACGCTAATACTCAACTAGTGAATGGTAGCGTTCAAAACATTCACCAATGCAAAGACCAGGATTGTCAGGACAGGAGGGACAATAATAACGGGTGTCACGCCTATATCCACGCTTGCTGCAGACACGACATCTTTTTTAGGGGGGGTTCGTTGGGTAGGGGTACTCGGGAGGACATAAAGAAAATGCCTCTCATGCAGCCGACTGCATTTGGTTGGGGATGTGAATGGGGGAATTACGGGCGATGCAGAAGTGGTGGGTTCCCAATTAGGATTGGCGAATGCAGCAGGAAGGACATTATGGGCACGACGGGCCTGTGTTTGTCTTCTTAGTGGCAGTGGGACACTACTTGTGCTTGCCACCTCACCAGCTTGAACTGCACTTATGGGACTCGTCACATCACCAAGTGTTACTGCAGTGCTGGTTTGACTACGACCGTGGTGTACTAGGCCGCTGGTGCTTGCCAGTTCACCAAAACGCTACCAAAAAAACTGTTAGCGATCACAGGGATCAGGCCTGACTCTGCGAACGCTGCAGTTATGCGTTTAGTGTTTTGTAAGTGTCAGTGATCGATCGATACTGCACTTGGGTGGGCTGGGCTGGGCCAGGCGGAGGGGCAAAACGCAGGTGCTAGCAGGTATCTCAGCTGATCCCGCTAACACTGCATTTTTGGGAACCCTAAACTGCTGGGGACGCTGGTATAGATCTGATCGGATCACATATTGATGCGTTCAGATACTATACCACTAAGGGAGGCGTATGCTGCGTGCGTGGGTGTTAGCGGTACTGGCGCTAATCTGACGCTGCCTGGGGCGACGCATATCACCGCCGGGCGATCAGGGAGCTAAACCTTTATTCGGTAATAAACGGCGGGTGCCCTGACACTATAAAAAATAAATGAACTAACCAGCGTCTTCCGTAACGGTTATACGGTGATCAGTGGTGAAAGGGTTAACTAGGGGGCAATCAAGGGGTTAAAACATTTATTAGTATATGGGGGTCCCTGTCGCTACAAAACGCTGACGGCGAACCTAAATATTTACGTCCCTAACTAGCGTCACCAGCGACACTAATACAGCGATCAGAAAAATGATCGCTTAGCGACACTGGCGACAGGGGGTGATCAAGGGGTTAAAACTTTATTAGGGGGGTTAGGGGGGTACCCTAGACCTACAGGGGGCTAACCCTAACTGCCCTACCACAGTAACTGTCACAAACTGACACCATGCAGTAATCAGAAAAAAAAAAAAACTGCTTGGTGTCAGTGTGACGGGGGGGGAGGGGTGATCGGGGGTGTATTATTTGCCTGGCATGTTCTACTGTATGTGTGTGTGTTTGTTCACTCACATTGATGTCTTCTCTCCTCGGCACCGGAACGGACACTGCCGAGCCGAGGAGAGACGACATCACATCCTCTGCCTCTGTGTACTACACAGAGGCAGGAGATGTTTCTCATTGGCTGGGAGCGATCGCGAGGGGGGGCCACGATCGGATGGCCTCCCCCTCATCACTGAACGCTCCCAGACCAAAGGCGACCGCCTCAGGCACCGGGGGGAGTCCGATCGGACCCCCCACCCATGGGCAGGCAATCACGTACCAGGTACGTGATTTTGCCTGCCCGTGCCATTCTGCAGACGTATATCTGCGTGAGGCGGTTGTCAAGTGGTTAACAAGGGGACCCCCAGATCCCGGCCCTGCCCCCTGTGTGAAATGGTAAGGGGGTACAAAAGTACCCCTACCATTTCACAAAAAAGTGTCAAAAATGTTAAAAATGACAGGAGACAGTTTTTGACAATTCCTTTATTTAAATGCTTCTTCTTTCTTCTATCTTCTATTTTCTATCTTCTATCTTCCTTCGGTTTCTTCCTCCACCTTCTTTTTCTTCTTCCGGTTCTTCCGGTCCTTCCTCCGGTGTTCTCGTCCGGCATCTCCTCCGCGGCATCTTCTTCTCTTCATCTTCTTCCTGGGCCGCTCCGCATCCATGATGGCATGGAGGGAGGCTCCCGCTGTGTGACGCTTCTCCTCTTCTGACGGTTTTTAAATAACGAAGGGCGGGGCCACCCGGTGACCCCGCCCCCCTCTGACGCATGGGGACTTGACGGGGACTTCCCTGTGGCATTCCCCATGACGTCAGAGGGGGCGGGGTCACCGGGTGGCCCCACCCTCCGTTATTTAAGAACAGTCAGAAGAGGAGAAGCGTCACACAGCGGGAGCCTCCCTCCATGCCATCATGGATGTGGAGCGGCCCAGAGAAGAAGACGCCGCGGAGGAGATGCCGGACGAGAACACCAGAGGAAGAACCAGAAGAACCAGAAGAAGAAGAAGATGGAGGAAGAAACTGAAGGAAGATATAATAAAGAAAAAGCATTTAAATAAAGGAATTGTCAAAAACTGTCTCCTGTCATTTTTAAAATTTTTGACACTTTTTTTGGGAAATGGTAGGAAAAGTACCCCCTTACCATTTCACACAGGGGGGAGGGCTGGGATCTGGGGGTCCCCTTGTTAAAGGGGGGCTTCCAGATTCCAATAAGCCCCCCGCCAGCATACCCCCACAACCACCGGGCAAGGGTTGTGGGGATGAGGCCCTTGTCCCCATCAACATGGGGACAAGGTGTTTTGGGGGGCTACCCCAAAGCACCCTCCCAATGTTGAGGGCATGTGGCCTGGTACGGTTCAGGGGGGGGCGCTCTCTCGTCCCCCCCTCTTTTCTTTCTCGAACATCACGGGACACAGAGCCACAGTAATTACTGATGGGTTATATAGGGTATCACTGGTGATTGGACACTGGCACACCCTATCAGAAAGTTCAACCCCCTATATAATCCCTCCCCTTGCAGGGATACCTCAGTTATTACGCCAGTGTCTTAGATGTTGGACGTGTAAAGATGTGCTGTGCTGAGCTCCAAAGGGAATATCCTATATCCTATACTGGGGCAAGCCAGGCAGACCGGATCCATTCAAAGTGTCCTTTCGTGACCGAATTGGATGGTACCCGGGCCTCGTGTCCGAAGAAACAAGGTTTTACCTGTAACGCTTCTCTTTTTAGAGAGCTGGACCCCGCATATTAGAAAATGGTTTTCTAGCCTAATTTCTAGCCGGGTGATTTACAGGGCCAGAACTGTGGATCTCCCTATTCGTAGGGGGCCCCAGTCTCTGACGTTTTTTTCAAACGGAGCTGTCAGGGAAATGGCCGTGTTGTGGGCAATTCCGCCAGTAACCGTCATGGTGGCAGGCGAGTCTAGTGAGCACGCCCTGATCTTGTGGGCACACCCCTCCGGCCTATTTAAACCTGCCACTGACACTTGCAGTTTGCTTGATTATCAAACAGCTCCTGTGTTCCTCTGCCTTGTATATTCTAAAGACCCCTGCTTGACCTCTGCCCGGCTTGACCTGTGTTCCTGTTTATCTCCTCGCTCTGACCCCGGCTTGGCTGACTACTCTCCGATCTTCTGCCCTCTGTGTATGACCCGGCTTGTTCCTGTACCTCTTTCAGACTGTCTTTTGGTATCTGACCCCTGGCCTGGCTGCGGACTCCGTCAGACAAGAAGGGTGTACAAGGGTTTGTAGGGTTTGCAAACTTCTATAGAAGGTTTATAAGGAACTTTTCTTCCATCATCTCGCCCATAACCCAAGTAACCCGCCTACATGTTCGCTTCCTGTGGTCCTCCGAAGCCAAATCTGCCTTTGAGAAACTGAAGTCTTTGTTTACTTCTGCACCAATTCTTCGACACCCCGATCCTGCCCTGCCCTATATTTTAGAGGTCGATGCCTCAGAGGTAGCTACAGGAGCAGTACTTTCACAGCGCCTGGGACCCAAGTCGCTGCTTCAACCTGTGGCCTTCTCCTCCCGGAAAATGAGCCAGCCCGAGAGGTATTACGACGTAGGTGATCGTGAGCTTCTGGCCATTAAGACAGCCAATGTGCTGTCTTAATGGCCCAATAATGATATTCACCGATCACAGAAACCTTGAGTACCTCTGCACTGCCAAATGCCTGAGACCCCGTCAAGCTTGCTGGGCTCTGTTCTTTTCACGATTCAACTTTCACATCACCTACCGCCCTCGCTCCAAGAACGGCAAGGCCGATGCTTTATCCCAAATGTTTCCTGATACCCCAGAAGAAACAACATCCACTACAATCTTGTCTCCACAGAACTTTCTTTTGATTCAACCTGATCTAAGGTCTTCTCTTGAACAGGCCTCCCTCCAATGCCAGGAACCAGAGACTTCCTCTTTAAGAAATCAGGGGGGGTATCTCTGGTATCAGGACAAGATCTTTGTCCCACAACAAGCCAGAATCCAGGTCTTACAAACTTTACATGATCATCAACTTGCTGGCCACTCCGATGTACGGAAAACTATGGATCTTATTCAGCGATCCTTTTGGTGGCCTACCTTGAAAACTGATTACAAAAAGTATGTAAGCTCCTGCACTACCTGCCAGCGAAACAAGGGGTCCAACATTAAGTCTTGGGGTCTGCTACGTCCTTTGCCGGTACCAGAACAACCATGGAGGAATATATCTATGGACTTCATACTAGAGCTGCCACCCTCCGAAAGATTCACAACGATTCTAGTTGTTGTAGACCGTCTGTCCAAGATGTCACACTTCGTGCCTATGATAGGTACTCCTTCCGCTGCAGACACAGCAAAGGCCTTCATAAGAGATAGTCAGACTTCACGGCCTTCCTGACAGCATTGTGTCTGATAGAGGGGTCCAATTTACTTCCGATTTTGGAAAGAGCCCTGCAAAGTTTTGTCTATTGAAGTTTGCCTATCCTGTGCCTATCACCCCCAGAGCAACGGTTAGACTGAAAGGACTAATCAGACCTTAGAACAATATTTACGCTGTTTTTGCTCCACGTCCCAGGATGGTCCTTGTTACTCCCCTGTGCGGAGTTCGCATACAAAAACTGAGTACACTCAACCACCGATCAATCACCGTTTTGGGCCAACTATGGGTTCCATCCTTCATTTCTACCTAATGTCATTCCAGAGACCTCAGTTCCAGCAGTTCAAGACAGGATAAAATCCATTCAGACTAAGTTTCAAACTCTCCGTTTAACCATGCAAAAGGCCCAAGAGGACTGCAAGGAACAATATGACAAAAAGAGGAGGGAGAGCCCTAGCTTTAAGGTTGGACATGAGGTTTGGCTCTCCTCTGCAAATCTTAAACTTCCTTGTCCCTCCCGGAAATTGGGACCAAGATTTATTGGCCCATTCAAGATTAGACGGAAGATTAATCCAGTAGCCTTTGAACTGTCACTCCCGAGTTCTTATAAAGTGCACATTCAACACATTCATGTCTCCTTACTTAAAGCTGTTATCTCTAGTCCTTTTTCAGGAAGGAAAGAAGATCCTCCGCCTCCAGTTTCTGTGGGAGATGAAACAGAGTATGAAGTTGAGGCCATCCTGGACTGCCGCCGGAGAGGTAGGATCATTCAATTTCTTATAAAGTGGAAGGGTTACCCAGCAGAAGAAAGTTCTTGGGAACCTGAAGCCAATATACATGCTCCTAGACTTTTGCAGAGATTCCGAGTTTGTTACCCTGAAAGATGGGCCCGGTTGGGCATCCGGAGGTTGCTCCTTGGGGGGAGGCACTGTCAGGGAAATGGCCGTGTTGTGGGCAATTCCGCCAGTAACCGTCATGGTGGCAGGCGAGTCTAGTGAGCACGCCCTGATCTTGTGGGCACACCCCTCCAGCCTATTTAAACCTGCCACTGACACTTGCAGTTTGCTGGATTATCAAACAGGTCCTGTGTTCCTCTGCCTTGTATATTCTGAAGACCCCTGCTTGACCTCTGCCCGGCTTGACCTGTGTTCCTGTTTATCTCCTCACTCTGACCCCGGCTTGGCTGACTACTCTCCGATCTTCTGCCCTCTGTGTATGACCCGGCTTGTTCCTGTACCTCTCTCGGACTGTCTTTTGGTATCTGACCCCTGGCCTGGCTGCGGACCCTGTTCCTGGTTTACCCTGCTGTTACCATTCAAGACTTCTCTCTGCACGGCTGCCACAAAGCACTCTAGCTACTTACAGTCAACCAGCCAGCTTGCAGTATCCCTGGCAACCTCTGTGCATCGCATTCCCTGTACCCAAATCCAAGGACGCGCTGCACTCAGCCGCAAGAGGCGCCCTCTCAGCAACCCGGCCTCACACTACAGACTTGACAGGAGCCCACCGTGAGAGGTGAAGATTGGGTCTGTCTAAAACTGAACCCTGCGGCTGGATAAGGTAAGAGGAGATTCCACAGAATTTTCTAATTCTAGTAGATTTTCTCCTTTAAAGTAAATGCATGCTATGCCTATTGTAACCACTGGGGGCTGCCAAGAGCACATACCTTCACATGCTGATGTCGGTCTCAGTGTTCATGCTGCACAGCGTCTCTGGCCGGCTCAAGGTAGGATGGATGGGGGGATTTCTCTTGTTAGATGTTCCCCCCAGGCTAGGGGGAGGCCACAGGGGTCTAGAAAGCGGTTATACCGCTCGGGGACTGCCGCCTCTGCCGCCATTGCCATTTTTCAGGCATCCGTTTGCAAGTAGGAGTCGTTTGTAAGTTGGATGTTTGAAAGTAGGGGCCTGCACTATATACTCTGCAGAAATTGGGGCCTTAGGTGTTGGTGTTGCCACAACACTGTAAGCCCTTATAGTTACTCTTGGTGGGCGCTGGAACGGGCCCTGCTGTGAAATATATCAAGAATTGTAATTACATGCACCTGTTGAACAGGGGCAGAAAAATTGGGCCTTTGGTGGTGGTGTTGCCACAACACTGTAAGCCCTCACATTTACTCTTGGTGGGTGCAGGAATGGGCCCTGCTGTGAAATATTAGATAAAGAGTTGTAATTACATGTCCCTGTTGAACAGGGGCAGAAAAATTGGGCCTTAGGCACTGGTGCCACAACACTGCAACCCCTCACAGATACTCTAGTTGGAGCCCAGGAATGAGCCCTGCTGCAAAGTATTCCATCAAAAATTGTAATTATAGGCCTTTGTTAAACAAGGGCAGAAAAATTAGGCCTTGGCCACTGGTGGCAGTGCCCAGAACCAAAAATGTTCTTACAAGCTATCAGCATGAAAATTGAGGAGGAAGAGGATTGTCACTCTGCATGACAGGATAGGTCTTGAAGGGATCTCACATTAAAAAAAATATCAATCAGTGACATCAGCATCAGGTGCTTGGTAGCTGGTGATCCAAGACCGATTCCTTATTCTGAAGGTCAGCCGATCGACCGATTCGGTGGACAGGCGTACCCTGTGATCAGTTACAAAGCCTCGAGCAGCACTGAATGTGCGTTCCGAAAGAACGCTGGATGCAGCACAGGCCAGTAGCTCAATTGCATACTGTGCAAGCTCTGGCCAGTGATCCATCCTCAAGACCCAGTAACCCAGAAGATTTTCGGTGGTAAAGGTGTCCAAGTCTGATCTTGCCCCTAAGTAATCCTGCACCATGTGAATCAGACGCTGGCGGCGGTTGCTGGAACCGATCAGACCTTGGGGCTGCAGACTAAAAAATTGTCTGAATGCATCGGTCAGACGGCCACCTTCTCCACCTTCTCTGGGGGAAAAAAAACAAGGTCCCCTTGACCCTGTCTTGGTGCTATAGTCACATAGGTACTCATTGATGGCCCTCTGCTGCGTGTGCAGCTGCTGCAGCATGGCCAACATTGAGTTCCACCTGGTGGGCATGTCACAGATTAGGTGGTTCTTGGGCAGGTTAAATTGCTTTTGGAGGTCAGCCAGCTGAGCACTGGCATTATTTGACCTGCGGAAATGCACACAGACTTTTTTGGCCTGACTCAGGACATCCTATAAGACCAGGTACCTGCCCAAGAACCGCTGCACCACCAAGTTAAGGACGTGAGCCAAACAGGGCACATGGGTCAGTTGTCCCTGTCGGATGGCGGAGAGGACGTTGGTGCCATTGTCGCAAACCACCATACCTGGCTTAAGCTGGCGTGGCATCAACCAACTCTGAACCTGCCCCTGCAGAGCTGACAGGATCTCTGCCCCAGTGTGGCTCCTGTCATCCAAGCACACCAGCTTAAGCACCGCATGGCATCTTCTTGCCTGCGTGCTTGCGTAGCCCCTTGAACGCCTATGGAGCACCGCTGGTTCCGAGGACAAATCAGCACAAGAAGAGGCCATGGAGGAAAAAGAAGAGGAGGGGGTGGAGGAGAAAGGTGTGGCAGAATCACAACTAGTAGAGTTTTGGAGGCGTGGTGGCGGAACAACCTTCAACACTTCTGCACCCTGTCCTGCATCCTTCCCAGCTGCCAGAAGAGTCACCCAGTACGCAGTGAAAGATACCGCACATCCCACAAACTCACGGAAGGGGGCAGAAAAGGCAGCAGTTGATGTGCTAGCAATTCAGCCAAGCTAGCATTCAACCGCTGGGCATGTGGATGGCTGGGAGCAAACTTATTTCGGTGCTGCAGCAGCTGGGGCAGGGAAATTTGCCTGGTACAATCTGACGTCGGTGTACCGATAGCAGATTGCCTGCAAGTACTTGGCTGTGACACACCTAATTCTTCAGCTTCATTCCTCTCAGTGCAGGTTTCAGAGAAGACTGAAGGTATAGTGGGGTTGGAGATCCCAGCTGATGAGGAGCAAGGAGAGGTCCGCTTTGTTTTTTGGTGTGGATCTTTTAGGTACGCTTGCCAACGAACTGCATGGCAGGTCGACATATGGCTGGTCAAGCATGTGGTGCCCAAGCGGGAGATGTTTTGGCCACACGAGATACGCTTGAGACATATGTTGCATATGTCTCCACGACCTGCACTGTTGCCTCTAGACACAGAGCCTGCTTGCCCTCTTTTATTGGCTTGTAACTGTCTGCCTCACCTTTTTGGCCTTCCAGACATAATAATGGCCTGCAGTGAGATGTAACTGCACAAAGCTGGGATGTGTGTATATATATATATATATATATATATATATATATATATATATATATATATATATATATACTGATACTGCAGCTAGCAGAATCAACTGCCTGCCTGTAGTATTATTAGTATGAGAACACCAGCAATTGTCTTCAGGTAGCTTTAGGTGCACACTGTGCAGAGGAAACAATACACTAACTGTAAATACTGCAGCTGCCTGCCTGTGGTACTAATAGGATCAGAAGGACACCACCAATTTTCTTCAGGAAGCTTTAGGTGCACACTGTGTAGAAGACATAGTACACTAACTGTAAATACTGTAGCTGCCTGCCTGCGGTATTAATAGCATCAGAACAGCAGCAATTGCCTTCAGGTAGCTTTAGGTGCACACTGTGCAGAGGACGCAGTACACTAACTGTAAATACTGCAGCTGCCTGCCTTTGGTACTAATAGGATCAGAAGAACACCACCAATTTTCTTCAGGTAGATTTAAGTGCACACTGTGCAGAGAACAAAGTACACCAACTGTAAATACTGTAGCTGCCCACCTGTGGTATTAATAGCATCAGAACAGCAGCAATTGTCTTCAGGTAGCTTTAGGTGCACACTGTGCAGAGGACACAGTACACCAACTGTAAATACTGCAGCTGTCTGCGGAACTAATAGGATCAGAACAACACCACCAATTTTCTTCAGGTAGCTTTAGGTGCATACTGTGCAGAGGACGCACTACACTAACTGTAAATACTGTAGCTAATAGGACCAATAGGATCAGAAGAACACCAGCAATTTTCTTCAGGTAGCTGTAAAAACACCTGCATGCCTGTCAGTAGGAAGAGAATAACAGGAACGGATCTAGCTAAACTGAATACAGTATATATATATGCACACACACACACACAACACCTAGGATTTATATACACACATTATATATATATATATATATATATATATATATATATATATATATATATATATATATTGTAACAAGCCCCTTGCTCGCTCAATTCCACTCTCCCGACACTCCTCTGCAGCTATAGAATCAGATTGCAGATCGCAACATCTGATTGTTCGGTCATCCAATGCTCCGGGATTAGAACTACAGCTATGTGCTGTTCTAACCCAGTTGTGATAGCTCAGAACAAACACCAGGCAGGCTGTATGTAAGTTCAACCAGGAATCTCTCTTTATTGCAAAAATACAGGCTCTTTCATACATTAAAAGTGGAGGTGCAGACCTCCTGCTCATATTACTCTAACAATACAGCTGTGACCTAATTAACCTAATTAACATGAGCTAATTAACTAATCCCTTTAGACAGCCTAGATGACTCAGACAGGACCTTTATGCCACGTACACACGAGCGGACTTTACGGCGGACTTTGCCCGGTGGATTTTTTGACGTACTTTACGACGGACTTTCTGAATGAACGGACTTGCCTACACACAATCCACCAAAGTCCGTCGAATTCGTACGTGATGACTAAAACAAGGAAGTTCATAGCCAGTAGCCAATAGCTGCCCTAGCGTGGCTTTTTGTCCGTCGAACTAGCATACAGACGGCGGACTTTTCGACCGGACTCGATTTCAACGGATACATTTTAAATAAGTTTCAAATCTAAGTCCGTCCAACTTTTGAGCAAACAAAGTCCACTGGAGCCCACACACGATCGAATTGTCCGACGAAATCCAGTCCGCCGGGCAAAGTCCGCCGTACTCGTGTGTACGCGGCATTAGGCCGGACTGGCCGTCTTGTAGCTTAGAACCCCCAATCAACATTATCACAATAGCAGAGTTAATTAAACACAAACCACAATGGGGATCTAATGACTCTTAGATCCCATACTAGAGACTTATTTACAATACACATTTTAGCAGACAACAGACAGGTAGCTGGAATTGATGACATTAGCATTTAACAGTAGGAGTCCTGAATCAGTCACTATTCCAATATGGCAAATCCAGGGTCCCCAGAGTCTGTGTGTCCTGGGGGACCAGGACCCGAATCCACAGTAATACCGCCTCAAGGGTCCCCAGGCAAACAGCTCACAAAGAGCACTGTTCCCTCAAATGCCAGGGCCCACGATCGATCGGCAAGAGGCTAGCATACAGTCCCCTCCAAAAGTCTCTCTCACGGCTAGGTCTGTCACATATATATATATTACACCATACACTGTAAGTGCAGCTAACTGACTCGCCTGCCTACTCTAATCTAACTTAAATCAAATGACACTGTCTCTCTGTCTCTATCCGCCGCAACACACTACACAAGGCCGCCACGCAGGCAGCCTTATATAGTGTGGGACGTGTACTAAACCCCCTGAGCCATAATTGCCCAAAGCCACCCTGGCTTGGCCAATTACGGCTCTTTGTACAGAGGGCGCTGTGATTGGCCAAGCATGCGGGTCATAGTGCATGCTTGGCCAATCATCAGCCAGCAAAGCACTGCGATGCCGCAGTGAATTATGGGCCGTGACGCGCCACTCGAATTTGGTGCAAACGGCCCATAACGTTCAAAATTCGACGAACGGTCGAACATGCGATGTTCGAGTCGAAACATGGGTTTGACTCGAACTCGAAGCTCATCCCTAATCACAAGTTACCAGCCCTAATATTCACTGCATTTGTTGTGGAAAGTTATTGCCTGCCTTAGCTAGTATGTCAAATCTGCCTGGAACAAGCACTATACAGCCCTTCAAGGACCTCAAGGTGAAGAGAGCCTGCTAAAAGCAGGGTAAAATTGATCAATGTCATCATCTCACCTCTCATTTTGTTTGCTTCCCGTTTACAAACACCACAGATTACCAGCCCTAATAGTTGCTGCATTCTTGGTGGAAAGTCATTGCTTGACATGCTACAATGCATGATTTGCCTAGCACTTCCAAACAGAGCCAGTAGGTGGTGTCCAAATAGGAAAGCTTGCCATGAGAATAAAGCAATAAAGGGGCCACAAGCTTTGAAGATTGCCCAATAGAGACTGTTTTGCAAGGGCAGCTAAGGACGCAATTGCCTGGGTTGAAATGGAGGAAACTCTCCACAAGGTTAGAAAGTACTAATTTCCTTCACTGAACAACTGGAAGAGTTAATCCAGGAAGAATTGAAGGGGTCAGAGAAAAATGCCCTTATAAACAGGCTGTCAAAACGGTATACCCTGAAAAAGCTAAAGGTTTCCTCCGATGATGGATGCATCATGAATGTAGCTGGCAAGACATGTCACATTCATGGAGGCGCTAGTCCAAAAATTAGATCTAGATCTGAAGTGCTCCTACATTCTGTAGCATTTGCAGGTGCTGGCACACCAGCAATAACCAGCCCATGTGCTGAGTTAGTCTAACTGGAGTGGTTTCATAATTATCAACCAGCTGCTGCACCTGCAGGACTCTGAGGAAAATGGCAGGGCCTTCATCCCTTTAGACGTGATTCCCTATTGGGAGTATCTTCTCAAAAATGTAATTTTTATTGCAGTGGATACCAAAAAATCTGACTTGGTGCAGACTTCTGGGAAAATCGGTGAACCAGTCATACAAGCAGGGCGTCAATTTTGTTTGGGAGCCACGTCGCACGACTGCGCAATTGTCAGTTAAAGCGACACAGTGCCAAATCACAAAAAGTGCTCTGGTCTTTGGCTAGCCAAATGGTCCAGGGCTTAAGTGGTTAAATAACCCTGTCTGGAAGAAGTGAAGAGAAAAGGTGGAAACAGCTTTGCAAGAGCTGAAATTGATGTCATACTCTGGGGTAGATGTGTCAGATGTCAATTGATGTTTTTCAAGAGTGGTGTTCCCCGCGGTCATGGCAAGGAGTGCATTATGGCTGAAGCCATGGTTGGTGGATCCTGCCAAAAAATAAAAAAAATGGTGCAAGACATGCACCAGAAAACAGATCCAATCTATTTGGGAGTAGACAGGATACAGCCATCTCAAGGGTGACCATTAGCAGGTCAGGACGAATATCATCTGACAAAAAACAGAAAATTCAAAAGGTCCAGCATACAGGTGGCGACTCCCAAGTAGATAACCGGGAGGTAAAATCCTACGGACTGGGAAGAAGATTAGTAAACGAACTGGAGAAGTACCCAATCTTCATTATTGAAGCCTTAAAGATCTAAGGCTCCTGTCTTAGGAGAACAGCAGAAGTCCTTTTTATGGGTGCACTAATCCAGGGGGTGCCTGTGTGAAGCTTATGCACACACATGGATGGAAAACCTTCATGATCAGTGGGCCATATAAGCTATATTTGCGTGACATTGGTGGAAGTTTAAGTGAGGTCCGCCTTTCTGATACAATAACTTTTATTGAAAAAGTATAACATCATGACAAACTCACCCATGCAGGGGCATAATTCAATGAGAATAACGATCATATAACATTGACAGGTGGGAAGTCCACCTTTTAATCTCTTCCAGTCAGCCAGGCTACCAGAGTTGATGAAAAAGTAAAAAATTCTAGTCCAGTTTATAGCTAGATTAAAAGAAAAATAAAGAGCAATCGTGAAGGTTCTAGTTACCCGGAGGAGATGAGGTTTCACCTCTGTTCCTACCAAAATAAATAAATAAAAAATAAAAAACAGGTAATCTGTGCCCAGTGCTAAAGTCTAAAAAAAAAATTTGACAAGCCGCACAGGAAGTTAGAGTCGTGCAAGATGGAAAACCTCCACTCAATTATATTATTCATAAATCTGAGATACTGGATTCTCCTGTAGGTTTATCAGACACCTACTTGTCCCAATTCATCCTCAATTCCTCTACCAGTTTGAGTCCCTTCCCTTCATCTTACCCAGGGCATTCACAAAGATCTTACTGTCTGCAATAGCGAGAAGTAATAAGGGAATTTCCGTCCTCTGATAGAGAAAGCCAAAGGTGCTTTTTGAGTGAAGTCTCTTCCAGCAGAACAGTGCCGGAGTATTTTGGGGTGTCATTCCACATATGCCCATGGCATGTTTGAGCAATATATCATTTAGTGACAACTATGTGCAAAAAAAGTTATTTTCCCGCAACTTGTGGCAAAATATAAAATATTTGGGTTGGATGGGGGACTCAGATCATGTGAGGATGTGACAAGCCTCACAGAGGGAGGGGCCTGATCGTGCTGCCGTGGTGTTAAGGCTGAGTGAGAGGCAGCGGCGGCCCATTTATGACGACCCAGCACCCCTTTGGAGACCTGCGTGAGATCCCTCACTTGGCCCGGGAGACAGATGTACTGCTGAGACATGAAGGAATGCAGGAGGGCTGAGGGTTCGCTGCCATCCCCCCGCCCCTCCCCCCTCGCACTACCCGTTTGGAGTGCGGCTCAGGCTTATTGTCAGCCTCAGTGGGCGCAGACGCTTTGACAAGTGACAGCATGAGAGGCTGGTCAACAGGTGGAAGATTGGAGAGGATTCCCTAAAGCGTCAGGCCTCTGGAGAGATGCAATGGAGGGTTGAACACTCGACTGGAGCGGAGTAGCAGGCAAACAAGCAAGACAGGCAGTAGAAGCTGTAAGGTACTCTTTTTTTTGACTATGCCATGGACTGTGAACTGTGCTAAAGCTAGATAAAGCAAACATCTGCATAATTCAGCTTTTTTACATTATACCCGCACAAGTACTTTCTCTACCTGCACAAAAAAATATACCAGCCTTGACCCGCATACTTCAATACAATCTTATATACCAGAATAGAGCCCTGTCTGGGCCTGCCTGCCTGTGCCTGCAATTGTCAGCTTGTTTGTGTTGGAATTGTGTTTATTCCTGTTCGGTTCTGAATACAACTATATCAGCATTGGAGGGAATTGGGGTGTACGACTGCGCATTGTTGTATACAGCATCAAATAACTGCTATAGATGAAAAAGCCGCGTACCCCGGTGCTCACTAACACAAAATCCATTGGTACAATTATCTCTCTGTAGGCAACTATAATTTTGAATGTACTTTTCCTGAGGGAAAATATAATATCCGAATATACCTGGAGACATCGGGATATATTCCTATAAGTGAATTCTCTACTGTACCCCTTGGGGCCTTACCATTAGTATCCTGGATAGACGCATGGACTACTACTCCTTATAAATCTGCTTATCAGCCTACTTTCGGAGTAGATATAGCTGATAGAAAGCAAGCTAGTTCAAAGTTAGCCATCCTACTATACTTGTTTCAGGCTGTATAAGTGGACTTGAATCTTGCACAGGTTTGCCTGAACGGTCCTCAAATTAGGGGATGCTTCGGTCACTCAGGCATCTATTCATAGCTACATATGTTGGTACTCAATTCAGCTTAAGGTCACAAACACCAACAGACGTGGGAACATGCATATGGATACCACCGTATGCTATCGGAGTCTTGATTTTATTTGCATGTTCCAGCACACACTCTGAACAAGCACCAGGACTGGTTATAGCTCATTTTGCACACATGAGTGAAATCTTGCAAAGGAAAGGGAAAGAAATTTTTTTTTTTTTTCTCTTGACAACTCTGGGTAAACAAATAACGTAATTTATCAATTGATGGTACACGTCTGAGTGTCTTGGGATATACTGAAAGAAATTAGCATACACCTACTGTGTAAATAAGGACGCTTATAATAACTGTCCTAATTTCCTTTATGTATGCATAATCGCTTGCCGGCTGGACTGGTCATATTCAATCACAATCCCCCCAGCCATACAGAAGGAAGGAACACCAACCTGCTTAACGTGCATCATTAACTTTAAATTTAAAAGAGTAGTTACAGCTCTACTGCAGACCGGCGGATTGAACTTCCCGCCTAACAAAATTTGTATAATCGACTGTCCGGAGAAGACACTCAGAAGAAAAGTAGAGAACAACTATAGTTTGAACTACGGGAACGTCTCTCGTACAGAAGAATTAAAACTTACAAAACTGGGGAAACGTAAAACCACGACCAAAAAATTCAGTATGAAGGGCAGGACCTCAAAGGGAAATGACCTTAAAACCCACAAGGGTACTGCAAATACCAGTACAATCAAACAATATCTGTCAAAGGAGACAAGTCCTGAGTGTTCAGGATCTGGCAGGCAACAACAGCAGGTAAAACAAGATAAGAGAAGAGATCTGGAAAAAAAGAAAAGAGAACTCTTGACCTCTCTAGAGATATCACAGGCTTTAAGAGCGAACCAGAGACCAGCAGGATGGAATGATGGAGCCCAAATACCAACAAAACTAGAAATGTCAGATCTTAATTAGATTGGAAAATTCAATTAAAGGGGAAATTACTGCTCTTCGTTCAGACCTGGGAATGCTGCTGACTAGAGTGGAAGAGATGGAAGAACAAGTAGATAAACAGGCTCAGGAACGTAATAAACTTAAAGAGCAAGTAAAAACAACACAAATAAATCAAAGAAAAATTCTCTATAAATTGGAAGACCAGGAAAATCAAAGTAGAAGACAAAACCTAAGGATTCGGGCTCTTCCAGAGGAGAATGACGAAGACCTAAGGAAAATTATGAAAATTTTAATTAATGTTAGATAAAGGTGCTGATGACAGATTAAAGATCGATTGAATTCATCGGGTTAGAAAACCTAGAAATATAGCAATACATCGCCCCAGAGATATCCTAGTTAGATTCCAGAAGTATGAGGATAAATCAGCAATCTGGGCCAAAATGAGGGGAAGACCTCCTATAAAGTACATAGGGGCAGAGCTGCAAATCTTTGCAGATCTTGCACCAGAAACACTTGCCAGGCGACGACTTCTGAAACCATTGCTAGAGCAAATGCAAACATCAAACATCAAGTACAACTGGGAATTTCCGGCATGCCTGATAGGCCATAAAGATGGTAGATCGGTGGGACTGAGGTTCCTGGAAAATTTACAGGATTTTTGTAATCAGTTGGACTTACAAGTTCCAGTGTTTCCAGCTTGGCTGGAGGGAGAGAGCTTTTCCTAGGACGATGGACAATTAAAAGAAGGGAAAAGAGGGAAAGATTTTTTTTTTTCTTTTGGGAAATTAAACAGTCTACCGAATACCTAGAGAAACAGAGAGAGGTTCATGGTGTGCAGGGGGGGAGGTGTATAGGGGGTCTGAGTATGGACACCTTGGGATTGCTGGTGTGTTGCCTGCCCCTCCCCCCTCCCTTTGGTGGAGGTGGGGAACGGGGGACAGGGTCAGATCCTCACGTCACGAGAGGAGAGCCAATGGTGGAAATGGAGTACATTTCCACTCTCGGCTCAGATGCCAGAAGAGGTAAAAGAGGGGGGGGGTGGAGGAAATGGGTGGAGGGAGGGGAGGGGACGGGGATGGGGGGAAGAGGGCCCTCTCAACTTAATATGGCTCTTAACATTAAAAGATAACAATTAAATTCCTGACATATAACGTCCGTGGACTGAACAACCCCACTAAGCGACATAAAATTTTGAAAGAATTAAAATCCTATGGGGCAGAAGTAATTTTCTTACAGGAGACCCATTTATCACAGGATACAAATGTCAAATTATTATAAGGCAGATACCTCTTTTTGAGGGGCTTCCTAGGGGAAATGGAATGTACATTGGTAGATATATATGCCCCCAATGTAAACCCAATAAAATACTTAAAAGAGGTTATGGAGAAATTGATGGATTTTAAGCAAGGAACTGTGATAATGATGGGAGATCTGAACTTTTGCATTGACCCCGGATTAGATAGTTGGTCTCGTGTGCAGGGGATTTGTGACGCAGCATTAAAAATGATTAAACCTAAAATGCATCAGCACCAACTTTCAGATGTTTGGAGGATCATGCATCCTAAAATGCAAGATTACACGTTCTTCTCCCCTGTACACGGGATGTACACCAGAATAGATTACATAATAGTAGATCATAAAGCTTTGGAGTTGGTAACTGAATCAAACAGAAATTTTCACGCTATCCGACCATTCCCCAGTTACTATGAAAATTAGGGTTACAGGAATTCAAAGACCAGCTTACAACTGGCGACTAAATGAATCATTAATACAAAACAAGAAAGACGTAGAAATAGTCCAGAAGGTGCTGGAGAACTACTTCCGGTCTAATGATGCAAAATAAATCTCTCATGCTACCCTCTGGGAGGCCCACAAGGCCTAGATTAGGGGCATTTTCATCTCCTTAGGGGCCGGTAAAAAAAAAGAGAGAACAAAAAATATGAAATCTGTATTAGAGTAAATATTTAGATTGGAACAAGAACATAAAAAACATAAGGGTAGGCACCAGGAAACATTCCATCAACTGGTAGCAAAGAGAGACGAGTTAAAGGATCTCCTAGCACAGGACACGAAAAGGACATTTAATAGAATCTTAAAAGACAGATATCAATGGGGAAATCAAACGAGTAAACACTTGGCCAGGATATTAAGAAAGAAAAAATCAATAAACTATATAGATAAGATTCAAAATAAACATGGGGAAATGGTATATAAAAGACAAAGGAGATTGCAGAGGTGTTTAAATCTTACTATGGAGCGTTGTATTCTGTTAACCATACGGGGCAACAAGACAAAGACAAAACAAGGAAAATAGAAGAATTTTTAGCAAGAGCGGTTCTCCCCCAAATATCTGAAAGTGACAGGGAACTGTTAGACAAACCAATAACTGAAGAAGAAATTAACAAAGCATTACAGGACTCGGCCCCGGGGAAAAGCCCAGGACCAGATGGGTTCACAATGAGTTATCTTAAAAAATTCAAGGGAATTTTAATTCCAAGGCTTTGTCAATAATTGAACGGATTAGGTGTGGACTATGACATGAGCAGAAAAGCCCTATTAGCTTCAATAACAGTCATCTTAAAGGAGGGGAAAGATGGAATACTCTGCTCAGGTTACAGATCAATATCCCTTCTAAATGTTGACACAAAACTATTTGCAAAAGTTTTAGCTACTAGGATAAAAAATCTGATGAATAATTTAGTACACATGGACCAGGTGGGTTTCATGCCTGGGAGAGAGGGGAGAGATAATGGAGTGAGAACTTTGCTCCTCCTCCAAGAAATAAAGAATAGAGGGTCCCCAGGTCTATTCCTGTCGATAGCCTTTGACAGGGTAGACTGGGGATTCATGATAAAAACTTTGGAAGTCATGGGAATGGGCCCTAGAATGGTCCAGTGGATCCAAATCCTTTATAAACATCCAACTGCAGCTATTAAAATTAACGGGGAGTTGTCTGCCCTATCTGAAATGAAAAATGTACGAGACAGGGGTGTCCCCTCTCCCCGTTACTTTTTGTACTATCTTTGGAACCACTTCTTGCAACGATTTGAGCTAATGTAGACATAAGGGGTATTAAAATTGGGGATGATGAACATAAACTGGCAGCATTTACCGACGATGTTTTGTTTAATGTTTCTAATCCTAGGATTACATTACCTAATTTACTTAAAACCCTTAACCACTTGACGACCGCCTCACGCCGATGTACGTCGGCAAGGTGGCACGGACAGGCAAAATCACGTACATGTACGTGATTTGCCTTCCGCGGGTGGGGGGTCCGATCGGACCCCCCCCCGGTGCCCGAGGCGGTCGTTTTTTGTTCCCCGGCGATCGGAGGCGAGGGGGAGGCCATCCGTTCGTGGCCCCCCCCTCGCGATCGCCGCTGGCCAATGGGAACATTCCTTTGCTGCTGTATGCTAAACAGCAGCAAAGGAAATGATGTCATCTCTCCTCGGCTCGGTAGTTTCTGTTGCGGCGCCGAGGAGAGAAGACATCACTGTCTGGTGGCTCTAGTTAGGGACGTAAATATTTAGGTTCGCCGTCAGCGTTTTATAGCGACAGGGACCCCCATATACTACCGAATAAATGTTTTAACCCCTTGATTGCCCCCTAGTTAACCCTTTCACCACTGATCACCGTATAAGTGTTACGGTTGACGCTGGTTAGTTCGTTTATTTTTTATAGTGTCAGGGCACCCGCCGTTTATTACCGAATAAAGGTTTAGCCCCCTGATCGCCCGGCGGTGATATGCGTCGCCCCAGGCAGCGTCCGATTAGCGCCAGTACCGCTAACACCCACGCACGCAGCATACACCTCCCTTAGTGGTATAGTATCTGATCGGATCAATATCTGATCCGATCAGATCTATACTAGCGTCCCCAGCAGTTTAGGGTTCCCAAAAACGCAGTGTTAGCGGGATCAGCCCAGATACCTGCTAGCACCTGCGTTTTGCCCCTCCGCCCAGCCCACCCAAGTGCAGTATCGATCACGGTCACTTACAAAACACTAAACGCATAACTGCAGCGTTCGCAGAGTCAGGCCTGATCCCTGCGATCGCTAACAGTTTTTTTGGTAGCATTTTGGTGAACTGGCAAGCAAGCACCAGCCCCAGGCAGCATCAGGTTAGCGCCAGTAGCACTAACACCCACGCACGCACCGTACACCTCCCTTAGTGGTATAGTATCTGATTGGATCAATATCTGATCAGATCTATACTGGCGTCCCCAGCTGTTTAGGGTTCCCAAAAACGCAGTGTTAGCGGGATCAGCCCAGATACCTGCTAGCACCTGCGTTTTGCCCCTCTGCCCCGGCCCAGCCCACCCAAGTGCAGTATCGATCAATCACTGACACTTACAAAACACTAAATGCATAACTGCAGCGTTCGCAGAGTCAGGCCTGATCCCTGCGATCGCTAACAGTTTTTTTGGTAGTATTTTGGTGAACTGGCAAGCACCAGCCCCAAGCAGCGTCAGGTTAGCGCCAGTACCGCTAACACCCACGCACGCAGCATACACCTCCCTTAGTGGTATAGTATCTGAACGGATCAATATCTGAACCGATCAGATCTATACTAGCGTCCCCAGCAGTTTAGGGTTCCCAAAAACGCAGTGTTAGCGGGATCAGCCCAGATACCTGCTAGCACCTGCATTTTGCCCCTCCGCCCAGCCCAGCCCAGCCCACCCAAATGCAGTATCGATCGATCACTGTCACTTACAAAACACTTAACGCATAACTGCAGCGTTCGCAGAGTCAGGCCTGATCCCTGCGATCGCTAACAGTTTTTTTGGTAGCTTTTTATTGAACTGGCAAGCACCAGCGGCCTAGTACACCCCGGTCGTAGTCAAACCAGCACTGCAGTAACACTTGGTGACGTGGCGAGTCCCATAAGTGCAGTTCAAGCTGGTGAGGTGGCAAGCACAAGTAGTGTCCCGCTGCCACCAAGAAGACAAACACAGGCCCGTCGTGCCCTTCCTGCTGCATTCGCCAATCCTAATTGGGAACCCACCACTTCTGCAGCGCCCGTACTTCCCCTATTCACATCCCCAACCAAATGCAGTCGGCTCCATGAGAGGCATTTTCTTTATGTCCTCCCGAGTACCCCTACCCAACAAAAACCCCCAAAAAAGATGTTGTGTCTGCAGCAAACACGGATATAGGCGTGACATCCGCTATTATTGTCCCTCCTGTCCTGACAATCCTGGTCTTTGCATTGGTAAATGTTTTGAACGCTACCATGCACTAGTTGAGTATTAGCGTAGGGTACAGCATTCCACAGACTAGGCACACTTTCACAGGGTCTCCCAAGATGCCATCGCATTTTGAGAGACCCGAACCTGGAACCGGTTACCGTTATAAAAGTTAGTTACAAAAAAAGTGTAAAAAAAATAAAGAAATAAAAAAATAAAATAAAAAAAATAGTTGTCGTTTTATTCTCTCTCTCTCTATTCTCTCTATTGTTCTGCTCTTTTTTACTGTATTCTATTCTGCAATGTTTTATTGGTATTATGTTTTATCATGTTTGTTTTTCAGGTATGCAATTTTTTATACTTTACCGTTTACTGTGCTTTATTGTTAACCATTTTTTTTGTCTTCAGGTATGCCATTCACGACTTTGAGTGGTTATACCAGAATGATGCCTGCAGGTTTAGGTATCATCTTGGTATCATTCTTTTCAGCCAGCGGTCGGCTTTCATGTAAAAGCAATCCTAGCGGCTAATTAGCCTCTAGACTGCTTTTACAAGCCGTGGGAGGGAATGCCCCCCCACCCCACCGTCTTCCGTGTTTTTCTCTGGCTCTCCTGTCTCAACAGGGATCCTGAAAATGCAGCCAGCTGACCATAGAGCTGATCGGAGACCAGAGTGGCTCCAAACATCTCTATGGCCTAAGAAACCGGAAGCTACGATCATTTTATGACTTAGATTTCGCCGGATGTAAATAGCGCCATTGGGAAATTGGGGAAGCATTTTATCACACCGATCTTGGTGTGGTCAGATGCTTTGAGGGCAGAGGAGAGATCTAGGGTCTAATAGACCCCAATTTTTTCAAAAAAGAGTACCTGTCACTACCTATTGCTATCATAGGGGATATTTACATTCTCCGAGATAACAATAAAAATGATAAAAAAAAAAATGAAAGGAACAGTTTAAAAATAAGATAAAAAAAAAAATAATAAAGAAAAAAAAAAAAAGCACCCCTGTCGCCCCCTGCTCTCGCGCTAAGGCGAACGCAAGCGGCGGTCTGTCGTCAAACGTAAACAGGAATTGCACCAAGCATGTGAGGTATCACCGCAAAGGTCAGATCGAGGGCAGTAATTTTTGCAGTAGACCTCCTCTGTAAATCTAAAGTGGTAACCTGTAAAGGCTTTTAAAAATGTATTTATTTTGTTGCCACTGCACGTTTGTGTGCAATTTTAAAGCATGTCATGTTTGGTATCCATGTACTCGGCCTAAGATCATCTTTTTTATTTCATCAAACATTTGGGCAATATAGTGTGTTTTAGTGCATTAAAATTTAAAAAAGTGTGTTTTTTCCCCAAAAAATGCGTTTGAAAAATCACTGCGCAAATACTGTGTGAAAAAAAAAAAATGAAAGACCCACCATTTTAATCTGTAGGGCATTTGCTTTAAAAAAATATATAATGTTTGGGGGTTCAAAGTAATTTTTTTGCAAAAAAAAATAACTTTTTCATGTAAACAATAAGTGTCAGAAAGGGCTTTGTCTTCAAGTGGTTAGAAGAGTGGGTGATGTGTGACATAAGCTTCTAAATGTTGTGCATAAAATGCCAGGACAGTTCAAACCCCCCCCCAAATGACCCCATTTTGTAAAGTAGACACCCCAAGCTATTTGCTGAGAGGCATGTCGAGTCCATGGAATATTTTATATTGCGACACAAGTTGCGGGAAAGAGACAAATTTTTTTTTTTTTTTTGCACAAAGTTGTCACTAAATGATATATTGCTCAAACATACCATGGGAATATGTGAAATTACACCCCAAAATACATTCTGCTGCTTCTCCTGAGTACGGCGATACCACATGTGTGAGACTTTTTGGGAGCCTAGCCGCGTACGGGACCTCGAAAACCAAGCAACGCCTTCAGGCTTTCTAAGGGCGTGAATTTTTGATTTCACTCTTCACTGCCTATCACAGTTTCGGAGGCCATGGAAAGCCCAGGTGGCACAAACCCCCCCCCCAAATGACCCCATTTTGGAAAGTAGACACCCAAAGCTATTTGCTGAGAGGTATAGTGAGTATTTTGCAGACCTCACTTTTTGTCACAAAGTTTTGAAAATTGAAAAAAGAAAAAAAAATGTTTTTTCTTGTCTTTCTTCATTTTCAAAAACAAATGAGAGCTGCAAAATACTCACCATGCCTCTCAGCAAATAGCTTGGGGTGTCTACTTTCCAAAATGGGGTCATTTGGGGGGGTTTTGTGCCACCTGGGCATTCCATGGCCCCTGAAACTGTGATAGGCAGTGAAGAGTGAAATCAAAAATTTTCACCCTTAGAAATCCTGAAGGCGATGATTGGATTTCGGGGCCCCGTACGCGGCTAGGCTCCCAAAAAGTCCCACACATGTGGTTTCCCCATACTCAGGAGAAGCAGCTGAATGTATTTTGAGGTGCAATTCCACATAGGCCCATGGCCTGTGTGAGCAATATATCCTTTAGTGACAACTTTGTGCAAAAAAAAAAAAGTGTCACTTTCCCGCAACTTGTGTCAAAATATAAAATATTCCATGGACTCAATATGCCTCTCAGCAAATAGCTTGGGGTGTCTACTTTCCAAAATGGGGTCATTTGGGGGGGGTTGTGCCACCTGGGCATTCCATGGCCTCCGAAACTGTGATAGGCAGTGAAGAGTGAAATCAAAAATTTACACCCTTAGAAATCCTGAAGGCGGTGATTGGTTTTCGGGGCCCCGTACGCGGCTAGGCTCCCAAAAAGTCCCACACATGTGGTTTCCCCATACTCAGGAGAAGCAGCTGAATGTATTTTGAGGTGCAATTCCACATAGGCCCATGGTCTGTGTGTGCAATATATGATTTAGTGACAACTTTTTGTAAATATTTTTTTTTTGTCATTATTCAATCACTTGGGACAAAAAAAATAAATATTCAATGGGTTCAACATGCCTCTCAGCAATTTCCTTGGGGTGTCTACTTTCCAAAATGGGGTCATTTGGGGGTGTTTTGTACTGCCCTGCCATTTTAGCACCTCGAGAAATGACATAGGCAGTCATAAACTAAAAGCTGTGTAAATTACAGAAAATGTACCCTAGTTTGTAGACGCTATAACTTTTGCGCAAACCAATAAATATACGCTTATTGACTTTTTTTACCAAAGACATGTGGCCGAATACATTTTGGCCTAAATGTATGACTAAAAATGAGTTTATTGGATTTTTTTTATAACAAAAAGTAGAAAATATCATTTTTTTTCAAAATTTTCGGTCTTTTTCCATTTATAGCGCAAAAAAAAAAACAGCAGAGGTGATCAAATACCACCAAAAGAAAGCTCTATTTGTGGGAAGAAAAGGACGCAAATTTCGTTTCGGTACAGCATTGCATGACCGCGCAATTAGCAGTTAAAGAGACGCAGTGCCAAATTGGAAAAAGACCTCTGGTCCTTAGGCAGCATAATGGTCCGGGGCTCAAGTGGTTAGACAATATGGGGAACTCTCAAACTTTAAAATAAACCTTAACAAGTCCGAGATTTTAATATAAATATAAATAAACAGGAAGAACAGAGTCTTCAAAAGAATTTTCAGTTTCCATGGAAGAAGGAGGGTCTAAAATACCTTGGGGTCAAGATAACGACTTCCCTTAAAAAAATTTACAAAGCAAATTATATGCCGCTACTTGATGAAATTAGAAGTGAAATTAAAAAGATGACATTAAGGCCCCTTTCTTGGATAGGGCGTATCAATGCAGTCAAGATGGTTCTTCTTCTGAAGATTACATACAAGTTTCAAATGTTACCCATTGCACTACCGCACTTCTACTTTCAAATACTAAAATCTATACTAATGAAATTTATCTGGCAAAATAAAAATCCTAGAATTTCTTTCGCAGTGTTGAGACAGGGGAAAAAACATGGGGGTTTAGCGGTCCCTGACGTTAAAAAATATTACTATGCAGTGGTATTATCACGAGTGGTGGAGTGGGCAAGAGGGAAAAGTGAAAAACGATGGGTTAATATTGAAAATAGTCTGTGTGATGCACGGTTAAAAAGTTTAATATGGAATCCTCCTCAACACAGGGTACTGGGTGTTAAAACGCACCAGATTATACAAAATGCACTAAAAAATGGGATTTTGTTCACAAACAAAGTAAGTGGAAATACAACTCACCCTTAATATCTGAAAAATATCTGAAAGATAACGATTATTTTGCACCAGGGAAAAGGACAATAGGTGGGAATTGGATAAAAAGAGATAAAGCACAACTAAGGGACATAACTATAAAAGGGAAAATCAACACGTTTTTAGAGTAACAACAAAACACAGATCTCTTATTGATAATTGAATGGCGTTACCTCCAGTTAAAGCATTTTGTAGACAATCTGCCTCAACCAATAAGAACAGCAGAAGAATTAACATCATTTGAACGGCTGTGTATAGCTGTAAATGCAAAAGGAGATATTTCTCGGCTATATAAGATGCTATTGGAAAATGACGAACTGGAAGTACCGCTATTCTTAACAAAATGGGGAAAAGAATTAGGGTCACTGGGGTATAGACACAAGATAGTGAAGATTTTGTATTTAGCACATAATTCTGCCATAGATAATAAGACAGCTGAAATGAATTATACATGTTTGACAAGGTGGTATGCCACCCCCGACAAATTAAGTAAATTTAATTTAGAGAAATCACATGAGTGTTGGAGAGGGTGTAATGCCCCGTACACATGGTTGGACTTTGTTCGGACATTCCGACAACAAAATCCTAGGATTTTTTCCGATGGATGTTGGCTCAAACTTGTTTTGCGTACACACGGTCGCACAAAGTTGTTGGAATTTCCGATCGCCAAGAACGCATTGACGTCAAGCACGTACGACGAGACTAGAAAAGGCCAGTTCAGAACCAAGCGCGGCACCCTTTGGGCTCCTTTTGCTAATCTCGTGTTAGTAAAAGTTTGGTGAGAGACGATTCGCGTTTTTTCAGACTTGTGGCTTTCAGATCGTTTTCTGCGGTTCAGTTTGTGCTTGTGGGTTTGTAACTGCTCTTCAGTGCGTGCAAGCAAGCTACGCGTGACTTGTCATTGTGTTCTTGTTCGTTCGTTACTGTTTTTCAGGTCGCTCTTCACAGGCCTTGCTGTTCTTCAGTGCGTTCTGTTACCTCGTTCTGAGCAGCCAACCGTTTTCTAGCCATGTTGCATATGCGTACCCCTCGTAGAGTTCGTGCTGTGTGGGAGCTTGGTGTTGGGGTCCTGACCTTGACACAAGTCCAGTCCATGAACAGGGTGGGGAGGAGTTCATGGACCAAGAATTGGTTGCTTCAGCATGACCAGTTCTGTCATATGCCTTTGCTCCGTGAGATCCGTGAGAATAATCCTGATGATTTCAGGAACTTTCTCAGGATGACGGACCCCGTATTTCACCGTTTGTTGGCTTCGCTGACCCCTTATATTAGCAGGCAGGATACCTGCATGAGGCAAGCCATCACTCCGGAGCAGAGGCTTGTCGCTACCCTGCGGTACTTGGCGACAGGGATAAGCCTGCAGGACCTCAAGTTCTCGACAGGCATCTCCCCCCAGGCTCTGGGTATCATTATCCCAGAGACCTGTTCTGCCATCATCCAGGTCCTGCAGAAGGAGTATATGAAGGTAAGATTTTTATCCTTTCATATCACATTTCATTGTATTTAATGTTTGCTAATATATTGTATTTCTTTCTTCATTCCCTAATTACCATGATTGGAATATGCTGTGAATGTCCCCTTTGTCCTCATGCATGCTGGGTTTTTCTGGAATTAATTTTTTAGGTCCTTCATACAGATTGTCCTTCACTAACCTCCCCAGCATGCTCTACGGGCCCTATATTCACCGCATGTAGTCACTTAAAACCATGTATTTTATCAGCTCCATAGTAGTGCTTTACCCCAAACACCCCTAAAATGTTTTGAAATGTTATTTTAGCTTTAAATTCAATAGTATTGTGATGTTGGCGGTGGTGTCGGCTAATTACGACTTTTTGTATGTGGACGTGGGGAAGAATGGCCGGATGTCTGATGGTGGAGTCATCGCCCAGACGGAGTTCTACAGGCGTCTCCAGAATGGCAGCTTGGACTTGCCAGCTCCAGAGGACAATGTGGAAGGACTCCCATTCGTGTTCGTTGCTGATGAAGCGTTTGCGCTGGGGGACCACCTTATACGGCCATTCCCTATGAGGACCCTCACCCCGGAACAGAGGGTTTTTAATTACCGGCTGGCCAGAGCCCGAAGAGTGGTGGAAAACACATTTGGAATCCTGGCCAGCGGGTTCCGCCTATTTCTGACACCTATCCATATGGCGGAGTATAAACTTAATCATATAATCATGGCGTGCTGTATTCTCCATAACTTTTTACGGAAACATTCGGCCAACTATGCTGGCTCAGTTGGGCCTGAGGCTGGAGTGATACCTGAAACAACACTGACGGCGCTTGAAAGCGGCCGTCCTGGCTTGCCCTCCCTGAGTGCCCGTGATGTCCGGTTATGATACCTGGAGTTCTTTGCGGGTAGGGGGGCCATCAATATGCCTTCAAATTTGTGAAGCCTTTTTCAAATAAAGAAGCAAAAAAAAAAGAAATTCTTTGTGGACATTTACTGCTTGTGTTTGTTTTAGCTGACCCTGACAGCAATGTGGGGAGTCCTGAAAATGGCGTGATTGTGTAACCTTATACAAAGCACTGTTGGCTGTTATTTACTAAAGGCGTATACACTTTTTATACTACAAGTGCTCTTGAAACTGCAATGAAAATGCTCTTGTAGTGCAAAGAGGATTTGCCCTTATGAAATAACCCCCATTTTCTCAGAAAACAGCAATTACATCACCCCAAAAGTGTTGTAGCGTTGAGACAATAATCCACACATTCTTGATTAACAAACTTTTTTATACCTGCACAATTACATGTGCATTTAGAAAATGTTTTTTGAACAAACCAACATGTTTGTTGTATAACAATTTTTGGGGTGGCATTATCAAAAATAGAAATGTCCATTTACGATAAAACAGGCCTGTGTAAAACCAACAAGAAAGACAAAAAACTTGAACTTACAAAGTTCACATATGGTAAAACTTGAAGGCAATATCAGACATGAGTATTTAGGAACTGTGTTTGATATTGCGTTCAGATGGGGTCAAATCACCCCTTGAAAAGCCAAATTTGGAAGATGCACACCAATTTACAAATGTCAACATGTGCTAGCTGCCATCATGGGGGATCAAGGGACGTGTTTTGTGGGAGCAAGCCTTTCCTCTCAGCTACTTTATTATTGAGGAAGGTGTTGGACCCCCAAAACGAGTCCATTGATCTCCCGTGATGGCAGATAGCACATGTTGGCACACTGTGTGCATCCTCCAAATTAGGCTTTTGGAAACATTGCTAAAATATTTCAAACATTGTACCACACAAATATAAAAGTAATTTTGTGGGGTTTTAAATTAGCCTCAAAACATCAATGATGTTATTATTTTTTTGAATCACATCATTGATTTTTTTCTGGATGTTTTCCAATACTAAATTACACCCCATGATCTCCCCGATCAGGATCTGGGCACTTTCTGATGTGAAAGGATCTCGATCCCTAACATCACGATCACCTAAAAAGAGAGAAACCAAACAAAAACAGGTATCAAAAATCTGCCGGCATCCATCTCTTACCTAAGCCTGTGGCCGCAGACACTCACCTGTTGTGGTGACAATTTCCACCACATCTTCTTCCTCTTCCTGCTCCGCTTGTGTTGGGGGTATTTCACCTTCTTCCATAGGTGGGGGGTCTCTGGTCTCCTCGGATGAGGGGTGTCCTCCCAGTCTTT
Source organism: Lithobates clamitans (assembly GCA_037952925.1). Taxonomy (NCBI): domain Eukaryota; kingdom Metazoa; phylum Chordata; class Amphibia; order Anura; family Ranidae; genus Lithobates; species Lithobates clamitans. The sequence continues at coordinate 572,688 of JBBGZY010002305.1, forward strand.
TCTCCCCTATGTAAAACAAAAATGGTATAATTAGCACACAGATATTTGATGGCAGAACTATAAATAGGAAACATTGCTTGGAAGTGGGGTACAATTGTCAATTTTAGCAGAGTTCCAAGATGTCGCTTTTTTATTGGCCTTTGTCAAGCTGCAATACTTTACCTGTTTAGTACAAGCTTCACAGATGGAGACCCCCCTATAGTATACACTGGAGCACCTGTGTGCCCCCTCTAATAAAAATGGTGTTCTTGTGTCCCACACTAATGCTCCAGTGTCCAGATGTGAAAACAGCTGCTCAGTGTCCTCTCCTTACACAGAATCTAGTTTGCATTTCATTCTAGTAACAAACCCATCTACACAACCAAATATTTTACATCAAAGTAGGCCCTAAAAAATGTAGGAAAATGCATATGGCCTAAACAATGGTGTTTTAGAGGGGGGAAAAAAATGTTTGATACGAACGAATAATGGGCCCATGAACATTAAAATTGACATTTTAAACTGTACAATTAAGCAAAGCATATGGAGCAGCACGAACGTAAGAAAAACAAAAAGAATAGGAACACAGCACAACAACTTACTTTTTTGCAGCACTCTCCGGATCTTTCTGTACTGCTCGGGCTCTCTTAATTTGAGGTCCGACCACCACTTCCTGAGCTGATCTTTCGATCGTCGTACCCCGAAATTCCTGTGCAGACTTTTGACCACTTTCGCAATGACCTTGGCCTTTCTGATATTGGGGTTGGGGTAAGGCCCATACTTTCCGTCATAGTCGGCCCTCTTCAGGATGTCCACCATCTCCAACATCTCCCCAAAGGACATATTTGTGGCCTTAAATCTTCTCCTTCTGGATCGGGACGTTTCTGTCTCCGGGCTTTCCTCCGCCTCCTCCTCGTTGCTAGAATTAGCACGCACCTGCTGTGACTCCGCCATGTGCTCTTCACCCACTGCGCCGAACGAAAAGGGGCGGGGAATAGACTAGAAAGAATGTCATGGGCGGGCGGAGTTACACGCATGCGCAGTGTATATAAAGCGTAACACACGTGCGTATTACGTACGATCTGTGAGAGGAGGAAAGAGCATTGGACGCGCCAATCATAAGAACGAAGGTAAGAGACAAACTTGTGCCTATACTGCTTCTAGATTGAGGCCTATATTGTAACAAGATTAGGAGAGTTTTGTCTGATATTAGGCTTTGTCTTGTGTTGTGTCTTGCAGTGAACATGGATATCTTAGTAAAAGATAATGACTTCATGTCACTATTCATTGATATGTTAAGGGAGCTGCCATGTCTGTGGGAGATCAACCACCCACATTACAAGAACCAAACAAAGAGGAAGGCAGCACTGGATCAATTGTTGGAAATTGTGAAGCAGGTGATCCCCACAACAGACATCACCTATTTGAAGATCTTAATTGGTGGCCTGAGGAGTACATATGTAAGGGAGCGCCAGAAAGTCCAGGATTCGCAGAGATCCGGAGCAGCAGATGACATCTATGTCCCCAGGATGTGGTACTATGACAGGCTGCATTTTCTGGCAGGCCAGACTGAACCCAGGCCATCCCTCTCCAGTCTTCCTTCCACGCTTCCTTCCCCCCGGCTGAGGCTTCTGACGCCCAACCTGGGCCTTCCAGGCAACAACACATGAAGGAGCCCAGATTGAGCCAGGTATAGCATTCCTCTAAATATTTCTGCTTGTCCAATCAATGATGTTAACTAGATGTTAGTTGGGAGTACTAATTTAGGATTGTGATTGATGAAGCAAAAACTAAAACCATGTCCCTTTCTCATACACAGGGAAGTCGCAGCCAGGAGGTGGCCGGGCCGAGCCGGCTGCCTGATATGCCGGTCCCTCCACTCCCCCTGGAAAGAGAAAGTGGCAGGAAGAGTGCCCTAGAGGAGGCTGCCAGAGGACTCTTTTGGAGGGTTACAGAGGTCCTGGGAGCACCACACACCGTGGAGGAGGACATTGCTGCCATCATTGCCTCAAAAATGCAGAAGATGGAGGAGGGACAACAACTCATGTGTGATTCGCTCATATTGGAGGCTCTTAATAAAGGTATAAGGGGCCAAATTACAGCACAGACACACCTTTGCGAACTCACAGATGGTCCTCCTCCTCCTCCTGCAGGTCCTCCTCCTCCTTCTCCTCCAGGTCCTCCTCCCCCTCCAGGTCCTACTCCTCCTCCTGCCACATCTCGAACAGCACAGCCACAGCCAGGAAGGAAGCGTGGAAGGAAGACCAGAAAGTGAGGACCCTGGATCCAGTCTGGTTGGCAAAAAGATGCAGCCTCTTGTGGTACCACAGCCTGGGGACACAGATGTCATCTGCTGCTTTCCGGATCTCTGCGAATTCTGGACCAGACTGCGCTCCCTTACATATGGACTCCTCAGGCCACCAATTTTGATGTTCAAGAATTGATGTCTGCCCTGGGGGTCCCAGGCTTCGCTAATTTCTCCTGTTGATCCAGTGTTGCCTCCCTCTTTGTTTGGTTCTGAGCCCTTAATAAAGGATTTTTTGTTTGAATTATACTTGCCTATGTGTGTTTTACTTCAAAAAGGACAGTTTGTGAGGATTCAGGTACATTTCACAAATACTATGTGAAATTAACAAGGGACACCAACAACAAACAATCTCCTTGAGATTAAATAATAAAAGATATCAATGGTGTTGTGGTAACTTGACACACAAAACACACACAAAAATAGTCTGGAGTAAAACTAAAAACAACATTAAACAAAGATCAGCCTTGGAAAAAATACAAACATAAAATCTAAACCAAAAATGGCTTAAAATCAAAAAAAAGAAAACCAAAAAAAAAAACACATTCTGTCAGATGTGACAAATAACAATATATTCAGGGAATCCCCAAAAAAAAACAAAAAAATAAGTTTGTGAGAAGTGTGTGTGTGAATATGAGCATCAAAACTACTTAATTCTTGTCACATTATAAAGAAGAAGAGAGTGCGCTGTATTAAACCATTTTTAACATTGCAGCGTGATGAAAGTGCTGTATCCATTGTGAACGCTAAGTTTACCAGACCGAGCTGTTCCGTGTCGGAATTTCTTATGAGCATGCGTGGCACTTTGTGCGTCGGAACAGGCCACACACGGTCGGAATTGACGCGATCGTATTTTGTTGTCGGAAAATTTTATCTCCTGCTCTCAAACTTTGTGTGTTGGAAAATCCAATGGAAAATGTCCGATGGAGCCCACACACGGTTGGAATTTCCGACAACACGCTCCGATCGGACATTTTCCATCGGAAAATCCGACCGTGTGTACGGGGCATAAGGATATTGGAACGATGGCCCACCTGTGGAGGAATTGTCCCAAAATTAAAAAATACTGGAAAGAAATCTTACAACTGATAATGGAAATCACTGGCAAAGTGATTCCCGAGGAACCATGGATATGTCTATTCCATGGAATAGAAGGCCCAGTGAAACAATATAGGGACTCAATAATCCCTCATTTGTTGAATGCGGTGAAAAGCCTTATACCCAAAAAATGGTAGGAGGCGGGATGCCCCACAATGCGGGAATGGGTCAATGTTATCGAAGGAACTTATGAAATGGAGGACCTGAGATATAGTGGGTTGGATGCAAGAGAGTCGACAATGGATAAGTGGGACTGTTGGCAGGAGTTCAAGAAGTCGTGGAGATATGTGGAGGTTATGACTAGTGGAGATTAGGGAGATAATAGTTAAGGACATAATTTAACGGTCAGGATGGAGCGAGAGGGGGACCTGGGGGGGTGGTGAGGGGTGTTGTGGAGGGAGAGGGATGGGTTTAAACGTATTGTAAAATTATAACTGTGTTGTGCAGTTTGTTATTCTTTTGTATATTGTATTAAGCTTTAATAAAATAAAAGAAATAATAATAAAAAAATATATATATATATATAAAATATTCCATGGACTCAACATGCCTCTCAGTAAATAGCTTGGGGTGTCTACTTTCCAAAATGGGGTCATTTGGGGGGGTTTGTGTCATCTTGGCATTTTATGGCCTTCAAAACTGTGATAGGTAGTGAGGAGTGAAATAAAAAATTTACGCCCTTAGAAATCCTGAAGGTGGTGATTGGTTTTCTCGGCCCTGTACGCGGCTCGGCTCAAAAATGTCACACACATGTGGTATCCCCATACTCGGGAGAAGCAGCAGAATGTATTTTGGGGTGTTATTCCACATATGCCTATGGCATGTTTGAGCAATATATCATTTAGTGACAACTATATGCAAAAAAAGTTTGTCATTTTCCAGCAACTTGTGATAAAATATAAAACAGGCCCGGACTGGCCATAGGACAGACCGGACCTTTGCCCGCTGGGCCGCTCGTTCCTGTGGCCTGTTTTTGTTCAGGCCACACAGCAGGAGGTAAGCGGCGGCCTGGACAGGGTTAATACAGGCCACGGCTGCCACTCGCCTACCGCTATGCAGCCATGCCTGTGCCTTCTCCGGCGAAACTAGCGGCTGCATGGGCTGAGCTGTGTGTCTCTCGCACACAGCTCAGCCTCAGAGCCACGCTGAGAGTTCCGCTCCCGGCCCCTCGTTCCTCCTCCTCTGGGCCGCTGTCAGGATGTCCCCCCTCTCCCCCTTTCTTATGTCAGGCTCGTCGGCAGCACGGGACTGGAGAGAAGAAAGCTTCCTACTTGTTCTTCTTCCCTCCCAATTGGCCACAGCGGAGGGCCAATCAGAAATAACTAGTTGGGCTTCATGGGAAATGTAGTCCCAGAGCTAGGATGCCCAATTGATGTCAGCAGAGAGATGGCTACAGTCCCCAGCATGCACTCTGTTGGGGGGAAAAGAGAAAACAAGCAGGTACTACAGGAGACATGGAAAAAGAAAGAGGACTGTGCTGGGGGAACTAATAGCCCCAGCACTACCAGATAGAGCCATGCTGTACCCACACCACCAGAGAGAGGGAGAGAGAGAGTGCCACGCTGTACCCTCACCTCCAGAGAGCTATGCTGTAACCACACCACCAGAGAGCCATGAGAGCAACGCTGGACCCGCACCACCAGAGCGCCAGGCAGTACCCGCACCACCAGAGCGCCATGCAGTACCCGCACCACCAGAGAGCCACGCTGTACCCGCACCACCAGAGAGCCACGCTGTACCTGCACCACCAGAGAGCCATGAGCGCCACACTGTACCCACATCACCAGAGAGAGCCATGAGCGCCACGCTGTACTCGCACCACCAGAGAGAGCCATGCTGAACCACACCACCAGAGGGAGAGAGAGCCACGCTGAACTACACCAAAAGAGACAGAGAGAGAGCCACGCTGTACCGTACCACCAGAGAGCCACGCTGTACCGCACCACCAGAAAGAGACCGCCATGCTGTTCAGGACCACCAGAGAGAGCAGGTCAGTGTCACTGGGCAGTTTGGAGACGGACAGTACTAGCACTGTATGGCCACAATAGGACTGGGACACTAATTTGAAGGAAACTGCACTGTAAAGGGGCACTGTAATCCACAGGGGAATTCCACATCCTTGCCGCTCTTACAGTAAAGAACCCTCTTTGTAGTTTAAGGTTAAACCTCTTTTCTTCTAATTGTAATTAGTGGCCACGAGTCTTATTAAACTCTCAAGATATCTCTCCCCCGGTCCCTGGAAAAGTTGGCTGCTCAGTCTAAAATGTATGGGCCTATTTTTTGTCCCAATCCGGGCCTGATATAAAATATTATGGGGTCATTTGGGGGGGGGGGGGGTTTGTGCCATTTTGGCATTTTATGGCCTTCAAAACTGTGATAGGTAGTGAGGAGTGAAATCAAAAATTTACGCCTTTAAAAATCCTGAAGGCGGTGATTGGTTTTCGAGGCCCCGTACGCGGCTAGGCTCCCAAAAAGTCCCACACATGTGGTATCCCCGTACTTGGGAGAAGCAGCAGAATGTTTTTTGGGGTGTAATTCCACATATGCCTATGGCATGTTTGAGCAATATATCATTTAGCGACAAGTATATGTAAAAATAAAAGTTGGTCATTTTCCCGCAACTTGTGGCAAAATATAAAATATTCCATGGACTCAACATTCCTCTCAGCAAATGGCTTGGGGTGTCTACTTTCCAAAATGGGGTCATTTGGGGGGGGTTTGTGCCATTTTGTCATTTTATGGCCTTCAAAACTGAGAAAGGTAGTGAGGAGTGAAATTAAAAATTTACTCCCTTAAAAATCCTGAAGGTGGTGATTGGTTTTCGGGGCCTCCTACGCGGCTAGGCTCCCAAAAAGTCCCAAACATGTGGTATACCCATACTTGGGAGAAGCAGAAGAATGTTTTTTGGGGTGTAATTCCGCATATGCATATGGCATGTTTGAGCAATATACCATTTAGTGACAACTATGTGCAAAATAAAGTTTGTCATCCTCCTGCAACTTGTGGCAAAATATAAAATATTCCATGGACTCAAAATGCCTCTCAGCAAATAGCTTGGGGTGTCTACTTTCCAAAATGGGGTCATTTGGGGGGGGGTTGTGCCATCTTGGCATTTATTGGTCTTAAAAAATGTGATAGGTAGTGAGGAGTGAAATCAAAAATTTACGCCCTTAGAAATCCTGAAGGTGGTGATTTTTTTTCGGGGCCCCGTGAGCGGCTAGGCTCCCAAAAGGTCCCACACATGAGGTATCCCCATACTCGGGAGAAGTAGCAGAATGTATTTTGGGGTGTAATTTCACATATGCCTATAGCATATTTGAGCAATATATCATTTACTGACAACTATGTGCAAAAAAAAGTTTGTAATTTTCCCGCAACTTGTGGCAAAATAAAATATTCCATGGACTCAATATGCCTCTCAGCAAATAGCTTGGAGTATCTACTTTCCAAAATGGGGTCATTTTGGGGGGGTTGCCATCTTGGCATTTTATGGCCTTCAAATCTGTGATAGGTAGTGAGGAGTGAAATCAAAAATTTATGCCCTTAGAAATTCTGAAAGCGGTGATTGGTTTTCGGGGCACTCTACGCGGGTAGGCTCCCAAAAAGTTCCACACATATGGTATCCCCGTACTCGGGAGAAGATGCAGAATGTATTTTGGGGTGTAATTCCACATATGCCTATGGCATATTTGAGCAATATATCATTTACTGACAACTATGTGCAAAAAAAAGTTTGTAATTTTCCCACAACTTGTGGCAAAATATAAAATACTCCATTTACTCAACATGTCTCTCAGCAAATAGCTTGGGGTGTCTACTTTCCAAAATGGGGTAATTTGGGGGGGTTTGTGCCATCTTGGCATTTTATGGCCATAAAAAATGTGATAGGTAGTGAGGAGTGAAATCAAAATTTACACCCTTAGAAATCCTGAAGGTGGTGATTGGTTTTTGGGGCCCGGTGAGCGGCTAGGCTCCCAAAAGGTCCCACACATGAGGTATCCCCGTACTAGGGAGAAGCAGCAGAATGTATTTTGGGGTGTAATTTCACATATGCTCTGGGCATATTTGAGCAATATATCATTTACTGACAACTACGTGCAAAATAATAGTTTGTAATTTTTCCGCAACTTGTGGCAAAATATAAAATATTCCATGAACTCAACATGCCTCTCAGCAAATAGCTTGGGGTGTCTACTTTCCAAAATGGGGTCATTTGGGAGGTTTGTGACATCTTGGCATTTTATGGCCATAAAAAATGTGATAGGTAGTGAGGAGTGAAATCAAAATTTAAACCCTTAGAAATCCTGAAGGTGGTGATTGGTTTTCGGGGGCCCGGCGAGCGGCTAGGTTCCCAAAAGGTCCCACACATGAGGTATCCCCGTACTAGGGAGAAGCAGCAGAATGTATTTTGGGGTGTAATTTCACATATGCCCTGGGCATATTTGAGCAATATATCATTTACTGACAACTACGTGCAAAATAATAGTTTGTAATTTTTCCGCAACTTGTGGCAAAATATAAAATATTCCATGAACTCAACATGCCTCTCAGCAAATAGCTTGGGGTGTCTACTTTCCAAAATGGGGTCATTTGGGAGGTTTGTGACATCTTGCCATTTTATGGCCTTCAAAACTGTGATAGGTAGTGAGGAGTGAAATCAAAAATTTACGCCCTTAGAAATCCTGAAGGTGGTGATTGAATTTCGGGGCCCCATGAGCGGCTAGGCTCCCAAAAGGTCCCACATATGAGGTATCCCTGTACTTGGGAGAAGCAGCAGAATGTATTTTGGGGTGTAATTCCACATATGCCTATGGCATGTTTAAGCAATATAACATTTAGTGACAACTATATGCAAAAAAAAGTTTGTAATTTTCCCGCAACTTGTGGCATAATATAAAATATTCCTTGGACTCAACATACCTCTCAGAAAATAGCTTGGGGTGTCTACTTTCCAAAATGGGGTCATTTGGGGTGGGGGGGTTTGCCATCTTGGCATTTTATGGCCTTCAAAACTGTGATAGGTAGTGAGGAGTGAAATCAAAAATTTACGCCTTCAGAAATCCCAAAGGCGGTGATTGGTTTTTAGGGCCCTGTACGTGGCTAGGCTCCCGAAAAGTCCCACACATGTGGTATCCCTGTACTCGGGAGAAGCAGCAGAATGTTTTTTGTGGATTAATTCCACGTTTGCCTATGGAATGTTTGAGCAATATACCATTTAGTGACAACTATATGCAAAAAAAAAAGTTTATCATTCTCCCGCAACTTGTGGCAAAATAAAAAAAAATTTCAAGGACTCAACATACCTCTCAGCAAATAGCTTGGGGTGTCTACTTTCCAAAATGGGGTCATTTGGGGGGGTTTGTGACATCTTGGCATTTTATGGCCTTCAAAACTGTGATAGGTAGTGAGGAGTGAAATTAAAAATTTACGCCCTTAGAAATCCTGAAAGCGGTGATTGGTTTTCGGGGCCCCCTACGTGGCTAGGCTCCCAAAAAGTCCCACACATATGGTATCCCCGTACTCGGGAGAAGCAGCAGAATGTATTTTGGGGTGTAATTCCACATATGCCTATGGCATGTTTGAGCAATATATCATTTAGTGACAATTATATGCAAATAAAAAAGTTAATCTTTTTCCTGCAACTTGTGGCAAAATTTAAAATATTCCATGGACTCAACATGCCTCTCAGCATATAGCTTGGGGTGTCTACTTTCCAAAATGGGGTAATTTGGGGGGGTTTGTGCCATCTTGGTATTTTATGGCCTTAAAAAATGTGATAGGTAGTGAGGAGTAAAAGAAAAAATTTACGCCCTTAGAAATCCTGAAGGTGGTGATTGGTTTTCGGGGCCCGTGAGCGGCTAGGCTCCCAAAAGGTCCCACACATGAGGTATCCCCGTACTCAGGAGAAGCAGCAGAATGTATTTTGGGGTGTAATTCCACATATGCCCTGGGCATATTTGAGCAATATACTACTATACATTTACTGACAACTATGTGCAAAAAAAGTTTGTAATTTTCCCGAAACTTGTGGCAAAATATAAAATATTCCATGCACTCAACATGCCTCTCAGCAAATAGCTTGGGGTGTCTACTTTCCAAAATGGGGTCATTTGGTTTTTTTTTTGCCATCTTGGTATTTTATGGCTTCCAAAACTGTGATAGGTAGTGCGGAGTGAAATCAAAAATTTACGCCTTTAGAAATCCTGAAGGTGGTGATTGTTTTTCGGGGCCCCCTACGCGGCTAGGCTCCCAAAAATGTCCCACAAAGTGGTATCCCCTTACTCGGGAGAAGCAGCAGAATGTATTTTGGGGTGTAATTCCACATATGCCCATGGCATATTTGAGCAATATATCATTTACTGACAACTATATGCAAAAAAAAGTTTGTAATTTTCCCGCAATTTGTGGCAAAATATAAAATATTCCATGGACTCAACATGCCTCTCAGCAAATAGCTTGGGGTGTCTACTTTCCAAAATGCAGTCATGTTGAACAGGGGCAGGAAAATTGGGCCTTAGGCACTGGTGCTGGTGCCACAACACTGCAACCCCTCACAGATACTCTAGTTGGAGAGCACGAATGAGCCCTGCTGCAAAGTATTGCATCAAAAATTGTAATTACACGCCCCTGTTAAAATATTAGATCAAGAATTGTAATTACATGCAGCTGTTGAACAGGGGCTGAAAAATTGGGCCTTAGCCACTGGTGGCAGTGCCCAGAACCAAAAATGTTCTTACAAGCTATCAGCATGATCATTGAGGAGGAAGAGGATAATCACTCAGCATAACAGGATAGTCACTTAGCATCAGCATAGGCAGTCTTGAAGGGATCTGACAAAAAAAAAATATTCGGTTACATCAGCATCAGGTGCTTGGTAGCTGGTGGTGATCCAAGACTGATTCATTTTTATGAAGGTCAGTCGATCGACCGAGTCGGTGGACAGACGCACCCTGTGATCGGTTACAAAGCCTCCAGCAGCACTGAATGTGTGTTCCGAAAGAACGCTGGATGCAGGACAGGCCAGTAGCTCAATGGCATACTGTACAAGCTCTGGCCTGTGATCCATCCTCAAGACCCAGTAACCCAGAGGATTTTCAGTGGGAAAGGTGTCCAAGTCAGAACTTGCCCCTAGGTATTCCTGCACCATGTAAAACAGACGCTGGCGATGGTTGCTGGATCCGATCATACCTTGGGGCTGCGGACTAAAAAATTGTCTGAACGCATCAGTCAGACGGCCACCTTCTCCACCGCTCCTTCTTTGACTGACCGAAGCCTCAGCAACACGTTGTCCAGGAACAGGAGTTTGTAACCTCCCAGTCTCTGGGAAAGCGTTGCACAGACCTTTCTGCAAGGCCTCCTGAAGATGTTTCATCCTCTGTGATGGCAAGATAAGGTCCGCAACCTTACCCTTGTAACGTGGATCATGGAGGGTTGCCACTTGCCAGCCAGTATTGATCCCTCTCCTTGATACCACGAATACGAGGATCCTTCCGCAGGCTTTGCAGGATCAGGGAGGCCATGCAGCGTAGGTATGCTGAGGCATTTGGTCCGGATTCCTCTGTGTCACTAAGGACGACATGATCCACAGCCACCTCCTCCCAGCCACGTACAAGTCCATGGGTTTCTTGGGACTGTAAATGATCCCTTAAAGACTGCTGCTGATGCTGAGTGCCAGGCTCCACCTCCATGCTGACACAATCCTCCTCCTCCTCTTCCTGTGTGATCGGCGGGCACGCAGGAACACTGTCTGGATAAAGGGGGCCTTGAGAGCTAAGGAAGTCCTCCTCTTCCTGCCTCTGTTCTGCATTAAGTGCCCTGTCCATTATCCCATGCAGCGTGTGCTCCAACAGGTGGACAAGTGGACAGTGTCACTGATGCATGCACTGTCACTGCTCACCATCCTTGTAGCCTCCTCAAATAGTGACAGGACAGTTCATGCATCTCTGATCATGGCCCACTGGCGTGGGGAAAAAAACAAGCTCCCCTGACCCTGTCCTGGTGCCATAGTCGCACAGGTACTCATTGATGGCCCTCTGCTGCATGTGCGTCGCAAACCACCATTCCTGCCTTAAGTTGGCGTGGCATCAACCACCTTTGAACCTGCCCCTGCAGAGCTGACAAAATCTCTGCCCCAGTGCGGCTCAAGCACCGCATGGCATATTCTGGCCTGCGTGCTTGCATAGCCCCTTGAATGCCTACAGAGCACCGCTGGTTCCGAGGACAAGGCACATGAAGAGGCCAAGGAGGAAAAAGAAGAGGAGGGGGTGGAGGAGAGAGGTGTGTCAGAATCACCAGTACTGGCATTTTGGAGACGTGGTGGCGGAACAACCTCCAACACTACTGCACCTTGTCCTGCATCCTTCCCAGCTGCCAGCAGAGTCACCCAATGCGCCGTAAAACTTAGGTAACGTCCCTGTCCATGCCTGCTGGACCATGAGTCAGCGGTCATATGCACCTTACCACTGACCGCCCTGTCCAGCTAGGCCAAGACATTGCCTTCCACATGCCGGTAGAGAGCCGGAATCGCCTTCCATGAGAAAAAGTGGCATTTGGGAACCTGCCACTGAGGAACCGCACATTCCACAAACTCACGGAAGGGGGCAGAGTCTACCAACTGAAAAGGTAGCAATTGAAGTGCTAGCAATTTTGCAAAGCTAGAATTCAACCGCTGGGCATGTGGATGGCTGGGAGCGAACCTCTTTCGGCGGTGCAGCAGCTGGGGCAGGGAAATTTGCCTGGTACAATCTGACGTCTGTGTACCGATAGCAGATTGACTGCAAGCACTTGGCTGTGACACACCTAATTCTACACCTTCATTCCTCTCAGTGCAGGCCTCAGAGAGAACTGAAGGTATATTGAGGTTGGAGATCCCAGCTGATGAGGAGCAAGGAGAGGTCCTCTTTGTTCTTTGGTGTGGGTTTTTTAGGTACGCTTGCCAATAAACTGCATGGCAGGTCAACATATGTCTGGTCAAGCATGTTGGTGCCCAAGCGGTAGATGTTTTGGCCACGCGAGATGAGACATATGTTGCAAATAGCAGCGGTGCGATCTGATGCACTCGTCTCAAAAAAGGCCCACACCAAAGAACTTTTGGAATAACGCACAGAGACAGCAGCGCCCTGCACATGCAGAGCTCTGTGGTGTGATGCAGTCAGTATGCTGCCCTTAGGCTGGCCCCTGGAGGGCATCCTGCCTCGTTGGTGATGTGCCTCCTCCTCCTCCTCTCTCCTATCAGTCACCCACGTTGAGTCAGTGACCTCATCATCCCCTCCCTCCTCATCACTGGAGCAAACCTGGCAGCATGCTGCAGCAGGGGGAACATGACTGCGTGATTGCTGTCCTTCCTGGGCACCCCCTCTGTCCGTGCTCACGTTACTGCCTTCATCTAGCTCAGTACCATCATCAGAGCCTTCAAAACGCTGGGCATCCTCCTGGAGCATGTACCCAACACTGTGGTCAAACAGTTCGAGGGACTCCCCAGGAGGACATGGTGGGGCTAGGGAAGGAGTCACTGATGCCATTGAGCCAAGGAAAGAGGCCGCGTTGGCAGCTGCTTTGCCAGACAAAGTACCCTGAGTATGGGTGAGAGAGGATGAGGAGGATGAGGACAGCTTGGTCATCCACTCAACCAAGTCTTCCGCATATTGCGGCTCAACATGGCCAGCTGCCGATAAAAAGGCCAAGCGTGTCCCACGGCCACATACTGATGAGGATGCACCGTGTCCATGACCAGCACTGTTGCCTCTAGACACAGAGCCTGCTTGTCCTTTTTTATTGGCTTGTGACTGTCAGCTTCTCCTTGTTGGCCTTCCAGACATACTATTGGCCTGCAGTGAGCTGCACAAAACTGGGATGTGTATATATATAATATATATATATATATATATATATATATTGATTATACTGCAGCTAGCAGAATCAACTGCCTGCCTGAGGTATTATTAGTATAACACCTGCACTTGTCTTCAAGTAGCTATACTGTAGGTGCAACTGTGCAGGGTACACAGTACAGTAACTGGAAATACTTCAAAGAGCCTACACAAGCACTTGGCTGCAGGTAGCTATACTGTAGGTGAGACTGTGCGGGGTATACAGTACAGTAACTGGAAATACGTCAAGAGACTACACAAGCACCTGGCTGCAGGTAGCTATATTGTAGGTGAGACTGTGCGGGGTACACAGTACAGTAACTGGAAATACTTCAAAGAGTCTACACAAGCACCTGGCTGCAGGTAGCTATACTGTAGGTGAGACTGTGCGGGGTACACAATACAGTAACTGGAAATACTTCAAAGAGCCTACACAAGCACCTGGCTGCAGGTAGCTATATTGTAGGTGAGACTGTGCGGGGTACACAGTACAGTAACTGGAAATACTTCAGAGTCTACACAAGCACCTGGCTGCAGGTAGCTATACTGTAGGTGAAACTGTGCAGGGTACACAGTACAGTAACTGGAAATACTTCAAAGAGCCTACACAAGCTCCTGGCTGCAGGTAGCTATACTGTAGGTGAGACTGTGCGGGGTACACAATACAGTAACTGGAAATACTTCAAAGAGCCTACACAAGCACCTGGCTGCAGGTAGCTATACTGTAGGTGAGACTGTGCGGGGTACACAGTATAGTAACTGGAAATACTTCAAAGAGCCTACACAAGCACCTGGCTGCAGGTAGCTATATTGTAGGTGAGACTGTGCGGGGTACACAGTACAGTAACTGGAAATACTTCAAAGAGCCTACACAAGCTCCTGGCTGCAGGTAGCTATACTGTAGGTGAGACTGTGCGGGGTACACAGTACAGTAACTGGAAATACTTCAAAGAGCCTACACAAGCACCTGGCTGCAGGTAGCTATACTGTAGTTGAGACTGTGTGGGGTACACATTACAGTAACTGGAAATACTTCAAAGAGCCTACACAAGCAGCTGGCTGCAGGTAGCTATACTGTAGGTGAGACTGTGCAGGGTACACAGTACAGTAAATACTGTAAAATACTGGAAATACTGTAAAAACACCTGCCTGTCAGTATATTAGGAAGAGAAGAACAGGATCTAGCTAAACTGAATACAGTGTGTGTATATATATATATATATATATATATATATATATATATATATATATATATATATATATATATATAAATATATATATACACAACACCTGGGATGCATATATATACACAATACACTGTAACTGCAGCGAACTGACTCAACCTGCCTACTCTATCTAACTTAAATCAAATGACACTGTCTCTCTCTCTCAATCTCTGTCTCAATGCGGAAACACACTACACAGGGTCGACATGCAGGGGGCCTTACATAGTGTGGGGCGTGTAGTAAACCCCCTGAGCCATAATTGGCCAAAGCCTCCTTGGCTTTGGCAAATTACGGCTCTCTGTACACACAGCGCTGTGATTGGCCAAGCATGCAGGTCATAGTGCATTCTTGGCCAATCATCAGCCAGCAATGCACTGCGATGCGGCAGTGAATTATGGGCCGTGATGCGCCACTCGAATATGGCGCGAACGGATAATTTCATTCGTAATTCGGCGAATGACCGAACACACGATGTTCGAGTTGAACATGGGTTCAACTCGAACACGAAGCTCATCCCTAGTGATAGGTAGTGAGGAGCGATATCAAAAAATGATGCCTTTAGAAATCCTGATGGCGGTGCTTGGTTTTTGGGGCCCCGTACACCGCTAGGCTCCCAAAAAGTCCCACACATGTGGTATCCCCACACTCCAGAGAATCAGCAGAATTTATTTTGAGGTGTAATTCCACATATGCCCATGGCATGTGTGAGCAATATATGGGGTAATTTGGGGAGGGTTGTGCCATCTTGACATTTTATGGCTTTCAAAACTGTGATAGGTAGTGAGGAGTGAAATCAAAAATTCACGCCCTTAGAAATCCTGAAGGCGCTGATTGGTTTTCGGGGACCCCTACATGGGTAAGCTCCCAAAAAGTCCCACACATGTGGTATCCCCATACTCGGGAGAAGCAGCAGAATGTATTTTGGGGTGTAATTCCACATATGCCCATGGCATGTGTGAGCAATATATGGGGTAATTTGGGGAGGGTTGTGCCATCTTGACATTTTATGGCTTTCAAAACTGTGATAGGTAGTGAGGAGTGAAATCAAAAATTCACGCCCTTAGAAATCCTGAAGGCGCTGATTGGTTTTCGGGGACCCCTACATGGCTAAGCTCCCAAAAAGTCCCACACATGTGGTATCCCCATACTCGGGAGAAGCAGCAGAATGTATTTTGGGGTGTAATTCCACATATGCCCATGGCATGTTTGAGCAATATATCATTTAGTGATAACTATGTGCAAAAAAAAAAAAAAAAAAGAAAGTTTGTCATTTTCCCACAACTTTTGGCAAAATATAAAATATTCCATGGACTCAACATGCCTTTCAGCAAAAAGCTTAGGGTGTCTACTTTCCAAAATGGCATAATTTGGGGGGGGGTTGTGCCATCTTGACATTTTATGGCATTCAAAACTGTGATAGGTAGTGAGGAGTGAAATCAAAAATTTACGCCCTTAGAAATCCTGAAGGCAGTGATTGGTTTTCAGGGCCCCGTACGCGGCTAGGCTCCCAAAAAGTCCTACACATCTGGTATCCCTGTACTCAGGAGAAACAGCAGAATTTATTTTGGCGTGTAATTCCACATATTCCCATGTCATGTGTGAGCAATTTATCATTTATTGCCAACTATGTGCAAAAGAAAAAGTTTGTCATTTTCCCACAACTTGTTGCACAATATAAAATATTCCATGGACTCAACATGCCTCTCAGCAAATAGCTTCTGGTGTCTACTTTCCAAAATAGGGTCATTTGAGGGGTTTTTGTGCCATCTTGGCATTTTATGGCCTTTAAAACTGTGATAGGTAGTGAGGTAGAAATCCTGAAGGCGGTGCTTGGTTTTCAGGGTTTTTACTCGGCTAGGCTCCCAAAAAGTCCCACACATATGGTATCACCGTACTCAGTAGAAGCAGAAGAATTTATTTTGGGGTGTAATTCCACATTTACCCATGGCATGTTTGAGCAATATATCATTTAGTGACAACTAGGGAAGAGCTTTGTGTTAGAGTCGAACCCATGTTCGACTCGAACATCCTGTGTTCGGCCATTCGCCGAATTACCAACGATATTGGCCATTCGCACCAAATTGCCCAAGCATGCACTATGACCTGCATGCTTGGCCAATCACAGCACCACCTGTACAGAGAGCTGTAATTGGCCAAAGCCAGGGTGGCTTTGGCCAATTATGGCTCAGGGGGTTCAGTACACACCCCACACTATATAAGGCCGCCTGCACGGTGGCCCTGTGTAGTGTGTTCCAGCGTTGATAGATAGGTAGACCGAGAGACGGTGTCATTTGATTTAAGTTAGAGTAAGCAGGTGAGTCAGTTAGCTGCACTTACAGTGTATTGTGTGTATATGTATATATATATATTATATATATATATATATATATATATATATATATACACACACACACACATCCTAGGTGTGTATATATATATATATATATATATATATATATATATACTGTATTCAGTTTAGCTAGATGCATTCCTGTTATTCTTTTCCTACTGACAGGCAGGCAGGTATTTTTACAGTATTTACAGCTACGTGAAGAAAATTTCTGGTGTTCTTCTGATCCTGTTAGTCCTATTAGCTACAGTATTTACAGTTAGTGTAGTGTGTCCTCTGCACAGTGTGCACCTAAAGCTACCCAAAGAAAATTAGTGGTGTTCTTCTGATCCTATTAGTACAGTACCACAGGCAGCTGCAGTATTTACAAGTTAATGTAGTGCGTCCTCTGCACAGTGTGCACCTAAAGCTACCTGAAGAAAATGAGTGGTGTTCTTCTGATCCTATTAGTATCACAGGCAGCTGCAGTATTTACAAGTTAGTGTAGTGCGTCCTCTGCACAGTGTGCACCTAAAGCTACCTGAAGAAAATTGGTGGTGTTCTTCTGATCCTATTAGTACCGCAGGTAGCTGTAGTATTTACAAGTTAGTGTAGTGCGTCCTCTGCACAGTGTGCACCTAAAGCTACCTGAAGAAAATTGGTGGTGTTCTTCTGATCCTATTAGTACCGCAGGCAACTGTAGTGTTTACAAATTAGTGAAGTGCGTCCTCTGCACAGTGTGCATCTAAAGCTACCTGAAGAAAATTGGTGGTGTTCTTCTGATCCTATTAGTACAGTACCGCAGGATGTTGCAGTATTTACAAATTAGTGTAGTGCGTCCTCTGCACAGTGTGCACCTAAAGCTACCTGAAGAAAATTAGTGGTGTTCTTCTGATCCTATTAATACCACAGGCAGGCAGCTACAGTATTTACAGTTAGTGTAGTGCGTCCTCTGCACAGTGTGCACCTAAAGATGCCTGAATTAAATTGGTGGTGTTCTTCTGATCCTATATTAATACCACAGGCAGGGAGCTACAGTATTTACAGTTAGTGTACTGCATCCTCTGCACAGTGGGCACCTAAAGCTACCTTAAGAAAATTGCTGTTGTTCTGCTATTATGAATACCACAGGCAGCTACAGTATTTACAGTTAGTGTAGTGGGTCCTCTGCACAGTGTGCACCTAAAGCTACCTGAAGAAAATTGCTGTTGTTCTGCTTCTATTAGTACCACAGGCAGGTAGCTACAGTATTTACAGTTAGTGTACTGTGTCCTCAGCACAGTGTGCACCTAAAGGTACCTGAATAAAATTGGTGGTGTTCTTCTGATCCTATTAATACCACAGGCAGGCAGCTACAGTATTTACAGTTAGTGTACTGCATCCTCAGCACAGTGTGCACCTAAAGGTACCTGAAGAAAATTGCTGTTGTTCTGCTCCTATTAATACCACAGGCAGGTAGCTACAGTATTTACAGTTAGTGTACTGTGTCCTCTGCACAGTGTGCACATAAAGCTACCTGAATAAAATTGGTGGTGTTCTTCTGATCCTAATAATACCACAGGCAGGCAGCTACAGTATTTACAGTTAGTGTACTGCATCCTCAGCACAGTGTGCACCTAAAGCTACCTGAAGAAAATTGCCACCAAAGAACAAAGAGGATCTCTCCTTGCTCCTCATCAGCTGGGATCTCCAACCCCACTATACCTTCAGTCCTCTCTGAGACCTGCACTGAGAGAATTGAAGGTGTAGAATTAGGTGTGTCACAGCCAAGTACTTGGGGGCAATCTGCTATCGGTACACCGACATCAGATTGTACCAGGCAAATTTCCCTGCCCCAGCTGCTGCACCGCCGAAAGAAGTTCGCTCCCAGCCATCCACATGCCCTTCGGTTGAATGCTAGCTTGGCTAAATTGCTAGCACTTCAACTCCTGCCTTTTCAGTTGGTAAACTCTGCCCCCTACCGTGAGTTTGTGGAATGTGCGGTTCCTCAGTGGCAGGTTCCCAAACGCCACTTTTTCTCATGGAAGGCGATTACGGCTCTCTACCGGCATGTAGAAGGCAATGTCTCGGCTCCGCTGGACAGGGCGGTCAGCGGTAAGGTGCATATTACCCCTGACTCATGGTCTAGCAGGCATGGACAGGGACATTACCTATCTTTCACAGCGCACTGGGTGACTCTCCTGGCAGCTGGGAAGGATGCAGGACAGGGTGTAGTAGTGTTGGAGGTTGTTCTGCCACCGCACCTCCAAAATACTACTAGTGGTGATTCTGCCACACCTCTCTCCTCCACCCCCTCCTCTTCTTCTTCCTCCATGGCCTCTTCCTGTGCTGATTTGTCTTCGGAACCAGCGGTGCCCCATAGGCGTTCAAGGGGCTACGCAAGCACGCAGGCCGAAAGATGCCATGCGGTGCTTGAGCTGGTGTGCTTGGGGGACAGGAGCCACACTGGGGCAGAGATTCTGTCAGCTCTGCAGGGGCTGGTTCAGAGGTGGTTGACGCTGTGCCAGCTTAAGGCAGGTATGGTGGTTTGCGACAATGGCACCAACCTCCTCTCTGCCCTCCGACAGGGACAACTGACCCATGTGCCCAGTTTGGCTCATGTCCTTAACTTGGTGGTGCAGCGGTTCTTGGGCAGGTACCCGGGCTTACAGGCTGTCCTGAGGCAGGCCAGTTAAGTCTGTGCATTTCCGCAGGTCATATAATGCCAGAGCTCAGCTGGCTGACCTCCAAAAGGAATTTAACCTGCCCAAGAACCGCCTAATCTGTGAGATGCCCACCAGGTGGAACTCAACGTTGGCCATGCTGCAGCAGCTGCACATGCAGCAGAGGGCCATCAATGATTACCTGTGCGACTATGGCACCAGGACAGGGTCAGGGGAGCTTGGTTTTTCCCCACGCCAGTGGGCCATGATCAGGGATGCATGCACTGTCCTGTCAACTTTTGAGGAGGCCACGAGAATGGTGAGCAGTGATAGTGCATGCATCACTGACACTTTAACCCTTGTCCACCTGTTGGAGCACAGGCTGCGTGGAATAATGGACAGGGCACTTGAGGCAGAACAGAGGCAGGAAGAGGAGGACTTCCTTAGCTGTCAAGGCCCCCTTTATCCAGACAGTGTTCCTGCATGCCCGCCAATCACACAGGAATAGGACGAGGAGGAGGAGGAAGAGGAGGATTGTGTCAGCATGGAGGTGGAGCCTGGCACTCAGCATCAGCAGCAGTCTTTAAGGGATCATTTACAGTCCCAAGAAACCCATGGACTTGTACGTGGCTGGGAGGAGGTGGCTGCGGATCATGTCGTCCTTAGTGACCCAGTGGAATCCAGACCAAATGCCTCAGCAAACCTAGGCTGCATGGCCTCCCTGATCCTGAAAGGCCTGCGGAAGGATCCTCGTATTCGTGGTATCAAGGAGAGGGATCAATACTGGCTGGCAACCCTCCTTGATCCACGTTACAAGGGTAAGGTTGCGGACCTTATCTTGCCGCCGCAGAGGATGAAACCTCTTCGGGAGGCCTTGCAGAAAGGTCTGTGCAATGCGTTCCCAGAGACTGGGAGGTTGCAAACTCCTGTTCCTGGACAACGTGTTGCTGAGGCTTCGGTCAGTCAAAGAAGGAGCGGTGGAGAAGGTGGCCATCTGACCAATGCGTTCAGACAATTTTTTAGTCCGCAGCCCCAAGGTATGATCAGTTCCAGCAACCATCGCCAGCGTCTGTTTTACATGGTGCAGGAATACCTAGGGGCAAGATCTGACTTGGACACCTTTACCACCGAAAATCCTCTGGGTTACTGGGTCTTGAGGATGGATCACTGGCCAGAGCTTGCACAGTATGCAATTGAGCTACTGGCCTGTCCTGCATCCAGTGTTCTTTTGGAACGCACATTCAGTGCTGCTGGAGGCTTTGTAACTGATCACAGGGTGCGCCTGTCCACCGACTTGGTTGATCGACTGACCTTCATAAAAATGAATCAGTCTTGGATCACCACCAGCTACCAAGCACCTGATGTAACCGAATAATTTTTTTTGAAATGTCAGATCCCTTCAAGACTGCCTATGCTGATGCTGAGTGACTATCCTGTTATGCTGAGTGACTATCCTCTTCAATGATCATGCTGATAGCTTGTAAGAATATTTTTGGTTCTGGGCGCCGCCACCAGTGGCTATGGCCCAATTTTTCAGCCCCTGTTTAACAGGGGTATGTAATTACAATTTTTGATGCAATATTTTGCAGGAGGGCTCATTCCTGCGCTCCAACTAGAGTATCTGTGAGGGGTTGCAGTGTTGTTGCACCAGTGCCTAAGGCACAATTTTTCTGCCCCTGTTCAACAGGGACATGCAATTACAATTCTTGATCTAATATTTCACAGCAGGGCCCGTTTCTGCACCCACCAAGAGTAACTGTGAGGACTTAGTGTTGTGGCACCAGCACCACCACCACCAAAGGCCCAATTTTTCTGCCCCTGTTCAACAGGAGCATGTAATTACAATTCTTGATCTATTATTTCACAGCAGGGTCCGTTCCAGCTCCCACCAAGAGTAACTGTGAGGACTTACAGTGTTGTGGCAACACCACCACCACCACCAAAGGCCCAATTTTTTTGCCCCTGTTCAACAGCTGCATGTAACTACAATTCTTGATCTAATATTTCACAGCAGAGTCCGTTTCTGCGCCCACCAAGAGTAACTGTGAGGGCTTACAGTGTTGTGGCAACACCAACACCTAAGGCCCCAATTTCTGCAGAGTATATAGGGCAGGCCCCTACTTTCAAACATCCAACTTACAAACGACTCCTACTTACAAACGGAAGGAGACAACAGGAAGTGAGATGAAATCTACCCCTAGGAAGGGAAATTCTCTCCTGTAATAGTTAATATGGGAAAAACATGTCTCCTCTTCACTGATGCTTTACCACCAATCCTTGTTTCACTAAAAACCCCAAACTATCAAAAAACATTTGTCATTGGGACAGAAAGTAAGGTGAAATCTTCTGAAGAGGTGCACAGACAGCAAAACAAATGTCACAGGGGTGATAACCCTTCCCTGTTTTCCAAAAATCTTAAAAATAGATTTTTTGACTGGAGCTACACTTTAAAAATGTACCAGTCCAAAATTACAAACAGATTCTACTTAACAACAACCCTATAGTCCCTGTCTTGTTTGCACCGCCTGTATACTGCTGTTCAGAGTATATAGGGCCTGGGGGCCCTACGCCTTTCCTTTTTTTAATTTGGGTGCGGGGTTCCCCTTAATATCCATACAAGACCCAAAGGGCCTGGTAATGGACTGGGGGGGTACCCATGCCATTTGTCTCACTGATTTTCATCCATATTGCCAGGACCCGACATTATATTAAAGCCGCAAGCAGTTTTAGTAGGTAGTGAGGAGTGAAATCAAAAATTTACTCCCTTAGAAATCCTGTAGGCGGTAATTGGTTTTCGGGGCCCCGTACACGGCTAGACTCCCACAAAGTCCCACACATGTGGTATCCCTGTACTTGGGGGAAGAAGCAGAATGTATTTTGGCGTGTAATTCATCATATACCCAATGCAGGCTTGAGCAATATAACATTTAGGGACAACTATGTGCAAAAAAAAAAAGTTTGTAATTTTCCGGCAACTTGTGGCAAAATATAAAATATTCCATGGACTCAACATGCCTCTCATCAGATAGCTTGGGATGTTTACTTTCCAAAATGGGGTCATTTGGGAGGGTTTTGTGCCATTTTTTCATTTTATGGCCTTCAAAACTGTGATAGGTAGTGAGGAGTGAAATTAAAAATTTTCGCCCTTAGAAATCCTGAAGGCGGTGATTGGTTTTCGGGTACTCCTACGCGGCTAGGCTCCCAAAAAGTCCCACACGTGGTATCCCCATACTCTGGAGAAGCAGCAGAATGTATTTTGGGGTGTAATTCCACATATGCCTATGGCATGTTTGAGTAATATATCATTTAGTGACAACTATGTGCAAAAAAAAGTTTGTAATTTTCCGGCAACTTGTGGCAAATTATAAAATATTCCATGGACTCAACATGCCTCTCAGCAAATAGCTTGGGGTGCTCTTTTGGCAGGGTTTGTGCCATCTTGGCATTTTATGGCCTTCAAAACTGTGATAGGTAGTGAGGAGTGAAATCAAAAATGTACGCCCTTAGAAATCCTGAAGGGGTAATTGGTTTTCGGGGCCCCGTATGCGGCTCGGCTCCCAAAAAGTCCCACACATGTGGTATCCCCATACTCGGAAGAAGCAGCAGAATGTATTTTGGGGTGTAATTCCACATATGCCCATGGCAGGCTTGAGCAATATAATATTTAGGGACAACTATATGCAAAACCACGTGATGCTTCAATTTTCATTGTTGGGGAACCAACTGAGGGGATCCGGAGAATACTTCAGGCACCCCTTTTGGGGATCATGCTGTGCCCAGGGAGTACCTTCCAATCCCCCCGTGGGACCCCCTGACTGATGGTTCCCAACGACCATGGCCTTTGGGAAGGAAACGTTTGAGCTGAGGCCTCAAGTCCCTGAAGTTGGAGATCTGTTGTATATTATTCTCGGAGGTGATTGGACCACAGGTACCCTTGGTAGGAAGGGAAGACATTAAGTGTATGGTGAAAGAGGGAAGGGGTAGAGAGAAGCAGGAAAAGGGGAGGGAGAGAAAGAAGCCAGTCAACAGTCCGGTAGTGGTGGAACAAGTTCCTTAGGCTTGTATCCCAGGAATGAGAGTTATGCCCATATATTTGGCCCAGGGCTCCCAAGTGGCTTCAAATTCATTGGTTTTGTCTAATAGGATGCCTGTGAGTTTTTCCTGGGACATAATCCACAAGATTTTGCATTTAGTGGCCAAAAAGGAGACCCTGGGTTGTTTCCATGCTTTGGCTATTGTTAGCTTCACACCCAGCAAAATGAAATCTATCAGTTTGTGTGTGGATTTAGACGTCCTGGGAAAATTGGCGTTCAAAAGAGCAATCGCTCGGCTGTAACCCTTTGGATCAGGGCAAACATCCTGTTCCAGTATGTCCTTATTCTGGGGCATTCCCACCATGTGTGGGCCATAGTGCCTGTTAGTTGGCAACCTCTAAAGCATTGAGGTTTAGCTGTCTGGTACATGGTGGCCAACTCGGTGTGAGGTACCATCTGGTCATCACTTTTAAATTGGATTCGATCAGGGAAATATTCTGAATCCCCATAAAGGATCTAGAAAAGGAGGTCTGCCATTTCTCCAAGTTCTAGCTTATTTGGAGGTCATCTTCCCAAGATGTCATGTATGGGGCTTTATAGGGCATTTGGGCCAGTGACTGGTAGACAATGGAGATTCCACCCCTCTCTTCCGTGGGCTGACCACACCAAATTTCATATGAAGTGAACGTGGGGGGGGGCTGATTTAGATTTCCAGATTTCATAAAGGAAGTGCTGTATTTGCTGTAATCTGAAGTGTTCAGTGGTCGGGATTTCCAGCTGTTGCCTACAGAATTTCATGGTGATTGGTCCAGATGAGGTAAAAAAGAAATGTCCAATCGGTACAACCCCTTGTCCAACCACCATTTAAAGGCTTTAATGTTTTGGCCTGGGATGAAGTTGGGGTTATTAAAGATATGAGAAAGGGGTTGGCATTCGGAAATCAAGGAGTGATTCGTTCTCAGCTTGTGACAGAGATAGAGATTGGGAGAGGATGGGCGAGATAATTGGGGGTCTATTTCTGGATAGAACCCCTAAGAGGTAGTCAAGGGTATATGAGGGGGCCGCCTGTCTCTCTATTTGAATCCAGTCTGGCTTTTCTGTTTTAGAGTTCACGTTGGAAAGTTGAGAGAGTCTGGCTGCTTGGTAGTAATAAAGCAGTTGAGGTAGCCCCAGTCCCCCCATCACCTTGAGTCTGTATAGCGTTATATAGCCTATAGTTTGTGGTAATCTGTGGCCTGACCCCCCCCCCCCCAGATAAATTTGTTTACTTTTTGTTGTAAGAATTTCAGTTGGTCTTTACTTATAATGATCGGTAAGGCTCTGAAGAGATATAGCAGTCTGGGCAGGAGTGTCATCTTTATGGCATGTATCCTGCCTAGCCCAATTTTTCAAGTTGGACTCTAGCTTCCGGTATGTGGGAATGAAGTTAGTGATGTATAAGTTTTCAATTTTTGCTGTGAGGGTGATCCCCAGCTATTCTATGGAGAAGTTGCTCAATTTCAAAGCAGCTTTGTAATGATTTAACTAGGTCTGATTTCAGGGAGATGTTAAGGGCATGGGATTTGGCATAGTTTACTTTAAGACCCGAAATCGCTGAAAAGTCAGAGAGTGTCTTGGAGAGATTAGGGAGGGATGTAATCGGGGATGTTATAAGTATAAGCATGTCGTCGGCGAATAGGCCGCACTTATGGATTTGTGTGCCGCATGATACCCCTTGAATATTGGTGTTTGAGTGTACTGCTATTGCCAGCGTTTCAATGGCGATAGCGAATATTAGTGGGGATAAGGGGCAACCTTGCCTACTGCCTTTTGCGACATTGAAGGGTATTGAATATTGTCCCTGTAAGCGAATCAAAGCTTTCGGGGTGGAGTAAAGGGAGTGGAGCAGCCCCATCAAGCATTGGTCAAAACCCCAGTGCTCCATGATAGCAAAGATGTACGCCCATTTCGAGTCGAAAGCTTTGTGTAAATCTAGGGACAAAAGCATCCCCTCTTGTTTAGGGTCGTTGTTCCAGTTAGACTGTAAAATACAAATAATATCGATGGCTCTCCTAGTTTGGTCGGGCCCCTGCCTGCCTGGGATGAAACCCACCTGGTCCTTGTAGATGTATCTGCTAAGGAAGGAGGAGAGACGGTTGGCTAAAATTTTTGTTAAATTCTTTAGGTCATTATTTATTAGGGATATGGTCCTGTAGTTTTCAACTTCCTCTGGGTTTTTGTTTGGTTTGGAGATTAGTGTTATGTAGGCAGTGTTGAATTGGGGGTCTAGGGGGGAACCTGAGCTTTTTGTGTTGAAAAATTTTGCCATGAATGGGGCCAAGGTGTCCGCAAACGCTTTATAATATGGGACTGACAGGCCGTCCGGTCCTGGGGCCGAACCCCTCTTAAGGTTTTTGATGACCTCTCTAATCTCTTCTACGGAGATGGTGTCTTCCATTAAGTTTTTGTGTTCCACAGAGAGGGTCGGTAAGGGTAAGTCCCGTAGGAAGTCGGTGATTAGTGGGCCTCTGTCTGTGGAAGCAGAGGAGTATAGTGCAGAATAGAAGTCGTGGAAGGCTGCTAATATTTTGTTGGGATTGGCTGTGGGCGGCTGGCCTGGTCTCCTAATCCTGGGTAGGGTTAAGTTGCACGATTTTGGTGTAAGTCTAGCAGCTAGCATGGATCAAATTTTGTCCTTCTGTGAGTAAAATTTAACTCCGCTCTAGTGGATATGCTTCTCCGCTTTGGCAGTTGGAGCTGGGTTGAGCTCTAGTCTGGTTGCGTCTACTCTGTCAAGAAGGTTCTTAGAGGGGTTTTTCTTGTGTTTAGCTTTTAGGGTAGCAAAAGTTTTCTAGTTTGAGTATGTCCATTTGTCTTTCTTTCTTGATTCGGGTTGCCATCCGAATTAGAGTGCCTCTGATGGTGACTTTGTGTGCTGCCCATAGCATTTCGGGGGAGATGTTATTCTGGTCGTTTAGTGTGAAGTACTCCTTGAGGGCATTTTCTATCCCTGTGGTGTATGCGGGGTCACTGAGAAGTGATTCGTTTAGGCGCCAGTGTGATAAGGGAGTCCTGGCGAGTGTGTTCTGTAGTGAGAGTAGAACCAGCGAGTGGTCTGACCATGCAGTGTCAATAATAGATGCTTTTAGTGCTGACAGGATGATTGAGGGGGGAGACCAGGGTATGATCCATTCTAGCGTAGAATTGGTGTGGGTAGGAGTAGTGGGTATAATCTCTTTGAGGGGTTCAATTCCCTCCAGATATCAACAAGGCCTTGCGAATTAAGAAGTTTTGCTATGCTTAGGCTGGTCTTGGTGGGTCGCGTCAGTTGGGTGGCTGAGGGTTTTGATTTTTCTAGCCCTTGGTCGAAAGCCAGGTTTGAGTCACCTCCAAAGATAACAGAGCCCTCCAGGAGTGGGTTCAAGGTTATGGAGAGGTTTTGAAAAAATTTAGATTGGCCCTTATTTGGTGTGTAATAGGATACGAGGGAATATAATTTGCCATCTACCGTGCCCTTCACCAGGAGAAATCTGCCCTCCGGGTCCTTATATTCCGAGATAGGGGAAAATTTACAGTGCTTAGATATTAATATTGCAACCCCCTTGGTCTTGTTGGCTGCATTGTCTAAGTAGAAGGTTGGAAAGTATGCGTGTAGGAATTTGGGGTTGTACCGGGCCGGGAAGTTTGTGTCTTGTAGCATAATAATATCTATTTTAGGGGTCGGTAGTTTTCGAGCGCCTTTCTTCTTTTGTTGGGGGAGTTTAGTCCTTGGAGATTGTGAGAGGCGATTCTAAACATCGTCCCTGTTGGGGGGGTTATCCATGGGAACAGAGGGGTGAAGTGCTGTTGAGTACATTTGTCACTTACCTCATGCCGACTTCTCCTTTTGGTGATCAGGATGAGTGTAGGGTGGAGTCCTGTCTGAAGCTGGGAGCTATAAAAGACTGCCCGACCTGTTGAGTGGCTTGAAAGAGAGAGAGTTAGAGAAGAATGGGGAGGAGAGGAAAAACAAAACAAAACCATGTGTCTCCTGAGAAGACCAAGCGGGTCTGACTTTGACATAGTCAGCCAGACTCCTGCCAGTGTAAGTCTGCTGCCCCTAAAAGGGGGCCGACGACCCATCACTCAGAAACCGAAACTAGTTTCTGTGGGATAGGTGGAGGCGCAGGGGGGTCACCCCGGACACCTACTTCAAAGTGAAACTCTAGAGTTAATGGGACACAGCATATAACTTGGGTTAATTCGAACCAGGGTAAATAGTTGTAACAAACAGAGTGTAAACCAATGACAATCTATTGTATCACCGTGTAAGGAATGTCCGGGGAACCGTCTCCAGGGTTATCGCCCTGGACGGCTCACCAGCCTGAGTTTGAGGGAGAAGACATTTTCTGGGGGAAGGTAGGAGGAGGTCCCATACAGGTTGTCTCACTAGTCAGAGAGCCCGAATGGGGCCTGTGCTGAGAGTCCAAAACAAAAAAGGGGGGACCAAGTCCCCAGTACCCCCCTTGGCAACTCTCGGGGAGGACGTGGGATCTATGGATAGCTGCTGCCTTCTGTGGACCTCCTGCTAGCCAAGGTAAAGCGTCTGGACTGAGAGTGCTTTTAGTTCGCTTTTGTTTAGTTGTGAAAGGAATGTCTTTGAGTGTGAGAGCACGACACCTCTCCCTCTCCCCCCCCATGAATTATCCTCCCAGCTGATCATGGAGAAGCTGAGCACTGGAGGCTGGAAACTGAGCGTTGAGCTGTGAGGTGGTTGGAGTGTGCTGACGCTGCTCATGTGACACCGGAGGTCCCAGTCTGATACAATGCACCGCGATACAGCATACTGCTGTGCTGTGGGAGGCTCCTCCTGTGGACAGAATCCTGGCGCGTTGTGGCGGGGGTAGTGGTATCGGAGGAGTGAGAGATCTCCGTAGTACCCCTCCCTCCCCTCCTGAAAGTGGAGACCGATGGAGCAGGGACGCTCTCCCCCTTGGAAGTAAAGACAGCTGGTGGCTTGTGACTGATAACGGGGGTGAGAGACTCCCCCCTCTCCTGCTCTGGAGGAAGCCTTGCTGGAGGTTAATCTTCACACACAGGTCTTTATTGTCAGTGTGCGGTGAACTGTTTTGTTGTTTTTTTTTTTTTTCTCTCTCCCCTTTTAGCAGCTCACTCTGGAGGTTGGACTGTGAAAAGCAAAAATCCTATTTTTTATTACTATTACTAAACTTAGTACACATATATTATATCTTACATGCTAACCCTGGTAAATCTAGGATGTGTTCTGGTCTTCTATTACCCTGGATTTGATGTACTTATCATATCCCACTTCCACTTTAACTCCAGCATACCTAATTAAAGAGAAGGGGGGGAGAGAAAAAGGGAAAAGAGAAAAAATCTTTTTCTGAGACTGAGATATACATTGACGGGAATCAAACTACTTGATCGCATGTTATTATGCCATTGCAGTCCACCACGAAAGTGAGTCAGGCAGCTGCAACCGAATTGGGGAAATTCTCTGACCAATCCCCCCCTAAAAACAAGAATCAAGACACTAGTATGTTGTCCAAACCACAGATTGGGGCCTCTGCCACAAGAAAGAGTCAGGGACAGGGTCAAGTAACTCCTGTGAAGGTAACAAACATCTCCGTAAGAAACTCTTTGGAGGAGAAGACGGAGGACACCAAAAAGCGGTCATTATCACCACCTAAAACGCTTGTTATGGGGGAAACAGAACCATTATTGAGGGAAGTACTACATGCAATCAACTCCTGTAAAACTCCCATAAATTACATTTCTGTCCAGTTGCAAACTATCCCTCATTAGGCATGATATGCAAAAAGTGCGTAAAAGGACTACTGCCCTTGAAGGGCGGGTTAGCCTATTACAGGATGATTTGAATCCCCTTAAACGGGAGATGAAGACTATAAGGGAACAAATGGACAATTATCAGATAAAAAAAATCGATGAAATGGAGAACAGGATGCGCAGGAAGAACGTGAGGATAGTGGGATTTCCAGAACGTAACGAGGGATCAGACCCCACTATATTTTTGGAAAAATGGTTCAAAGATTTATTTGGAGAAGAGTCCTTTTCAACCTTCTTCGCATTGGAACGAGCTCATAGGGTCCCCGCTAGACCTCCCCAACTAGGAGCCCCCCCCCCCAAGATCTCTCTTGGTAAAACTGCTCTACTATAAGGACAAAATGACCATACTAAATAAAGCTAGACAAATGGGCAATATTCTTTATAATGGCAACAGGGTTTCAATATACCCAGATTTTTCATCTGATCTACAAAAACAAAGGGCTAAGTTTGGAGAAGTCAAACGCAAATTGCAACAGTTAAAACTGAATTACGCACTGTTATCACAGGCAAGACTGCGTATAAAAGTAAATAAGTAGAACAGCGCTGCGTAACCTGGACAACAGCTGCCAACATGCCTATAGACCTAGGTAGTTAGAAACAAATGGAAAAAAGTGTGGCGCTATAAATTTAGTGACATATCCAAAAAATATGTTATACAAAAAATCTTTTCTATAGAGTGCAAAAAAGGCGTGAACCAATATATACAATATGGATAAAAATAAGGGTATACACTATACCAAATATCATATACTGAAAAATGAGGTATATATATACCATCTACTGAATAACATACATAAACATATACCGTATATACTCGAGTATAAGTCAAGTTTTTCAGCACATTTTTTGTGCTGAAAGTGCCCCCCTCGACTTATACTCGAGTCAAGCACTTTTCTGCAGCAAAAAATTTCATTTTCCGAACCGACTTTGGGGCCCTGTATCTCAGGGCCACTTGGTGCTTAGAACCCCAATATTGGTGTGCAAACCCATTGGAAATGGTACCATAACATATCCAAAGCTGGAGTTACAACCTCCAAGTGGCCCTGAGATACGGGGCCCCAAAATCGGTTCAGAAAATGTCATTCTCTGCTGCAGAAAAGTGCTTGACATTTTCTGAACTGATTTTGGGGCCCCGTATCACAGGGCCACTTGGTGCTAGGAACCCCAAATTTTGTGGGCAAACCCAGTGGACCTGGTACCATAACATATCCAAAGCTGGTGTTCCTAGCACCAAGTGACCCCGAGATACGGGGCCCCAAAATAGGTTTGGAAAATGTCATTCTCTGCTGCAGAAAAGTGCTTGATATTTTCTGAACCGATTTTTGGGGCCCTGTATCTCTGGGCCACTTGGTGCTAGAAATCCCATCTTTGGATATTTTATGGTGCTAGTTCCACTGGGTTTGCACACCAAACTTGGGGTTCCTAGCACTAAGTGGCCACAAGATACGGGGCCCCAAAGTCGGTCAACTGTGTCCATCTGCAGCAATGTCATTTTGGGACACTTTGGGTTCAGAGACCCCAAATTTTGGCTGGAGCTAGGGGGAATCTAGGAACACTTAACTACTGAAGTTTGGGGGACCTATGGCTGAAAATGGGCACAGTGAGGCTGCAAATGGGCATTGTTGACCCTCTTTTCCACTTACAGTAGCTGTGCATTTCTCACCCTCGTCTTATACTCGGGTCAATACGTTTTTCCCTTTTTTTTGTGGTAAATTAGGGCCTCGACTTATACTCGGAACGACTTATACTCGAGTATATACGGTAAGTCAAAGCATATATATAACAAAACTCGTGAAAAAAGTGATGATATAAAGGTATAAAGTCCAAAAGAAAGTTGCATGTTGAAACTGTTGAATATCAACAGATTAAAGTCCACCAATAGTGTGAATGGAAAAACGAAGTGAAAGAGCCACCACCTAGGGTTATGGGGGGCTTACCAGATATAAATGACCTGGAACGGCGTATGCCGGCCAGGTCACTACAGGCTATGAGACCAACGGGTCACTCAAATATGATGTTTAAGATATCCATATAAAGCTCAAGCGAATTCAAGTGGAGAGGCTATGTGAAAGCAACCAGAAATCCCGGGAAGGGCAGAAATGATGGAAAGAAAGCCGTCAGCTGAAGATCTGGAGGCTTACCAGAGGGTGTTGACCTGGAAAGACTTACGTCAACCAAGTCAAATAGGCATAGTGACCATCTGGTCGGAAGAAAAATTCCCTTAAGTGTATCTTCAAATTGCTTCAGCTTAGAATGACTCCTAGGCGTCCGCCGTAATTCTCAACAGCCAAAGGATTAGTGTTTCAATGGAAGGCCACAACCGAGTATTCAAATGCCATGTGAGGATTAGAAAAAACCCACATAGCATAATAACGTTTAAACTGGTTTATTAAAAGTATTAAAAACAAACTCACATTTTGTGGATCAAATAAAGTCAAAATTCAGGTAGCGGTAATGATGAGGGGTCCACCCAACATGTTTCTGCTGAAAAGCAGTCATGACCACATCATATTTGAGTGACCCGCTGGTCTCATAGCCTGTAGTGACCTGGCCGGCATATGTCGTTTCAGGTCATTTATATCTGGTAAGCCCCCCATAACCCTAGGTGGTGGCTCTTTCACTTCGTTTTTCCATTCACACTATTGGTGGACTTTAATCTGTTGATATTCAACAGTTTCAACATACAACATTCTTTTGGACTTTATACCTTTATATCATCACTTTTTTCACGAGTTTTGTTATATATATGCTTTGACTTATATGTTTATGTATGTTATTCAGTAGATGGTGTATATATATACCTAATTTTTCAGTATATGATATTTGGTATAGTGTATACCCTTATTTTTATCCATATTGTATATATTGGTTCACACCTTTTTTGCACTCTATAGAAAATAATTTTTTATAACATATTTTTGGGATATGTCACTAAATTTATAGCGCCACACTTTTTTCCATTTAAGACTGCGTATAAAAGCCTTGGGGGAGACCATGTTTTTTGATACCTCGGAAAGAGTGGAGGATTGGCTAGCAACTTATAAAAGGAGACTGTAGACTAATCTGAATCAGATTTGCCCTGGACTTTTATTTGCATTATGATTTAGTTTAAGACACAAATTACTACACTATTGAATACATTTGGGAGAGAGGAGAGGGGGTTGATGGCGGATATTTGGGAGGGAACTACGAGCATATTACCCCCTGGTCGCCAAGGGGTATGGTGAAGAGTTCTCTCGATTTGTTTTTCTTTATTTTTTTTTGTTTTGTTGGCCCTTTTAGCTAAATGTTGGCTATATGGGTCTCTGAGGAGGGGTTGGGATAGGGAGGGATGAGTGTAAGGCCCCTTTCACACGGTCGGACCGATCAAGGAGCTGAACGGGCACTCCATGA
The DNA here is from genome assembly GCA_037952925.1 of Lithobates clamitans. Taxonomy (NCBI): domain Eukaryota; kingdom Metazoa; phylum Chordata; class Amphibia; order Anura; family Ranidae; genus Lithobates; species Lithobates clamitans. Next base: position 605,389 of record JBBGZY010002305.1, read on the forward strand.
CATCTGACGTCGCTGACGTATCAGATGAAATCTGACGAAAACGGACATGCTGTCCGTTTTTATCCGATCCCTCCATAGGCAGCAGCGGCGCCTGACAAGCCACTCCCCGCTCAGTGAGCAGAGAGGGACCTGTCATCCGCCGGCTCATCGGAGATCAACGGAGAGATCTCCCGCTGAGCCGGCGGACCGAGGCGGGCTCCGTGGAAGTGGAGTCCGCCTCGTGTGAATGAGGCCTTAAAATATAGGATCAAAGTTGATAATAACACTTAAAAAGGCTAGTCAAATGTAAAGGTCACATTACACATCAGGGGACACAGAGCCATAGTAATTACTATGTGGGTTATAGGCCACCTTCAGGTGATGGACACTGGCACGCCCTATATTAAGAAGTGCACTCCCTATATAACCCCTCCCACTACTGGGAGTATTCAGTTTTATAGCCAAGCAATACACATGTATACCAAGAAGGGAGGGACCTCTGTGTCCCCTGATGTACCTCAAAGAAAAGGATTTTACAGGTAAGCTGTTTTAAAAATCCTGTTTTCTTTTCATACATCAGGGGACACAGAGCCATAGTAATTACTATGTGGGATGTCCCATAGCAATGGCAACTGAAGGGAGAAACAATAAAAGGTAGGGCATTAAGAGGCCAGAGGACTTATACTGCAGCCTGCAGTACACTATGCCCAAAGGCAATATCCTCATGACCTTTTACATCGATTTGATAGAATCTGGTAAATGTATGGACTGAAGACCAAGTTGCGGCCTTGCAGATCTGAGCCTGTTGACGCACCGCCCATGAGGCACTAACAGCCCTGGTGGAATGTGTTTTAACATGAAAAGGAGGAACTTTCTTCCTCAGACCATAAGATTAAACAATCACTTGACTAATCCATTTGGAAATAGTAGATTTCGATGCTGCTTGCCTCTTTTAGGACCTTCTGGCAGCACAAACAAAATATTTGTTTTTGTGAATCTGAGCGGTTTCCTAAAAATAGGCCTTAACCGCTCTTACTACATCAAGGGAATGTAGTGCCTTCTTTTCCTTAGATTGAGACTCTGGGAAAAAAGGCAGAATAATATCCAGATTTAGGTGAGAACCTGTCATCACTTTCGGTAGAAATTTAGGATGAGGCCGCAATACCACCTTATGCATGATTTAACATATGGCTCTTTACAAGACAGAGCTGCCAATTCCGATATTCTTCTTGGCAGAAGATATGGCAACCAAAAAGACTATTTTTCTTTAAAAGAACTAAGGGAATTTCCCATATAGGTTCAAAAGGCTGATCTGTAAAGCCAACAAGAATAAATTTCAAATCCCAAGGATTTAGAGGTGCCCTGACAGGGGGAATAATTCTTGTCACCCACTGAATTAAAAGTACGCACCAGAGAGTGAGAAACAAGAGGCCGTTAAAAAAATATTGATAAGGCCGAGACCTGGCCCTTGATCGTACTCAGGGCCAGGTTCATTTCTAATCCCATATGCAGGAATTCAAGAATCCTACCTATGACATACTTCCTGGGGTGCCAACCCCTGGATCCATACCAGAAAATATGTGCCTTCCAGATTCTAAAGTAAATGACTCTGGAGGCCGGCTTCCTAGCATTAATCAAAGTAGACACTACTGAAGGAGATAACCCACGATCCTTTAGAATGTGGGTGTCAATAGCAAAACCACTAAATTTAGCGTTTGTAAGGTAGGATGGAATACCGGGACCTTGAGCTAGAAGGTCTGGCCATAATGGCAGGATCCAAGGGACTTCTATTGCCATCTTTATGATCTTGGCAAACCAAGATCTTCTGGGCCACACTAGGACCACCAGAATCGCTTCTTCCCCTTCCTGCTTGATTCTGCGGAGAAGGCGTGGAAATAGCAGAACTGGAAGAACACATAGATCAGTGAAAAAACTGATCCTATTGAGAAGACCAAGGCATTTGTTCCGCACGCTAGCGGATGCCTCGTCCTAGACACAAAGTTGTTGACTTTGTTGTTGAATCTGGACGCGAACAGATCTATGTCCAGAATACCCCATTCTTGACATATCGAGAGGAAGATGTTGGGGTGAAGGGACCATTCTCCCAGAAACAATAGTTGGCAACTCAATAGTCTGCCTGCCAATTCTCTATCCCTAGAATGGACATTGCTGATAGACAAGGTATGTTGCTTTCTGCCCAAGCTAGAACATGATTCACTTCTTTTTGGACTGCACGACTTCTCGTGCCCCCTTGGTGATTGATGTAAGCCATAGCTGTGGCGTTGCCGGATTGAATCCTGACAGGACAATTCCGCAGCTTGAGCATCTGGAAATCCAGGGCCAGATGTACTGCCCTAATTTCTAGAACATTGATGGACAGGGTCCTTTCTGGTCTTTGGACCATTTCCCCTGGACAGAAGCTTCTTCCAGGACTGTTTGCCAACCTAGAAGGCTGGCATCCGTTGTTACCATTTTCCAAGATACTGGTAAAAAATGAATTTCCCCTTTTGGAGGTTGCTGACACCAATTGAGGCTCAGGGGCAGATGCTCCTGGTACTGGAGAGGCAGCATGCTAAAAGGAGAAATGTTTGAACTTCTTATTTTACTGGCAAAAGAGAACTTTTCCCATTAGAAAACCTTTGGATATATTTATCCAGATCATCTCCAGTAACCGTTCGCCATGAAAAGGGAAACTGGCTAGGAGCTTTTTACATGGTGCTTCGGCTGACCAATTTACCAGCCACAGGACTCTGTGTGTATGTACTAGTCCCAGCATAAGCCGTGAGGCTTGAATGATACAATTTATCATTGCATCCACCATAGTGCATCTGATATGCCAGCCCATTGCTGGGCCTGCTGATCAGGAAGAATCTTCAGTATCTCTACAAACTGATCCTTTATGGACGGAGATACCCCAATTGCCGTGAGAATCGGCTGCGCTACTGAACTTGCCAGAGACATGTTGTTCTTAAGCAGAAGTTCCAACTTTTTATCTGTTGAATCCATTATCATTTGCGCATTGTCTATCGGACAAGTTTTTATTCCCCAAGGTGATTGCAGCATTTAAATTGCTGGAACTTCCCACCTCTTATAGAATTCTTCCTCCATAGATACACTTTTTTTGGAGGAAAAAACAGCTTATCCAGGTGTTCCCTTTCTGAATATAACAGCTTTTTTAGCCCTGAATGGATAGGAAAAGCGTCCCTGGTTAGTGATCCCAACCAGAGGTGGGCTCATCACTAGACTGCACTACAGGCAGCAAAAGGGTTAAAGAACCTAGTGAGAGAGTGTACCAGAAATGTGAGATTACTCCCTCCATACTAGGATCCTCAGAGGAGGATATATTAGTATCTTCCAGGTCTCTTTGGAAGACCTTCCTGATCCCCTGCCCCTTGTACCTTAAAATGAGGGTCCTGAGCACTGGATGGGGATCTGCTATGATAGAACCCACTATGGAAAATGATCATAGCATCAATCTTCTTTTCCACTAGAAATGGTAGAAGAAAAAACCTCCTGTGTGATAGATATATATATACAGGGACTGAAGTGTTCAGCGCTGCTGCAACACCAGTCTCCCCTGACGGCTCATTCTGACCGACCGCATCACTCTCAGAGGAGAGTGGACATGGATTTAGGTTGTTTGTAAAATAATCAAACCACTACCACCCATAGCCTAACGCACAAAGCAGAGGCACTACCAAAAGAATGCATACACTGCTAGGCTATAGTCCAGCAATAAAAATGCTGCTATTAATGCCCAACCCGAAAACAATGTGTCAAAGGAAATACCTGTGTTACCAAGCTGAGAAAAAAAACATCTCTGCTTTTGTGTCCCTCCACAGCCTGCAGTAACACACAGCGTGCTTTTAAAAACTACCTCCATGCGTCCCTGGCGTCGGAGAACGCCGGCAGCCCCGCCCTGCTTACGGCTCCACCCTCCTTTCAAAAGTATGGGTTTTCCCGCGCAAGCGGCGGGCTATAGATTCATCTAAATCTTTCCAGAGCTGTCCGACGGGGGGGTAAAACAGCCACCAGGCGGCCGCAGAGGTTTTCTTTTTTTAAATGAATCTGGGCCTCTACTCTCCCCTGAGGGGGGAATCCCAGTGCAGGGGCTACCCACAGGAAGACAAGTTACCCCTCTTACCAGAGGATCTGCTTTGCCGGAGGGGAAGGAGGAAGTGTTCACTCCTGACACAGTGGTGGCGAGTGCTCAATACAGCCCCCAGTGGTGACACATAGGCATGACAACATTATTCAGTTAAAGGAGACTTTCATGAAAAAAATTCAAAAATCTCCACTTACCTTTTCCCGCCGCAGGGTTATCTGTGGTAAACCATCAGACCCAATCTTCACCCTTCACTGTGGGCTCCGTAAAACCTTCAGGAACAGGGGAACCTTGAGGTATCCCACAATCTTGGACCTGCAACAGCACCCTGCCAGTAAAACTTTATTGGCCTTACTACCAAAAGTACTGGATCCCAGGGTCCAGCTCTCTAGAAAGAAAAGCATTCGCAAGCAAAAACCTTGTTTCTTTGGATACAAGGCCCGGGTACCATTCAACCTGGCCTGAAAGACACTCTGAATGGATCCATCAGCATGGCTAGCCACAGCAAGGATTGTTCCAGTGGAGCTTAGCACAGCACATCTTTACTCGTGACCAACACCTTAGACACTGGCGAAAAAACTGAATACTCCCAGTAGTGGGAGGGGTTATATAGGGAGTGCACTTCTTAATTTAGGGCGTGCCAGTGTCCATCACCTGAAGGTGGCCCATAACCCACATAGTAATTACTATGGCTCTGTGTCCCCTGATGTATGAAAATAAATTAATTTTATGTTCATGGAACGTCTGGGGAATGGGAGATCCAGAGAAAAAAGCAGCAGTTCTCCTGATGGCAAAGACATATGAGGCAGCTATCCTTTGTCTACAGGAGACACATCTTACTAACATTTCTACTCCCCAATTGAGGTGGGGGGATTACTGTACACAATTCCACTCAGTTCACACCTACTCCAGGGGGTGAGCGTTTTTGTCAGATCCGGGGTGGTCTTTTTTTGTATACAGTCCAAGGTGGATGAACAGGGGAGATATCTTTTTTTAATATGTAAAATCGAGAATAGAGTTTGTGTATTGGCAAATGTGTACCTCCCTCCGCCTTTTGATGTCTCGATCCTTTGCGAGTTTAACAAGTTTGTTTTGGATAAACCAGGGGTCCCAGTAGTAGTAACGGGGGACTTAAATATGGTAATGGACCAGAAATTAGACAGGTTTCCCCCAGGGACACAAATGGGCGGCGCCACGGATAGCCGGCTACCTGATTTCATAGAGGAGACTGGACTGAGGGACATCTGGAGAACACAGAGCCCGGAGGTCCGACAGTATTCATGTTTCTCCAGGACACATTCTACTCTCTCCAGGATTGATCTGGTGTTGGGAAATGAAGAGATGATGCCTATGATTAAAAATGTGAATTCAGGCCGAGGGGCCTGTCAGATCATTCTCCGGTGACCGTATCATTAGAGCTAGGTGAGCGGAGTCATCCTGGAGAGTGGAGGATAAGCCCTTATTGGATCGAACTGATGGGGGGCCCGAACGAGGTATTGGTGCACCTGGGAGAGTTTGACTTGAACAGAGGCACCGCCTCGGAAGGAATAATATGGGATACCCTTAAGGCCTTTCTAAGAGGCTTAATGATCCAACGAATTTCAAAAATTAAAAAGCAGACCAAGGACTGGGAGAGATTAATCGGGGAGAGGGTAACAACTGCAGAACAGTACATTAACAACCCGACACCTGACAGACTTAGAAACTGGATAGAGGAACAACAAAATTATCGGTTGGTGGCCCTTAGAAAAACAGAGAATAAATATCTCTCCCAGAAACAATCCGCCTTTGGAGAAGGGGAAAGCGTGGGAGGTATGCTGGCACAATTAGCCAGGGCGAACTCCCCCTCATCTATGGTACCTACGATTGCCATGGGAGACGGGTGTCCTTGTATAACCCAGAGATAGTGGGAACGTTCAAAGAATACTATGAGAGTTTGTATAGATCACGACAGGAGGAGATAGGGGATGGAATGGATAGCTTTTTCAGGTATCTGAATCTCCCCCATCTTAGTGAGGCAGATAGAATAGAGTTGGACAGGCCTATAACACTAGAAGAGTTACGAGTCACCAATGAGGTGTCGGGTCAGAAATCCCCGGGTCCAGATGGGCTCCCGGCCAAGATATGCCGGCATTACGGGAAGATATTGCTCCCGGAGTTGCTGAATGTATTGAACTGGTCAGTGACAAAGGGAGTGCTTTCTCTATCAATGATGGAATCTACCATCAATACTATATATAAAGAGGGAAAAGACCCACTTGATCCTGCCTCATATAGACCTATTGCGCTATTAAACTCTGACATGAAAATACTGGCAAAGGTCTTGGCGGTCAGGTTGAACAGGGTTATATCGAAACTCATCCACCCCGACCAATCGGGTTTTATACCTGGAAGAACTACTAGTGCAAATATAAGGCGGGTATATTTGAACCTCCAGGTCCCAACAGATGGGGATGGAGAGAGGGCCATTTTGTCCCTGGACCCAGCCAAGGCCTTTGACAGCTTTGAGTGGCAGTATCTTTGGAGAGTTATGGAGGTAGCCCAATTTGGACAGGGTTTTATTAACTGGGTAAAAATGCTTTATAGGACACCAGAAACTAGAGTAAAGGTGAATAATGAACTGTCTGATAAATTTGGACTGGGGAGGGGGACGAGACAGGGATGTCCCTTGTCACCCCTCCTCTTTGCCATCGCAATTGAACCTTTGGCCATCACTCTTCGGTCCTCTGCCCAGGTGAGGGGTTTTAGAAGATGCTCCGCTGGTATCACTCCCCTTCCCAGAGGATGTCACACCTCTTTTTAATATCAGGAACCTATTATACCCCTACGAAAACTTTATCAGTTTGGTCGACGGACGGAGGCAAGTTGCCCCAGGTGTGGAGACACAGAGGGGGACATGATTCATATGTTCTGGAGATGTCTGAAGTTGTTCCACTACTGGATGGAGGTGATAAAGAATCATTGACTGGGTGTTTGGAACCTCCACTGGGTTGGAGGCAAAGCATTGTCTTCTGGGATTAGTAGGAGTGGGAAAACCAGAAAACACCCAGGTGGCGATTCTGAGATGCTTATTCCAAGCAAGGAAACTGATCGCCCTCAGATGGCGTTATCACCTCCATCCAGTAGAGAATGGGTAAATAGTATGAACGTGGCAATTCTTAAGGAGAAAACGGTATACATAAAACGTATGTAAATGACCAAAAGTGACCCAAAACAAAATAAACTAAGAAAAAATGCGATAAAGTTGGACGAGTGTGAGAAATGGATGGGGACGAGAGGAATGTGTGTTTGGGTAGGAATCTAAATTTAGTCGGAATACCAGACGGTATTACCCCCATGACCCCAATCCTCTCCTAGGCCCTTAAGGTACGAATGTTTTCTTAATTACTTGGTATAGGGGGTTGGGTTTTTGAGGGGATGTTTATGTCTGATTTTGATGTACTTTGTAAACAAAGGTAAACATTTTTAATAAAGAAATAAAGTTAAAAAAAAAAACAAACTTGGGAGAAAACAAATGGTGGCCGTCCAAGACGGCAACAGAGGTTAGAGGCGTTAAGCTCCTTCAACAGGGTGGATCGCCGTTCTGGCGCGGTAAAAGCCCAGATGTGGGCTAGGTATTACTTGAGTGAGTCCTTTGCCTTAGGGTGGTCTGCCGTCCTTGAACTTCTTGAATCTTCCTGTGACCCAGAGAGGGGAGACCGGGCTTGTTGGGGTTGGGCGCTTGGAGGAGCTTGCTGCAGCATTTGCCAAGTCCATGGGTGCTTCCTGGGATATCAGTTTGAGGTGCAGGAGTAACTTTTTACCCTCCGGTAGGTTGGAAGAGTGTGACTTTCCCTGTATTGAAAATTTCACTGCAAATGGGAAGGCCCACCGGTACTTGATGTCTTGTTGAGAGAGGGCCATAAGGAGAGGTTTTAGAGATCTTTGTTTCTGGATGGTTGTGGGGGGAAGGTCTGCAAACATTTGTGCTTGGTGGCCAAGGCATAACACTTTAGACTTGGAGCGTGACTGTCGCATAACCTCCTCGTTTACAGCATAAAAGTGTGGCTTCACTATAATGTCCCTTGGGGACCCGTCCTTCCTGGGGGGCCCTGTGAGCTCTGTCCAGCTCCAGGCGGTGTGTTGGGTGACAAGTCCTTGATTAGGCCCTGGACTGCTGAGGAGATTTCAGTGACAGATTCAGGAAGGCCCCGGATTCTAAAGTTGTATCTCCTGGACTTATTCTCAAGGTCGTCGATCCTGGAGAGGGCAATGTCGAGTTGGTCCTGGAGGGTTTGGATGTGTGCCACATTTTGATTTGTTCAATGGCCTCCATTCTCCATTGGAGAAATCAGATTTAAGGTCACGTGTGATTTTGTCCGCAGTATTGGCCAGTCCCTTCTCTAGGAGATCTGATAATTTGAGAAATAAGCCCTGTTGAGATGAGGCCTGGTCCTGGGCCAGCAAGCCTGGTGATGGGGAGGTTTGCATGTGGGGAAGTGCAGGCCCCACTGGGGAGAGGGAGTAATCATCCATGGTGTGGCCCAGCAAAGATTCAGTGGAGGCTGGGGAGGAAACCAAAGGGGGCTGTGGGATGCCCTGGGCCACCTGGGAGTATGGGAGTGTGGCGGGGAGGATCACTTGCCTCTGTTCTGGGTGCTTTTCCTCATAGGCCGCATGTGTCAGCATGGAATTGGTGACAGTGGCCATCTTGGAACACCCATCCCGCTGAGCTTGGACGAATTGTGGCCCGAGATCCCGTCTGGTGGTCGGTCCGGACATGCGGAGGGGTGCTCGGGTGCTTCTCCGAGCTGGATTGCCTGTTGGTGGCTGTCTGGAAGGGCTGATAGGAGCGTTGTGCGGTCCGTGGGTCCGGGATGATGTAGAGCTCCGGCTCAAGCGGCCATTACGGAGCTCTCGCGCATGCGCACTCCGTGTTTTTCTTTTTATGGACTCATATGGACTGTAAAGATTGATTCATTTCCAGGTGTAAGAAGAAGATCAATATTCATCGAGGGACACATGGGAGCATATGACAAAAGAGGAGGAACTGTTGTGGAATTTTTTTTTAAGATTTATTCAATATGTATTGTCACAATGTCTCCCGGGGTGAGTTCTACTACGGCTCGCTCAAAAGAGCGAACCGGCACTGGTGAAGGACCATTGGTAGCGCAAAGCTTCCTGTGAATATAGAGAGATGCTTGCCTTGTGAAGATATGTCCACCAGCGAGGGCCCCTGCATTATGCGCAGACGTTCTTTTCGGGGGGATATGTTCACTCCGCGAAGACCTTATCGGTTTGAGATATATCTGCCTTTGTGAAGGGATGTACAATAGTGTCTTTCTGTGTGTCTGATCAGCAGGTGGAGGGACCATGACATGTCCCTGCAGATAGTCTCCCATACACAGGAATGGTAGTATAATCCGGCTATGTGTTGTTCTCTGAACAATGCAGAATAAGGATTTGCGCCAATAGTAAAAACGGGAGTGTGCGTACCTTTGGTCAGGACAGCGTTCACGATCTCTTAGGCTGATCTCACTACGTGTGGGTTTCTTTGTCTAGCTATAGAGCACAGTTTAACAGGTACAGAGGGCAGGAAAACGTACACATAGCCCTGCAGAGACACGCCCATACACTCCCCTAGCCATTGTTCTATTGGCTGAGTGGCTGAGTTGTATAACACCTCCTGTTTGAAGGATTGCCTGGGCCTTATTGGCTGATTGTGAAGCCACCAAGCCTCTATTGTTATCCCTGTTCAAAGTCCTATAAATAAATGGAACTCCCAGAGCAACTGTCTGAGGAGTTTGCAATGTGATAGCAGCTGCTGTGTCTGTTTTACTTGGGAAGCACTGGTGCACTCACAAAGTATTATACAAAAAAGAGCTGAAAAGTGCGCTTATTAGCGCTAGAGAAACGGATTACGCATAGCGTATATTGGTTTTTCCGCAACACGGGGTATGTTCATTCACTGCAACGTGAACTTCAAAAAGTCCACCACAGGGTTCATGAGTCCCTCGCAGACCCTGACACGATAACTGGTTTACATTCTATCCAACCAGGTAACTGGGTCGTTGTAAACAAGCTTGAGGAACGGGACAACTGGACTCCACTCCAGCCACTGCAAAAAGCTGCACTACACCAAAGAATGAGGAGTATCTTTTTTTTATTTATATTTTTAGCTTAGCGGGTGGTTTAGATTTACAGGTGATGTGTTTGTGGTGTGGACAGGTGACCTTGGTATTCTATCGCTGTTCAATGAATATTTAAACTATTTGATACCAAGACTTAAGTTTAATATGGTGTTTAGTTCAAGTAAAATTCATAGATACTATGCTAACCATACAGGGACATAGAATTGGGAGCGACCTGTATATCAAATCTACGGATCAAAATCAATTATTACACTTCAGGAGTTTTCATCCTCCAGGTGTTTTTAAATATATACCTAAAAGTCAACTGACTCGAGTAACTAGGATAGTTAGTGATCAGGCATTGTGTCAAAATCGCCTTGATGAAATGGAGGCGAGACTCACACAATTACACTTTAGAGCTAATTTAACAGAAAAGAAAAATGGTGACATCTACGCCTAAAAAAATATTTAGTCAGAGAATTCCTTTTGGAACATTCTTTTTTATTCCGGATACACAGTATTATCAGAAAACACTGGTCTATACTCAGAAAATTATCCCAATTATCCAAATATTCCTGAATTCCATGCACCCACTCTTCCTTCTTATAGATGGGGTAAAACTCTACGAGATAGACTGGTGAGGTCTGATCAATACTGTCCATCTACTACCCCCTTAACATTTTTGCAACAATGGTTTATTTCCTTGTTTGAATTGCATTCAATGCAACTCTGACAAAAAGGGAAATTTTTGTCTCACCCACATAGAGGACACTAGATAGATATTAAAGAACATTATACATGTCAATCCTTGTTCATTTTTTATGTGATTAAGTGTCCATGTTGGCTCCTCTATGTGGGTGAAACTACACAAAAAGTAAAGGATCACATTGCATGTCATAAGTACTCTATGAGACAAACTAACCCAATTACCGTTGGTTAGACATTGTGTCGAGAAAGGGCATGCGATCTCACAATTAAAGTTTATGGTCATAGATGGGGTTAATCTCAATAGAAGAGGAGGTGATCATGAACTGATTTTAAGGAAGAAGGAGGTACAGTGGATAGATTTTTTAGATACATTAATGTATATCCTAAGGGATTAAACTCAGATATGGATTTGTACCTCTTTGTGTAAATGAATCTCCTTCCATATACCTGGAAATTTGACTAATTTTAACTCAGCAATTTTTACAGGTATCTAGATAGATTGAATTGTGGATATTAATAAGCATTATTGTTATAATAATGATTCATTGTTCTTTTTGAATTCAGGTTTTTACTGTGATCCTGGGATTTTTGGTGACTGTGACTGTATCCAGCTTGTAGCTTTTTCTTTGTCTTTGATCTAATGACGATTGTTATCTTGAATGATTAACTGATTATTTGAATTGATTCCAAGTGTCCATAATAGATAGATAGATAGATAGATAGATAGATAGATAGATAGATAGATAGATAGATAGATAGATAGATAGATAGATAGATAGATAGATAGATAGATAGATAGATAGATAGATAGATAGATAGGACTATTTTAGCGCACTTCCTCAGACAGGGGAACACATCGTGGTATAACAAAGGTATAATGATTATATTATTATATATATATATATATATATATATATATATATATATATATATATATAAACATTATACGTTTGTCATACCATGATGTGTTCCCCTGTCTGAGGACGTGTGCTAAAATATTCTGAAACTGTATATATATATATATAAACACACACACACACATATACACACAATTGATTCCAAGTGTCCATGATAGATAGATAGATAGATAGATAGATAGATAGATAGATAGATAGATAGATAGATAGATAGATAGATAGATAGATAGATAGATAGATAGATAGATAGATAGATAGGACTATTTTAGCGCACTTCCTCAGACAGGGGAACACATCGTGGTATAACAAAGGTATAATGATTATATTATTTTATATATATATAATGTATATATATATCTCTATCTATAAACATTATACGTTTGTCATACCATGATGTGTTCCCCTGTCTGAGGAAGTGTGCTAAAATATTCTGAAACTGTATATATATATATATATAAACACACACACACACATATACACACACAGTGGGGACAGAAAGTATTCAGACCCCCTTAAATTTTTCACTCTTTGTTATATTGCAGCCATTTGCTTAAGTTAATTTTTTTCCTCATTAATGTACACACAGCACCCCATATTGACAGAAAAACACAGAATTGTTGACATTTTTTGCAGATTTATTAAAAAAGAAAAACTGAAATATCACATGGTCCTAAGTATTCAAACCCTTTGCTCGGTATTTAGTAGAAGCACCTTTTGATCTAATACAGCCATGAGTCTTTTTGGGAAAGATGCAACAAGTTTTTCACCCCTGGATTTGAGGATCCTCTGCCATACTGCCATCCTCTACAGTTCTGTCAGGTTGGATGGTAAAAGTTGGTGAACAGCCATTTTTAGGTCTCTCCAGAGATGCTCAATTGGGTTTAAGTCAGGGCTCTGGCTGGGCCATTCAAGAACAACCACGGAGTTGTTGTGAAGCCACTCCTTTGTTATTTCAGCTGGGTGCTTAGGGTCATTGTCTTGCTGGAAGGTAAACCTTCGGCTCAGTCTGAGGTCCTGAGCACTCTGGAGAAGGTTTTAGTCCAGGATATCCCTGTACTTGGCCGCATTCATCTTTCCCTCGATTGAAACCAGTCATCCTGTCCCTGCAGATGAAAAACACCCCCACAGCATGATGCTACCACCACCATGCTTCACTGTTGGGACTGTACTGAACAGGTGATGAGCAGTGCCTGGTTTTCTCCACACATACCGCTTAGAATTAAGGCCAAAAAGTTCTATCTTGGTCTCATCAGACCAGAGAATCTCATTTCTCACCATCTTGGAGTCCTTCAGGTGTTTTTTAGCAAACTCCATGCGGGCTTTTATGTGTCTTTCACTGAGGAGAGGCTTCTGTCGGGCCACTCTGCCATAGAGCCCCGACTGGTGGAGGGCTGCAGTGATGGTTGACTTTCTACAACTTTCTCCCATCTCCCGACTGCATCTCTGGAGCTCAGCCACAGTGATCTTTGGTTTCTTCTTTACCTCTCTCACAAGGCTCTTCTCCCCCGATAGCTAAGTTTTGCCGGACGGCCAGCACAATCAGTATAATCAAACACAGCTGCACTCAAATGAAGGTGTAGAACCATCTCAAGGATGATCAGAGGAAATGGACAGCACCTGAGTTAAATATATGAGTGCCACAGCAAAGGGTCTGAATACTTAGGACCATGTGATATTTCAGTTTTTCTTTTTTAATAAATCTGCAAAAATGTCAACAAATCTGTGTTTTTCTGTCAATATGGGGTGCTGTGTGTACATTAATGAGGAAAAAACTGAACTTAAAGCGTGATTCCGGCCGTGAAAAAAAAATTAAAAGTCAGCAGCTACAAACACTGTAGCTGCTGACTTTTAATAAGCACTTACCTGTCCTGGATGCCCGCGATGTCGGCCGCCCCAGGCCGACCCGTCCCTCGGCTCTCGGGTCCTGGCACCGCCATCCTAAGTAAGGGAAACAGGCAGCGGAGCCTTGCGACTTCACTGCCAGTTTCCTGCGGCGCGGCGCTCTGTGAATGGCCCGTGGTGTTCTGGGAACACAGACAGTTCCCAGAGGGCAACGGGGCCGCTCACCGAGGAGCGGAATAGGAAGAGGCAGATTAGGAAGACTGCCTAGCAACAAGGGTTTAGGTAAGTTTAAAAAAAATTTTCAAATGTTTTTTTTTTTATTTATTTTTTTAGGATTTTTCATGCAATTTTTTTTTAGGGTGACCCTCCACTTTAAATGATTTTAGCAAATGGCTGCAATATAACAGAGTGAAAAATTTAAGGGGGTCTGAATACTTTACATCCCCACTGTATATAATATATATATATATATACACATATACACACAGTATCACACAAAAGTGATTACACCCTTCACATTTTTGTAAATATTTTATTATATCTTTTCATGTGACAACACTGAAGAAATGACACTTTGCTACAATGTAAAGTAGTGAGTGTACAGCTTGTATAACAGTGTAAATTTGCTGTCCCCTCAAAATAACTCACACAGCCATTAATGTCTAAACCGCTGGCAACAAAAGTGAGTACACCCCTAAGTGAAAATGTCCAAATTGGGCCCAAAGTCTCAATATTTTGTGTGGCCACCATTATTTTCCCAGCACTGTCTTAACCCTCTTTGGCATGGAGTTCACCAGAGCTTCACATGTTGCCACTGGAGTTCTCTCCCACTCTTCCATGACAACAACACGGAGCTGGTGGATGTTAGAGACCTTGTGCTCCTCCACCTTCCATTTGAGGATGCCCCACAGGTGCTCAATAGGGTTTAGGTCTGGAGACATGGTTGGCCAGTCCATCACCTTTACCCTCAGCTTCTTTAGCAAGGCAGTGGTCATCTTGGAGGTGTGTTTGGGGTCGTTATGTTGGAATACTGCCCTGCAGCCCAGTCTGAAGGGAGAGAATCATGCTCTGCTTCAGTATGTCACAGTACATGTTGGCATTCTTGGTGCCCTCAATGAACTGTAGCTCCCCAGAGCCTGCAGCCCCAGTCCATGACACTCCCACCACCATGCTTGACTGTAGGCAAGACACACTTGTCTTTGTACTCCTCATCTGGCTGCCGCCACACACGCTTGACACCATCTGAACCAAATACGTTTATCTTGGTCTCATCAGACCAAAGGACATGGTTCCAGTAAACCATGTCCTTAGTCTCCTTGTCTTCAGAAAACTGTTTGTGGGCTATCTTGTGCTTTCTAGTGCATCTTTAGAAGAGGCTTCCTTCTGGGACAACAGCCATGCAAACCAATTTGATGCACTGTGTGGCGTATGGTCTGAGCACTGACAGGCTGACCCCCCGCCCTTTCAATCTCTGCAGCAATGGTGACAGCACTCAGAGGTCTATTTCCCAAAAATGACCTCTGGATATGATGTTAAAAATGTGCACTCAACTTCTTTGGTCGACTATGGCGAGGCCTGCTTTGAGTGGAATCTGTCCTGCTAAACCGCTGTATGGTTTTGGCCACCGTGCTGCAGCTCAGTTTCAGGGTCTTGGCAATCTTCTTATAGCCTAGGTCATCTTTATGTAGAGCAACAATTCTTTTTTTCAGATCCTCAGAGAGTTATTTTCCATGAGGTGCCATGTTGAACTTCCAGTGACCAGTAAGAGAGTGAGCGATAACACCAAATTTAACAAACCTGCTTCCCATTCACACCTTAGACCTTGTAACACTAACGAGTCACATGACACCAGGGAGGGAAAATGGCTAATTGGGCCCAATTTGGACATTTTCACTTAGGGATGTACTCACTTTTGTTGCCAGCAGTTTAGACATTAATGGCTGCGTGTTGAGTTATTTTGAGGGGACAGCAAATTTACACTGTTATACAAGCTGTACACTCACTACTTAACATTTTAGCAAAGTGTCATTTCTTCAGTGTTGTCACATGAAAAGATAAAATAAAATATTTACAAAAATGTGGAGGGGTGTACTCACTTTTGTGAGATACTGTGTGTATGTATGTATATATATATATATATATATATATATATATATATATATATATATATATATTTATTAATTACACACACATACATATACTGTAATATGGGGAATGTCTAGCTCAGTGGTAGATGCGTTTTAAGTGAGTTCACATCCAACGGGAACTTCAGTTTAAGGGCGTGGTAGCCTACTTTAATTAAGTAACAAAAATGAAAGTTCATACACACATGGATTGCCCCCACAGGGTTTCTTCTCCAGCAGAAATACACTAAATGAAAAACGCCAATCCACCTGGCTCTTAAGCCTCACTCAGCCTTGGGCGCAGTATCTTGCTGCACAGACCCACTCCTGGCCTCTAGGAAGGGGTTCTCCTAACACTCCAGGCTTTCACACTCTTCCAAGACTCATGGAAGAGTGTGAAAGCCTGCCCAAGTTTCTCAGTCCACTGACCTGGAACCTCTCCCACATGGAGTGCCATCTCAAAGGTATTGCCTGGGTTTTTAAACAGTAGCACACCTCCCTCCTGGCTGCAGCAACTGCTCCAACACCAACTCTCCTGAGCTATACTCAGATCTGCCTTTTTAAAGTGTGTGCACCTGGACACACACACAACCTGCAGAACTTCTGGAAAGCCCGGACACAAGACTTACGACTCCATCCCTCCCAATGCTCTTTGAAGTCTTCAAGTTTCCAGCCCCAATCCAGACTTACAAAATCCAGAGAAGAATTAAAGCATAGTTTTCTCTGCTCACCAATCTAATGCTGGAACTTCTCAAACTGCCTCTTTGAGAGTCCTGTGTCCATTTTACACTAATTTTCACCGAGACAGGGGCTCTCACTCTCACATAACCCCCCCTTTGTTTCGATCCAGAGGGAGGAACACCAGCACGCGTCATCAGGGTTGGGACACCTCTGTGCTGGCTGTCAGCCACGTAGGCCCAACCCTTTTTCCGGGTGTGCTTCCAGGTAAGTCCTACCTTGACTCGCCACGGAATATCACTAGTTTCTATCCTACGCTTTCTCCCTCTTCTGGGGTTCCTGGGCTTATTTGCCTTCCTCTGGGGAACTCTGCCTTCCCTGATACCCACACTTTCTTGATATAGGGAACCTGCTCCTAATACTTCGCCTGACGGGGAACCACCTTTTCCCTCACCAATACCAGTTTTTCCCATCACAACAGGTTTTTTTAGGTTTGACAACTTTTCTGAAGTCACTCACGGCAATTAAACCCTTGTTAGCAGTAGCAACCAGCAACAGTTTACAAATTCTGATGTTGCCACTTCCAATACCATCAATGCTTCCCCACACAGTGTCTCCGGGTACCTTAAATTGTACCTCTTTGCGAATGACAGGAAAAATCTCTGCTAGTGCCACATCTATTTCGGGCCCTTCCTTCACGTGAGGTCTAGTGGGTGAGGCAGTGTCCATGCCCTCTACTGACCACTGCTCAGCCGCACCAGCAGAAATTTTCTTAGTCACCGCATCAGGCGGAGAGACCTCTGATGTTTTCAAACGTTCTCCTGAGCACCTTCCATCCAAACTGGTAACTGGAAGCACCCTCTCTCAGAGAACCTTGAGACCATTTGCCACCCTGCTAAAAAATATTGTACCAACCAGTTCCCCTCGAGATTAACATTATCAAGCATAGCTTGTACTACTTGGCTCCACCTACTTGTACTACGCAGTACCACCTTTTCCGACCACGATGGAGACACCCAAGCATACAGCAAATGTGCATTTTGGACTTCAAGCATTTTCAACAATACATTAGTCATCTTAATCCACATCTACATACAAGACCTTTCTAGGGACTTTTCCATCATCAAGGATGTGGAGGGGCTCATCCGCTGAAGCTGGAAATGTAGAGACATTTACAGTGATCTCCACCTCACTGGGGGTAACTGTCTTCACAGCCTGGTGCTCAACTGGAGCACTGTCAGATGTACGCCTCACATTTATCCCTTCTGCCACAGCATCAGTGAGCCGCTGCAGGTCATAAGTCACATTGCCATTTTTGCACTCATTATTTTCCAGCAGGTGAGCTGTAGATAATACATCTGCCATGCATGTGCCCTTAATCGGTCCTTCTGACTGGAGGGGACCAATCTCTGCCAGGGCCAACGCACCCTTGGCCACTGGCCGCCCTGCAATCCCTCTGTTGGGCATAGCAGGTGTTATGTCCACATCTTTTTTACACATCATAGCTTTGTAACTCATGGTCACTTTGTTTAGTGTTGCGACTGCTTCCTTGCACCATGCTTCCTAGTCCGTGGTGCTTCCCTGACAGGCATTCTGCAGCACTGCATCACCTGTTCCCAGAGGCACCAAAGGAACCAAAGGAACCTGGGACTCATTACCCAATACTGTACATTTGTCATCTCTATACGCATCACATTGTACAAGCACAGGTTTACTTATTTCACATTGGGACGATGCTTCGTCACACAAGGCAGGGTGCAATACACTATTTTGACCAGTTTGTTCTGGTGGCGCTACTATCACACCCAGCTTTACACTACCAGCTTTAACCAGGTGAATAAATTGTTCACCAATCTGGTCACATACCAGGCGGGTGGTCTGCACCCACACACTCTCACTGTGTGGTGCAGTCCTTGTTCCCCCAGAGTAGTGCCAGAGCTGTCCTGGACAACCTCCAGGTCCAACACAGGGAGATCCCTGGAGATTTCCATGGACAACCCTGCATCTCTGCCTCTGGTGGTCACGGGAAACATCCTTTTCCCATCATTTTTAGTAAACACATTACCAACATTATTCTCACATATGAAATTTCCAGAAATACATACATTTCTCAACCTTTAGAGGATCATCATGATGCTTAGACATAGCTGTAGCTATTGTGGGTGGCCTCTTACCCACTTGAGCAGCTCCACAGCTCACCTGGGAAACCCTCCGCTCCAACACTGTAGGCTCCTGGGAGGTTTCCCTGGGCAACCCTGCAGCACCTGTCTCTGTCACTAGGGAACATGGTATACAGATTTCTTTGGTCACCCCTAGTACAGCTCTTCCAGCACTCTGCTGGATTCCACCAGGTACATACAGAGTCCCATGTCCTTTTTAGTCTTTAGTCCTGCTGCCAGTTGGGCTTTACCCTGTGCCTCCCCACTACTCCGGGTAGCACACTGCAGCAAGGCCACCTGTACTGCGGATCTCCCCGCTGGACACACTTCATTGGGTTCTGGTTCTGTCCCATAAACTGCAACAGTCTTACCAATTCCTGTAGCTTGTGTCATAGCCTTCATTTGAGTGTGTTGTCTCTCATCTGTGGTGTTTCCACAGGCTGACTCTTCCATGTGGTCATGGAGCAACACTGCAGCCTTTCCGGATCAGACACCTCCTGCAGGTAACACAGGGTCCCTGTTGCTAGGGGTAACAGCAGACCAGCATGCCAAAGATGATTGGTTACATCTCATGAAGGTTGCAGACTGTTGTACCCTTCTTTCTGGGCCGACCACTTCACATAAGTGGTCATAATACACATCTTTACATTCCTCATGCTCACTGGTACCCCCTGCAGGCCACACAGACTTCTTGCCACTGTTGCCAGGGGTGACAACCGATATGCTTGCAGAAAACCCAGGGCTGGTACACTGATGCACACTCATGCTCTCTTGAGCCATTGCTTGACTGATACTTTGTTGTCCCAGTGATGCCTCTCCCTTTGCTACGGGTGATGTTCTCCCTTTGCTGCTCCAGCCAAGCCAGGAGTCAGGGATCAAAGTAGTGGAACAGCAAGCAGGATCTGTAGCCTGAAAGGATGTCAGCAAAGCCAGTCTTTAAACAGGAATGCAGGAGATAGTTTCTTGTGATGTGACCAAGGCGAAGGCAGAGCTCCTCTGGACTGGACGGCTTAAGTAGGCAGGACTGATGCGCAGGATCAACAGCTGGGTAACTGTGGAGAGAGATGGGAGCTGGCAATTAGCCGACAGTTGAGCGGCCAGCTCAGAGAAAGAAGGGCTGAGCCCAGCCCGGACAGTACCCCCTTCTCAACAACCTCTCCCCCTCGGAGGACCACCAGGCTTGAGGGGAAAACATCTATGGAAATCACGGAAGAGGACAGGGGCATGTACGTCCGAGGATGAGAACCAAGAATGTTCCACCGGTCCGTACCAATGCACCAGGTACTGTATGCGCCCATGGAACCTACGGGAGTCAACAATGGACTGTACTTCATACTCCTCATGGTTCTCAACCTGTACAGGGTGAGGATGTGCACTGAGGTGGTAAAGCGGTTGCAGACCAAAGGTTTCAATAAGGAGACATGAAATACATTCGAAATATGCATATTAGAAGGAAGGTCTAAAGTGCAAGCCACTGGGTTAATCATGCGAAGAATACGGAAAGGCCCAATAAGTGTAAAGGCTAGCCAGAGGCTAGCCTGTATTTGTGGGAGGAGTCTGAGAGGGCTATTTAAGCCTCCTCCTCTGACAGGTCAGGGCTCGTCGGCGTTTCTGGGTTCAGAAGGGGGTGGGGCTTGCACATCACTTCCGGGTTCTTGTCAAGAACACGGTCGGCTGCAACATGGTGGCGGTGCCTCTCTCGGTGCTCCACCGGGGAGTTCGCCTGCCTGCCCACCCACCTGGATTCCCCTTGGCACCCACATTCACGGGTCCCTGCTTCTCCCAGTGTTGGGGGGGTGCTCGGCCGCCCGCCGCCGACTCCTCTCCCCAGGTAAAGCCAGCTCCACGAGGGAGCCGCCCGCCTGGTGCCCCGCCGGGGGGGGTTTGTCTGCTCACCAGCCAGCTCCTCTCTCCCCTTACCAGTTTTCTCCATGTGGGAGCCGCCCGCCCGCTTCTCCGGGGGTTCAGGGGGAGGGATGTTCAGCCAGTCGCCTGCTCCTCTCATACAGCTCCACGAGGGGGCCACCCGCCCGCTTCTCCCATCGCTCATACCGGGGGGAGGGGGGCATCCATCCTCCACCCACCCTCCTTCCCCTCGGCTTCATCTAGTCAGGGAGCCACCCGCCCACCTCTCCTGGCGCTCATGCCGGGGGAGGGGGGCCGTCCATTACCTTAGCCACTTCTTCCCCTTGGCTTCCTCTGATCAGGGTCCTCCCGCCCGGCGCTCATGCCGGGGGGGAGGGGGGCCATCCATCCTCCTTCCCCTTGGCTTCCTCTGATCAGGGTCCTCCCCGCCCGCTTCTCCCGGCGCTCATGCGGGGGGGAGGGGGGGCGTCCGTCTTTTACCTCAACCATTTTCATCCTAGTGTGCCTGCCAGAGCTGTGGGGGCTGCCCGCTTCTCCCGGTGCTCATGCCAGGGGGAGCACGTCCATCCATCATCCACCCACCCTCTTTCCCCACGGCTCCATCTGGTCAGGGTGCTGCCCACCCACTTCTCCCGGCTCCCATGCCGGGGGGGGCGTCCATCCAACCATTACCATAGCTGGGTGCAGTCCCGCATAGTGGGGGGGCCGCCCACTTCTCCCATTCATCCCTCTGTTCCTGACAGCATTGTGGGGGCCGCCCGCCGGGGGGGGGCCTTCTGTCCGTTCATCCATCCTCCAACCACCCACTTTCCCCTCAGCTCCATCTGTCCAGGGTGCTGCCCACCCGCTTCTCCCCGCTCCCATGTGGGGGGAGGGGGAGTCGTCCGTCCATACATACATCTATCCTCCACCCACCCACTTGCCGCTCACCCGTCAGTTCACCTCCCTGGTACCATGCTGTGCATCATGGAGGGGACGCCCGCACGTCTCCCAGTTCTCATGGGGGCGCTCGCCCGCCTGCTCACCTCCCGGTATTCACGTAGGGCTTTATGTGGGGAGGGGAGATCCCCGCACGCCTCCCGGGCATCCACCGCTTCAGTCAAAAGTGTTCATATCGTGGCATTTCGGCCCCAGGATTTCTGTCATAGCGTTTTGGCACAGGTTTTCTGTTTAGGCGTTTAGTCTCAGCGTTTGTTTTCTGTCATAGCATTTTTTCTGTCATAGTGTTTCTGCCCCAGCATTTCTGTTGTAGTGTTCTGCCCCAGCATTTCTGTCATGGCGTTCGGCCCCATTGTTTGTCATGATGTTTCTGCCCTGGCAGTTCTGTCGTAGCGTTCAGCGTTTCTGTCGTAGCGTTCTGACCAGCATTTCTGTCGTAGCGTTCTGCCCAGCATTTCTGTCGTAGCGTTCTGCCCAGCATTTCTGTCGTAGCGTTCTGCCCAGCATTTCTGTCGTAGCGTTCTGCCCAGCATTTCTGTCGTAGCGTTCTGCCCAGCATTTCTGTCGTAGCGTTCTGCCCAGCATTTCTGTCACAACGTTCTGCCCCGCATTTCTGTCACAGCGTTCTGCCCCGCATTTCTGTCACAGCGTTCTGCCCAGCATTTCGGTCATAGCGTTCAGCATTTCTGTATTAACGCTCTGCCCTAGCATTTCTGTCATAGCGTTCAGCATTTCTGTCTTAACATTCTGCCATAGCAATTCTGTCATAAGCGTTCAGCATTTCCATCTTAGCGTTCTGCCCTAGAATTTCCGTCTTAGCATTCTGCCCGGCATTTCTGTCATAGCCTTCTGCCCCAGCATTTCTGTCTCGGCGTATAGTCTCGGCATTTCTGTCATAGCGTTTCTGACCCAGGATTTCTGTCATAGCGTCTCTGCCCCGGGATTTCTGTCATAGCGTTTTTCTTCATTCGGTCATGGCGTTTTCTGTCACAGTGTTCTGCCCCAGCTTTTCTGGCTCGGCATTAAGTCTCAACTTTTTATGTCTGCATATCTGTCATAGCGTTTCTGCCCCAGGATTCTGTCTTTGCATTTCTGCCATCAGTATTTCAGTCTCAGCGTTTCTATCATTGCGTTTCTGTCATGGCATTTCTGCCTCAGCGTTTCTGCCCCAGGATTTCTGTCATCGCATTTCTGCCTCAGCGTTCTGTCAGAGCATTTCTGCCTCAGGATTCTCGGTCATGGCATTGCTGCCCCAAGGTTTTCTGTCATGGCATTTCTGCCCCAAGGTTTTCTGTCATGGCATTTCTGCCCCAAGGTTTTCTGTCATGGCATTTCTGCCCCAAGGTTTTCTGTCATGGCATTTCTGCCCCAGGGTTTCTGTCATGGCATTTCTGCCCCAGGGTTTCTGTTATGGCATTTCTGCCTCAGCGTTTGTCTTTGCATTTCTGCCCCAAGATTTCTGTCACAACGTTTTTGCCTCAGTGTTCAGTCTCAGCATTTCTTCCATAGCATTTCAGCCTCAGCAGTTCTCAGAGGGGCATTGTTGTTCAGTCACGGCATGTACTCCGGTAGCTGTTTTCATCTTTGTCGTTTGTCATGTCTCATCGTTGTTTATTCATGTTTGTACCTGGGTCAGTTAGCTAGGGCTCACATGTCAGCATCTGTCACGTCTACAGATCCATACGGGCTGAGGTTTTGTTTGTTAATGATTGTTGACCACAATCTTCTCGCCCGTATACCATACGTCATACGATGCACGTTCATTCACCACACCTGTACGATTACTCACCATGGTCTGTGGGTACACCAGCCCTGAGTTTTTAGTTAATTACCTGCCTCTGCGTGGTAGGTTACTCTGGCTCACTCACTACTTACATGGGGGGGGTCCGTCATCAGGTTCATTCACGCGCAGTGGTCTTGTCAATTCTGCTCATATTTCCATTCTTAGGTAGGCACAGAGGGGCGTTGTTCTCATGTCTTGTCTGTCATTTCTCTTGTTCGTGTTATCAGGTTGGGCTGTATTGGCATCCATCATCCCCTTGTTGGTCCTTAAGTGGTAGGTTTGGGCAAACGTCGTCATGATTCGGGATTCCACTCTCGGCTCTGATCTCTTGTCCAGGAGGTGGTCCGGAAAACTGCTCAGGGACGTCAGTCCAGGCATCTTTTCCGTTCCCCAGCCGGTTCCAGGTAGGGGGGTTTCAGTCACTTTGGGTATGACTGTTTTATGCCATGGGACTCATTTCCCCGGGGTGGAGTCTGGCCGTCCTTCCTCGGTTCAGGATTCATACTCGGTTGCCAGGTCACAGGCTGAAGCACGACTGGATCATATCCGGCTGGACCAGTATTCTGTGTCTGGCTTAGTTTCGTCATGTTGACAATGCTTATTGCCATAGTGCATGGGCCTCATCCAACTACTCCATCACATCCTTCAGGTATTTAGCATTTTGAACTCCTGCCAGTTGTCCTTTGGCACTCACCCTTGCACTTTCCCATACCAGTATGGGTAGGTCAGGGCTTGGGGGGATTCACTGAGCACTTCTCTGGTGTCCGGTTGAAGTTTCGATCTTCTCAGCTATCATTTCGCAGGGGCTCCTCGGGACAGCCATTGCTCTCCTTCCTCGACACATCCTCTCATTCACACGCAGTTCATTCTCATGTCTGGGTCGTCTCAGGCTTCATCCAATGGTTCACGGGATGTTTAGTTGGGTTCTGGGTAGCTTCACAGGTTCTATAGAGGGTTCTGTATAATCACCATGTCAGGAGTCGGGGGAAGTTTCTCCTGTCATAGTGGACACTTATCGGATATATACTGTTGCAATCCGGGCGCGCGCTTCTCCACTTGATGGATTGTCACCTTCCCTTCTTCACCTAAATTTGCCTTTTGGCCCTCTTTTCAGGCATACTGACCAATCAGGCCAAGGCACACCTCAGGCCTAGGTGCTTAGGAGTATCACTTTCTCACTCGAAGACTCTGACTACAAACAAAGGTACGAACTTCAGTGAGGGAACATGAAGTCGGAGGTTGCGAGATGACAGCCAGGCCCTGTCCCCAACCTGGTAGGAAGGTGCAGGCAGGCGTCTGTGGTCAGCATGGAGTCTGTACCTATCATTAGCATTACGCAAAGCATCCTGGACTTGTGCCCAAGTGGAACGAAGACCATGGAGATGCTCCTCTAATGCAGGAATACTCTGCGGAACAAACGAGTCAGGCAACATGGAAGGTTGGAAACCATAATTCGCCATAAATGGGGACAATCAGGAAGCAGAATTCAAGGCACTGTTGTGAGCAAACTGCCTACGATAATAGGTCTGACCAGTTGTTATAATAGTCAGAAATATAGCAACGTAGGAATTGCTCCAAGGACTGATTGGCTCGTTCTGCGGCCCCATTAGACTGCGGGTGACACACAAAGGAGAAAACAAGCTGAAATCCCAACTGCGCACAAAAGGCTCGCCAGAACTGGGAAACAAACTGACTACCCCTGTCCGAGACAATCATCTTGGGTAGCCCATGTAAGCGAAAGATCTCCCGAACAAAATGGAAGCCAGTTCCTTAGAAGTGGGCAACTTCTTAAGTGGAATGCAATGACACATCTTTGAGAACCAGTCAACCACCATAAGGATAACAGTGTTGCCTTGGGAGTTGGGTAACTCCACAATGAAATCCATAGACAGGTGGGTCCAGGGCCTCTCTCCATTGGGTATGGGTTGTAGGAGGCCCACTGGAAGGTGTCGTAGAGTCGGGAAATGTTTTAATGCAGCGCATACTCTTCTTTATAAATGTGAACAAAAATGTGTAGCGCTAATAAAGTTGAGTATATTGAAAAATAATTAACTTGTGTAAACAGTATCTAAACCGTGATGGTGACACTAAAAAATAAAAAATAGAAGAAATGTATGTAATGAAACATATATCTATTTATGTGATTATATGGACAATTATAGCCACAGAAATCGCTGTAACCTTTATACCAAATAGTCACTGCTAGACTGTATTAAAAAAAAACAATGTGAATGGTACTAGTGACGGGAATATATCTGTGGATCACAGTAAACATCACATCACTAGTGCCGAATAAAAAAAATTTATAAATAGAAAAATCGGAATCGACACATCGTGAATGAGTGATCCTAAAAATCACAGCATACCAAAAATTTACAAAAGTGAATAAATAAAATAAAAATGACAACACCACGTGCCTGATGTGCCAAGATAATGTATGTCATAAACATAAACAGATGTTATCATGTAGATATGTTATGCATCTAGAGTCCGTATCATTATACAGGATGAGGGTTCATGGAGATGAAACCATAATACTGTAAATATTTCTAATCTTAAACGCTTCTCGGAGAACGCTGGAAGTGCGCTGACATATATGGTCCTGTCTTCTCATCAAAAAGCTTCAAGTGAAGAAAGATGAAATACCCTTACCAGAAATGGTGGACTCACAGGCCATCAGCGGTGAGTCAAATGTGCTTATACCGCCAATCGGTGATAGTGGATCTAATCCCGACTGATTGGATCCTGCGAGCCACACAAAACTTAGTAAAGCACTACTCAGCTGCGTGCGTTAAACACGTCTCATACGCGTGCAAAATGACCAATGTAAAAAGGATTACGCTGCGCTAGAGTGTGTTAGACATGTTACTAAATTATAGCATGATAGAACAACTGCGTCTAAATAAACGCATGTGGATGTGGGAAACACAATATCGCTACAAGGTAAGCGGACCTAATAATAGATAAATACTCTGAATACAAATGTGAAAATTGACAAATGCATATAAACGCATCAAAATATAAATGCAAATTCAAATGTAAAATATGACAGATTAACGCATCAACGTGCACAGGTACTTACCCTGAAAATTAGTAATATTGAGTCTTTATTGAGGGAGGACACTTTGGACAAGGCCTTGTCTACAATATACAAACAACTGTTCGGTGAGGGGGGAGATCTCCTTGCAAAGTGTAGGGCGATGTGTTCCCCCAGATGGACGGGGATGACTGGGTCGATGTATGGGACATTAATGTTACTAGATTGGTTTCTGATAGAGACCAACTCATTCAATTTCAATTCCTTCGTCGCATATATCTTACTCCAGCTAAGATGTTCCCTTCCCGGTCACCTAGTTGCTGGTGGTGCAGTTCCCTCACTGCTGATTTCACGCATATCTTCTGGAATTGCCCGAACATTCAAGCATTTTGGACGGGAGTTACAGAATGTATAGCAGAAGTAACAGCCATTCCTATACAGCCCACAATAGAGGTGTGCCTTTTGGGGCTGGTGGACAATCTAGCCCCAAAGAGAGTAACTCGTACTTTGCTAACGATCCTGATCTATTATGCTAGAAAAATGATAGTGTTGTCTTGGAAAAACCCTAATCCTCCATCTGTGTCAGCGTGGAAGGGTGTGGTGAATAGGGCTGCACCTTTATACAAGGCTACATACACTAGCAGGGGCATACCACAAAAATTTGATAAAGTGTTAGAGCAGTTGGATGAATAGTGAAACTACGTTGGCAGATTGAGTGGTAGCTAATGGAATATGTGTACAGTGGGTTTTAACATGTAACTATCTGACATATCTTAAATCTTTCATTAACTGTTATTTTGATAAGGTAGCCTAATTACTATTATCTTAGTTTTTTCTTTTTCGAAGGTCTGGAGGAAGGAGGAGAGAGTCAATGCTGAAGAAATGTAAATAGTTTATTTTGTGTGTGACCCAATGGGTCTTGTATGTATCTGTTATGTTAAAAAAGCAATAAATAAAACTTTAAAAAAAAAAAGTGCACAGGTACCAATAAGCATAACTGAATCACAACATTACTAGTGCAATGAATAAATGAATATAAACGCATCAAAGTGCAAATGTGAAAATTGACAAATGCATATAAAACGCAGCAAAGTATAAATGCAAATTCAAAAGTGAAATAAGACAGATTAAACGCATCAAAGTGCATAGGTACCAATAGGCATAACTGAATCACAGCATTACTGCAATGAATATAAACGCATCAAAGTGTAAATGTGCCAATATGCATAACTAAATGACAATATTGCTCAAATGTGCAAAATATAAACTCATAAAGTGCAAATAAACATACTTATTACAATATAAATATATATATGAGCATGTAAAAAGTGCTAAGTGCAAAAAATACAAAACAAAAAGTAATCTGATCGGATGTTCTTGACAGAAGGGGAGCCTGGAGCGTTACTCGTCACCAGAGGGGATGAGCTGAGCCTGGACTTCCTGCTGTCTTGATTTGCTGTCCCAGGGCTGGCTTTGATCATCAACCGAGCTCCGCTCAAAGATAGTTCCCATAGTGTAAAGGAAAAAAGAGAACCTCAACATAGTGTAAATCCGACAAGGATAAAGGATTTATTGAAATTAAAAAGTTATCCAACATTCAGTAAAAATATGGGCAGTAAAAATTCGGTTCAATTGAACTAAAAAGCGCAGTAAAAAAGTGGCTGGGGTAGCAAATAGGCCAATGCGTTTCATCCTCATAGACTTCTGCTGGGGTCATGCTAGAATAATGAAGTTGTTTTGCTGCTGATATTCACACAGAGTTCTTAAAAAATGATTTCTTTATTATTTCTCGTGATCTCCTGAATGTTTTTTTTTTTTTCGTCAGATCTCCATAATAACGTTTTTAATTTTTGTTTATTGGTTTTTTTTATCAAGATCTCCTGCTTTTTTTTTCTATTGCTCTCCATAATATTGTTTTTCGTTTTGTGTCAAGGTACCACAACACCATTATTATCTTGTATTTTTTTAACCTCAAGGAGGTTGGTTGGTGTTGGTGTCCCTTGTTAATTTGACATTGCATTTAGGAAATGTACCTGCCTACTCACAAACAAACTGTCCTTTTTTAAGTAAAACACACAGGCAAGTATTTGTGAATCCAAAAAAGCCATTTATTATGGGTCATAATAAAATAAAGAGGAAGGCAACGCTGGAAAAAATTGTGAGGTTGGCAAAGCCTTTGTACCCCAGGGCACACATCAACTATTTTACAGCCAAAGTTGGTAGCATGAGGAGTCCATATAATAGTGAGCACAATCCGGTTCCGGACTACAAGAGATCAATTGTGAAATTGGCAAAACCTTTGTACCCCAGGGCACACACAACTATTTTACAGCCAAAGTTGGTAGCATGAGGAGTCCATATAATAGTGAGCACAATCCGGTTCCGGACTACAAGAGATCAATTGTGAAATTGGCAAAACCTTTGTACCCCAGGGCACACACAACTATTTTACAGCCAAAATTGCTAGCATGAGGAGTCCATATAATAGTGAGCACAATCCGGTCCTGGACAAGAGATCAGGAACAGCAGAAGATGACTTATGTCCCCAGGCTGTGGTCACACCATAACATGCGTCTTTTGTCAGACCAGACTGAACCCAGGCCATCACACTCTTGTCTTCCTTCCAGGCTTGCTTAGAGGCTGTGGTTTTGGAGTTGTGGCAGGAGGTGGAGGAGAAGGAGGAGGATGGTCGAACTCACACAGATGTGTTTTGTTTGTGAGTTGGCCCCTCAACCCCTTATTTAGGGACAGATACATAATTTCCTCACAGATAAGGCATTGACCCTCCTCCATTTCCTGTATTTAGCATGCAGCCATGGAGGCAAAGGCCTCTTGAAGAGTGGGGGTGGTTCTGAGGGCAGCATTAGCCTCCCGAATCAGCCCAAGCGCTTCCTCCTCCACGTTACTCCCCTTCCTGGGCCTTTAGGTTGGAAGGCGGAGGGGAGGGACCTGGTATAGTCAGGCTACTGGGCCACCTCCTGGCTGCCACCTCCTGGCTACCACATTCCACGCCCTCCTCCTGGCTGAGGCTTTCCTGTGTATGAAAAAGGGACATAGTTTTATATTTTTATTCATCAATCACACACAATTTTCAGCTCATGACTGTTGCAAATTGAATATTAACAAATAGAAAAGACTATCCTTCTGACCCCAGCATTTTTCATTGTTGTCCCAAACATTTTTGGCCGCTACTGTCTATTGATATGTAAAACACTTTATTAAATCAGCAATTAGTAATCAATAACAACATCTAGGTAACATCATTAATTTTACAACAAGAAATCTGTAGAACAATGCTATACCTGGCTCAAGCTGGGCTCCTCCACTTCTTCCTGGCTGGACGTCGGAAGCCTCAGTTGGGGTGGAAGGAAGCCTGGAAGGAAGAGTGGAAGGCAGGGTTGAGAGTTATTGCCTGACTTCAGTCTGGTCTGACAGAAAACAAAGACTCTCATAGTACCAGAGCCTGGGTACATAAATGAGATCGGAGTTGTGGGGAAAGACTGCGCTACAACTTATAATACAAAGGAAAAAAAAAGCTGCCAACACTCAAACATACAAGGTTCTATGTGAATATTAAAGTGGCAGTGTGGCGCTAATAAAAAAAATAACGTGTATCCTGGATGTGATAAAACTAAAACCAAATGTAATGTGCCAATGCACCATAACATTACAGAAACGAAAATAGGCTTTGCTCAACACAGTGAGTGTATGAAACATAAAACAAAAGTCCACAAAGATGTGAAGTGGTGGGTTCTTCCCATGAGGGTGTCTCCAATCACATGGGAGTAGTGAATCGCTTGTCTGTAGTCACTATCAATAGCACTTCAAAGGTAAATAAATACTCTTACCAGCTGTGGTGGACCCTGAGTGTCATACAGGCTTGAGATCCTATGAGGTATGGGTCAGATGCTGCTCAGGTACTGGATACAGTGGGGTCAGACGGGTCTGATATGGTGTCCCCAACTCTCGGTCCATGGGTTCCACAGATACTCTGCAATCCAAACGATCGTCTCCCAAAGCGCTTCCTCATAGGCTCCAAAGGATGAACATATAGAAAAAAGGGGGAAGGAGGACTGCAGATAGTGCAGGTCAAACCAGGTGGTTTATTGGTAATAAATCAGGTATCAAAAAAATGGTACAATAAAAGTGATCACAAAAAAGTAGTAAAAAGGATAAAAGCAATGTGGGGTACAAGGAATGCTGGCCCAACGCGTTTTGACACTAGAAGGTCTTCAACTGGGGCAAAACTGTGTCCCCTCACATTGCCATTAAATAAATAAACTTCCTGAGCCAATAATCCGTCCTCTAAGGGGGCGGGGCTAGGCAAATACCCAAATGACATGCTCTGCAGAAAGAGCTCATTCATAACTACAAGGGTATATCAGACAAAGCAGATATAATAACATAAAACATTCAAAAATTATTAGGGAAATTAATTTTTTAAAAGACTAAACTCCATGGTCTGCTTAAAAATGGAGACCGGCGTATAGTAGTGCGCTCCAGGCCTCGACTTGAATTGCCATCACATGACAATGGCTGGCTAATAAGACGCGGTCTCAGAGGACACGTTACCAAGCGTGGTTGATGTTGGGAGTGCACGGAGCCTGGTGCCGTGCGTAATAAATGCGGATGCTGAGTGGGGTCGAGCCACGCATTGCCGTGATCACAACAATCGGTGCCCACCTGTCTGCCAATCGGTGATCAGTGTCCATTTGCACACCTTCACAATCAGTGCCCACCTGTGCCACTTCATCAGTGCCCACCTGTACCACTTCATCAGTGCCCACCTGTGCCACTTCATCAGTGCCCACCTGTGCTGCCTCAGTGCACATCTGTGCAGCCTCATCATTGCCCATCTGTGCCACCTCATCAGTGCCCATCTGTGCCCAGCTGTGCCACCTCATCAATGCACATTTGTGCCATCTCAGTGCACATCTGTTCTGCCTCAGTGCCCACCTGTGACACCTCATCAGTGCCCACCTGTGCCACATCAGTGAGCACCTGTGCCACCTCATCAGTGCCCACCTGTGCCAATCAGTGCTCATCTGTTCCGCCTCATCAGTGCACATCTGTTCCACCTCATCAGTGCACATCTGTTCCACCTCATCAGTGCCCACCTGTGCCAATCAGTGCCCACCTGTGCCGCCTCATCAGTGCACACCTGTTCCACCTCATCAGTGCACATCTGTTCCACCTCATCAGTGCCCACCTGTGCCACCTCATCAGTGCCCACCTGTGCCACCTCATCAGTGCTCACCTGTGCCACCTTATCCGTGCACATCTGTTCCGCCTCATCAGTGCACATCTGTTCCGCTTCATCAGTGCCCATCTGTGCCACCTCAGTGCCCATCTGTGCTCATTAGTGCCGCCTCATCAGTGCAGGCTTAGCACACACCTGTGTAGTCGCATCACCACCAGCAACCATGTCCAAAAGATGCTTTTACGTCGAGGAGGCATTCCAAATACTTTCCCAGGCCGACGAGAGCAACGGGGAGCTCTCTTTTTCAGATTCCCTTTCAGACTCCGATTCTGAGTCAGACATAAATTATGAGCCAGTCCTCAGTAGTGGAACACTGAGTGACTCAGAGGAGGAAGATATTCGGCCTGCCAAACGAAGGTGTTCTGGTGAGGAGGCAGTGGCATCCACCAGCACCGCAGTGCCATCCACCATCACCGCAGTGCCATCCACCAGCACAGCAATGCAATCCACCAGCACAGCAGTACCTCAGCAAGAAAGGCCAAGGACCCATGCCAGCCTTCCCTATGCCCTGCAGAACCCCTTGTGGCTTCCTCCTAATTCAGGAGAAGCCAACATTCCCCCTTTCACTGCCCAGCCAGGAGTCCAGGTGGGCACAGAATTTTTCCCCATTAATTTTTTTGATGTAATTTTTACCGAGGACATGCGATCAAATATTTTGGCCCAGTGCAACCTTTATGCACAGCAATTTATTTTAAATAATCCAACGTCCTACTTTGCCCATCCCTACGAGTGGAGAGACCTAACGGTGGAGGAGTTGAAGGTTTTTTTCGGCCTCACATTTTATATGGGACTCACCAAAAAAAACACTTTGATGTCCTATTGGTCAACCCACCCTATCCACCACATGCCAATTATCTCCAAGGCAATTCCCAGAAACAGATACCTCATGATAATGAAGTTCCTTCATTTCAATGACAATACCCAGTGCCCTCCCCGAAATGACCCAAATTATGACAGGCTTTTCAAAATTCGTCCGCTTCTAAATTATTTTTCTGAAGTATTCCCCCAGCTGTTTACCCCGGACCAAAACATATGTGTGGATGAGTCCCTTGTTAAATTTAGTGGCAGGCTTAAAATAAAACAATTTATTCCCAGTAAAAGGGCCCGCAATGGGGTGAAGGTATACAAATTATGTGACCGAGTCACAGGGTACATATATGCCTTCAAAGTGTACGAAGGGAAGGACACCCAGCTGCAACCCCCTAATTGCCTAGACTACTTGGGATCAAGCGGGAAAATTGTTTGGGACCTCATATACCCCCTACTGGAAAAAGGCTACAATTTATACATAGAAAACTTCTACACATCTCTGCCCCGTTCCACAACCTTCACCGGAAGAAGACGCCAGCATGTGGCACCGTATAAAAAAGAACCGGAAGGGCTTTCCTCAAAGTCTTGTCAATAAGAAATTGAGAAAAGGAGAAAAAGGCAGGTCTATGAAACAACGAGATTTTGGCAGTGTAGTGGAGGGACAAAAGGGATGTCTACATGTTGTTTTCAATCCACAATGATACCTTCGTGGAAATCCCTAGAAGGAATGGCCCCATACAAAAACCTAAATGCATCTATGATTATAATTTGTTTATAGGGGAAGTCGACTTCAGTGACCAAATGCTGGAACCATACCTTGCCACAAGACGGACGGACATACCATTGGTATAAAAAAGTCACAATTTATTTTTTTCAATTGACCATTTACAATAAATATGTAATTTATCGTAACTCCACCCAGAACCCCAAACGTTTCCAATTTTTTTTTGTTTTCTCAATCCTAGATTAGGGTCTGGAGACTCGAAGGCTTCAAAAGAGATTTGGGTGGGAGAAGCCTCTACCCCTGTCCCCATTCTGTCCTGAACGACGCCCTACTTCTGCCTGTAGGACTTACTGCCGTCATGCTTCTGCCTGTCGCACTGACCACACCACATGGACCTGCCTACTACCAGGACCAATATTTTTGGCACTGCTGACAATATCTCTGCCTGCACTGATCCTGGACTTTATATGGACAGTAATCCTGCCTGCTGCCTGGACAATTGTGTTCGCCATTGCTGACCAAGTCCCTGCCTGCTGCCTGGACCAGTGCTATCCTCCTGTGTACGCTACTACAACCACAGGTAATCTTTTGTTTACGCTTTGCTCAGCATAATGTATTTTGAGGTGTAATTCTTGGTATGTGCATGCTATGTGTCCCTGGAACACCTGACGGTGTTCCTTGCATGTTGGATCTCTGTATGTGGCCAGGCTGTGTAGAAGTCTCACACATGTGGTATCGCCATACTCAGGAGGAGTAGCAGAATGTATTTTGGGGTGTTATTTTTGCTATCTAAATGCTATGTGTTGGAAATATCTTATAAACGGACAACTTTGTGTAAAAAAAATGCATTTTCATTTTTTTCCCACATTTTACAAAAACTTCTGGAAAAAAAATGAACAGTTCAAAAGACTCATTATGCCTCATAGATTATACGTTGGGGTGTTAGCGTTCCAAAATGGGGTAATTTTGTGGGTGTTTCCATTGTCCTGGTGCTACAGGGCCTTCAAAATTGTAATAGGTGGTTGAGAAATGTAATGTGTAATTTATGTTCCTAGAACACCTGGTGGTGCTCCCTGCATGTTGGGCCTCTGTATGTGGCCAGGCAGTGAAAAAGTCCCACACATGTGGAATCGCTATACTCAGGACTAGCAGAATGTATTTTGGGGTGTCATTTGTGGTATACACATGCCATGTGAGAGAAATAAGCTATTACAATGACAATTTTGTGGTGGTGGGGGCGGAGATCTCAATTTTGCAAAGAATTGTGGGAAAAATTTACAACTTCAAATAACTCATAATGCCTCTAACTAAATACCTTGAAATGTCTACTTTCCAAAAAGGGGTTATTTGGGGGGGCATTTGTACTTTCCTGGCTTGTTAGGGTCTCAAGAAATGAGATAGGCCACCAGTACATCAGATGTGATAATTTTTGTATGATTTGCACCATAGCTTGTAGACTCTAAAACTTTCACACAGACCAAATAATTTCCACTAATTTTTGGTTATTTTTACCAAAGATATGTAGCATTATAAATTGTGGCCAAAATTTATGAAGAAAAATTACTTTTTTGCAAAATGTTATCACAGAAATTAAGAAAAATTCTTTTTTTTTCAAAATCTTCTGTCTTTTTTCATTTATAGCGCAAAAAATAAAAAACCCAGAGGTGATCAAATACCACCAAAAGAAAGCTCTATTTGTATGAAAAAAAGGACGAAAAAAATCATGTGGGTACAGTGTTGCATGACTGAGTAATAGTCATTCAAAGTATGAGCACTGAAAGCTAAAAATTGGTCTGGATAGGAGTGGGGTTTAAGTGCCCAGTAAGCGTAAAGTGGTTAAAGGAGACTGATGCCCAGGCCTCTTGCTGTTCGGTCTACAACGTTTCCTGGAGATCCCAGCTGCCTGTTTGTTCCTGTATACCTGTTCCTGTTTGACCCGGCTTGTCCCTGACTATCCCTGCCTTCTGCCTGCTTTCGATTCCAGCTTGTCCTGACTACGCTCCTGTCTTCTACCTGGTCTCCTTGCTGCCCGCCTGCTACCGACCCGGCCTGCACCACGACCCTGCTTCTGAACTTGTACCTGATCTGCCTGCCTGCTACCGACCTGGCCTGTCCTCACCTGCTTGTGCTCCGATCTACAGAGCACCTCCCTCTCTGACTGCTGTGACCGGCTTCCAGTTGTTCCTGTCTTCTACCAGTCTGCAGTTCCAGTCATCTTCTGCACTGCCAGTACCTTTGCAGAGTCTTCTGGGACCCAGCACAGCTCCAGCACCAGAGTTCCTGTCAGGCAATTGTGCCACGCTGTACTCCCGAGCCTCCTGTTTGTCCTATCAGGGGTTCTCGAGTCAGAGTTGTAAGAGAGGCCTCTCCCTGCATATCAGGCTCCACCATCAGGTATGTGACAGTACCAAACAGCCATGTCCGAGCCCGCCGCACAGAGCCTCCCCTTTGGATGAACTTTGCTGACATCTTGCTGAACTGGCCCAGGCGGTCAAGGACTTGCAAGGAGGCTATACTCGATTAGAGGGGCATATCCAGGACTTATCTTCTCCTGCTTTTAGCTTATCTGGGACTTCTGCTACTCCCTCCGTAATAATGCTGCTGTCAGGGGCATGTCAGCAGTCGTCGGGTGAATCTGCGTGCACGTAGGTCTACAAGGAATGTTTCTAGGCGAATTCAGCTAAATTCCCCACCAGGGGGCGCCGGCGCGCTCCCGCGTGTGCCCGTATGCGCGTTCGCGGGTGCGCGCGCGCGCCCGTTCACGCTAGCGCCGTTTGGCGCCGAGGGCCCTTTAAAAGAGTGACAGGTGCTCATGTCAGGTGCTGTTCGTCTGCAGCTCTGCACCTGAAAGTTCCTGTATCTGCCTGTCTGTTGTTTGCTATTGACGCGGCTACGTCTGACCACTCTCCAGTCTCCAATCCGACCCGGCTTGCCTGACCTTGCTTACTCTGCTACCTGTTACATAGTTACATAGTAGGTGAGGTTGAAAAAAGACACAAGTCCATCAAGTCCAACCTATGTGTGTTGCCGAACTCCTGCCTGTCTGACTACCTTTGGATCATCCCTCCTGTTTATACCTGCCTGATCTCCTGCCAAAACGGACTGTCTGACCTTGCTTGCCTGTGTCCTGTTACGCTGCTCCCAGCCTGCTTGTTTTGCATCCAGCTGCTGTCTTCGCATCTGTCTGCCTGCCTCTACCTGCCTGCCTACCAGCCTGCACCAGTTACCTGCATTCGCAGCTCAGCCATCCCTGAGGGACATCCTTCCAGTTCCGGTGTCTGCTTCTGCTGGAACCTGCATCAGGCCCTCCTACCCACTGTGCTCAGGAGACCACTGTTCCCACCTCCAGCGGCTCCTGAACCAGCGCTTAAGAGAGGTCTCCTTCTACCAGTCAGGCTCAACTACCAGGTACCTCACAGTACGAACAGCCATGACTGAGCCTGCAGGAGAGACCTCTCCCATTCAGGAGATCTGTACGCACTTGGCAGCCCTCACTCAAGCAGTAAAGACTTTACAGGACAGTTATAACAGACTGGAGGGTCAAGTGTTAAACCTCAGTGGTCCTGGTGGTGTGGCTCCTGCTCCCGCAGCCGCTCCAGTACAGGCTGCTGCACCACCCTCCGTGGTCATGCTTCCACCGGAACCAAGAGTCCCTGTTCCTGAAAAGTTTTCTGGTGACCGAACTAAGTTTTTGGCTTTCCGCAGCGCTTGTCAATTTTACTTCGGATTACAGCCACGGA
Source organism: Lithobates clamitans (assembly GCA_037952925.1). Classification (NCBI taxonomy): domain Eukaryota; kingdom Metazoa; phylum Chordata; class Amphibia; order Anura; family Ranidae; genus Lithobates; species Lithobates clamitans. Next base: position 642,169 of record JBBGZY010002305.1, read on the forward strand.
CTTCTTCCTTGGAAGCCACCAAAGTGGGATTTGTCATATCCCTCCTCCAGGGGGAACCCCAGACCTGGGCCCACCGCTTGCTGGAAACCAACGCTATTCAGATCCAGACTCTACCCGCCTTTTTTGAAGCCATGGCCCAGCTTTATGAGGACCCTCAGCGGGCTGCCACCGCTGAGGCAGCTTTGATCGCGCTCCAGCAAGGCCGTAGGCCGGCCGAGGACTATGTCATGGACTTTTGACGCTGGAGCGCGGACACTCAATGGAATAACGCAGCCCTACGCCACCAGTTCCGCATGGGGTTATCTGAGGGTCTTAAGGATGAACTTGCCCAGGTGGGAATGCCTGACACCTTGGAGGAGCTTATTGCCATTACTATCCAAATTGACCGACGCCTTCGGGAGCGCTGGTCTGAACGATCTTCTCAACAAACTCGACCTATGTGGATGACCGCAAGAGTCCCGCTGCCTGCCTCCCGGTATCTACCCTCTGCGGGGCCAAGTCCAGTCAACCAAACAACTGATGCTTCTGAACCTATGTAACTGGGACTTATGCGTACTACTCTGACCCCTGAAGAACGGGCCCGCGGGCGCCAACTGAACCTTTGTCTCTATTGTGGCGGGACGGGCCACTATGTGAACAACTGCCCAGTGAAGATCCGTAAGTGTTTTCCTTCAACTTCAACCAGTTTATCCGCTTTAACAGCCAATGCCACTCAACTTGTTCTCCCTCTCTCATTACAGCTCCAGGGAAGAACAATTCAAGTCAACGCCATTGTTGATTCCGGGGCATGTAGCTGTTTTGTTGACTCTGCTTTTGCTACTCAACAAGATCTTCCTTTAAAGAATAAGACACATAGACTTTCAATTTTTCTGGCCGATGGGTCCCATATAAGATCTGGACAGGTCTCTTAAGAAACCCTTCCTCTGTCTGCTACCTGTTCATCTCAGCACCGAGAGTTCCTAGTCCTGGACGTTATCTCATCACCACTTTTCCCAATCATTTTGGGTATGCCCTGGCTTCAAGCCCACAATCCTCTTGTTAACTGGGCCATGGGCGAGATCAAGTTTCAGTCACCCTATTGCCAAAGACATTGCCTACCTGAACCTGTTAATTCTGCTACTACCTTACTATGTATGGACATTGACCCAGATCTGCTTCAAAACGTACCAGAGGTCTATCAGGACTTTGCGGATGTATTCAGCAAGAAGGGAGCAGACTCTGCCACCCCATCGTCCCTATGACTGTCCAATTGAGCTGCTTCCTGGAGCTGAGATTCCTTTTGGGCGCATCTTTCCGCTATCCGAAAAGGAACAAGAGGCGCTTAAGGTTTACATCAATGAAAATCTTGAAAAAGGCTTCATTCGACAGTCCACTTCACCAGCTGGGGCGGGAATATTTTTTGTCTCAAAAAAGGATCTTACGCTCCGTCCTTGTGTGGACTATCGGGAGCTAAACAAAGTTACGGTCAAAAACCGTTATCCGTTGCCCCTAATACCGGAACTGTTTCAAAAATTAAGGTCCGCCATCATCTTTACCAAATTAGATTTGAGAGGGGCCTACAATCTGGTCCGCATTCAGGCCAGGGATGAATGGAAGACGGCCTTCCGGACCCGTTTCGGACACTATGAATATCTGGTCATGCCCTTCGGCCTTTGCAATGCTCCTGCCACATTTCAGCATCTGGTCAATGATGTGTTTAAGGATTTCCTGGACATCTTTCTAATTGTCTACTTGGACGATATTCTTATCTTCTCCAGTTCACTCGAACAACATAGAGAACATGTCCGTAAAGTCTTGGCCCGACTCCGCCTGCACAGATTGTATGCCAAGGCGGAGAAGTGCGAATTTGAACAAGAAGAGATTCAGTTCCTGGGGTTAGTTATCTCCCCAACCGGCATTAAAATGGATCCTCAGAAAGTATCTGCTGTGTTAGAATGGCCAGCACCCATGGACAAAAAGGGCGTACAATGCTTCATTGGATTTGCAAACTTTTACAGGAAATTTATCAGGGGGTTTTCTGCCATCATCTCCCCCATTACACAGCTAACCAAGCAGAATCTTCATTTCCACTAGAACCAGGAAGCTCAGGGGGCCTTTGAAGAGTTAAAGAGGCGTTTCACGTCGGCTCCGATTCTTAGCCATCCTGACCCATCTTTGCCCTTTATGCTAGAGGTTGATGCCTCCGAAGTAGCTGTGGGTGCTATTATTTCTCAACGACAAGGCAACAAGGACCTGATGCATCCTGTAGGGTTCTTCTCTAGGAAACTTTCGCCGGCTGAGCGGAACTACGATGTGGGGGACCGGGAGTTACTTGCTATCAAGACAGCCTTGGAGGAATGGAGATATTTGCTTGAAGGTGCAGTCCATCCAGTACTGATTTATACGGATCACAAGAATCTGAAATATTTAAGATCTGCTAAAAGACTAAAACCCAGGCAGGCCCATTGGGCTCTATTCTTTACACGGTTTTGCTTCCATATCACCTACCGGCCGGGATCTAAGAATGTAAAGCCAGATGCGCTGTCACGCATGTTTGATAATCCTAAAGACTCTTCTGTACCTGACACTATTCTGCTGGCAAATAGTTTCCTTCTCCTTCAGACAGATCTCCTATCCATGATCAGAGAAGCATCCCCAGAACCTTCAAGTCTCCAGGGGTCCTCCTTAACACCTCGAGATGGACTATTATGGAGGGGAAGTCAAATTTTTGTACCAGAAAACATCAGAGTCAAGGTGCTGACACTTTTGCATGACCATCCACTTGCAGGACATTTTGGGGTCCATAAGACCCTTGAGCTGGTGCAGCGAACTTTTTGGTGGCCTAACCTAAAGGAATTTTGCAGAAAATATGTCAACTCCTGCTCTGTCTGCATCCAGAATAAGACTCCCAGGAACAGAGCTTGGAGACTACTAAGACCATTGCCTATACCAGATAGGCCCTGGAGGATGATAGCAATGGACTTTATAGTTGAATTGCCATGTTCTGAGGGATGTTCGGCGATCCTTGTGGTCGTTGACCGGCTATCCAAAATTGCCCACTTTGTGCCCCTAAAAGGAACACCTTCTGCTGTGGAGACGGCTCGTGTGTTCATTAGGAAAATTGTCAGATTACACGGGATCCCCGCAAATTTAGTGTCCGATAGGGGGGTACAGTTTACTTCACGCTTTTGGAGAGCCCTTTGTGAAAATTTGAAGATTGAACTAGCTCTGTCCTCAGCATACCATCCCCAAACAAATGGGCAAACTGAAAGGACAAATCAGACTCTGGAGCAATACATTAGGTGTTTTACATCTTTTGTGCAAGATGATTGGGTGTCCTTGCTGCCACTAGCGGAATTCGCTTACAATAATGCCAGTCACTCTGCCACGGGTCAATCCCCTTTCTTTGCCAATTATGGGTTTCATGCATCTTTTTTACCAGATTTTCTTTCAGAATCCTCAGTTCCAGCGGTCCAGGACACAGTGCAGTTCCTCAGCCATAATAACCGGATCTTGCAGGAGGCGGTATCCAGCACAAGCGGACAATAAGAGGTTCTTTGATCAGAAAAGAAGAGGAGATCTAAACCTTCAGCTTGGCGACAAGGTATGGTTGTCTACCAATAATATTAGATTAACATGTCCTTCCAAGAAGCTTGCCCCTAAATTTATTGGACCTTTCCCTGTGAAAAGAAAAATTAACGAGGTATCGTATGAATTATGCTTACCTGACTCACTTAAGATACACCCTGTGTTTCACGTGTCACTCTTAAAGCCTGCTGTAGATGATCCTTTTCCTAATAGGGGCACCAGGGTCCCTGAACCAGTTCTGGTGGACGGCAATGAAGAGTATGAAGTGGAATCCATCCTTGACTGCAGAAAGAGGTCTGGGCAAGTACAGTTTTTAATTAAGTGGAAGGGGTATGGTCCGGAAAACAACTCATGGGAACCTGACTGTAATATTCATGCCAAACGTTTGATTCATGCATATTTCTCTGCCCATCCTGAAAAGAAGAGTTATCTGGGCATCCGGAGGCTGCCCGTTGGGGGGGGGCAATGTCAGGGGCATGTCAGCAGTCGTCGGGTGAATCTGCGTGCACGTAGGTCCACAAGGAATGTTTCTAGGCGAATTCAGCTAAATTCCCCACCAGGGGGCGCCGGCGCGCTCCCGCGTGTGCCCGTATGCGCGTTCGCGGGTGCGCGCGTGCGCTCGTTCACGCTAGCGCCGTTTGGCGCCAAGGGCCCTTTAAAAGAGTGACAGGTGCTCATGTCAGGTGCTGTTCGTCTGCAGCTCTGCACCTGAAAGTTCCTGTATCTGCCTGTCTGTTGTTTGCTATTGACCCGGCTCCATCTGACCACTCTCCAGTCTCTAATCCGACCCGACTTGCCTGACCTTGCTTACTCTGCTACCTGTTACATAGTTACATAGTAGGTGAGGTTGAAAAAAGACACAAGTCCATCAAGTCCAACCTATGTGTGTTGCCGAACTCCTACCTGTCTGACTACCCTTGGATCATCCCTCCTGTTTATACCTGCCTGATCTCCTGCCAAAACGGACTGTCTAACCTTGCTTGCCTGTGTCCTGTTACGCTGCTCCCAGCCTGCTTATTTTGCATCCAGCTGCTGTCTTCGCATCTGTCTGCCTGCCTCTGCCTGCCTGCCTACCGGCCTGCACCAGTTACCTGCATCCGCAGCTCAGCCATCCCTGAGGGACATCTTTCCAGTTCCGGTGTCTGCTTCTGCTGGAACCTGCATCAGGCCCTCCTACCCACTGTGCTCAGGAGACCACTGTTCCCACCTCCAGCGGCTCCTGAACCAGCGCTTAAGAGAGGTCTCCTTCTACTAGTCAGGCTCAACTACCAGGTACCTCACAGCTGCCTTCTGAACCTAAGGTCCCTACGCCTGAGAGATTCTCTGGGGAGCGAAGTAAATTCAGGGCCTTCCATAACGCCTGTAAACTCTTTTTGCCCTGCAGCCACGGACTTTTCCTTTGGAGTCCACCAAGTTGGGCTTCGTCATCTATCTTATGCTTGGACACCTTTGGACACCTTTTTCCATGCTTTATCCCAACTATATGAGGATCCTTTTCAGACTGCCACCGCAGAAGCAGCCCTGCACGCCCTTCAGCAAGGCCGCAGAGCAGCTGAGGACTATATCTCTGAGTTCAGGCGTTGGCAGATCGATACGAACTGGAACGATGGCGCTTTGCGTTTCCAATTTCGTATGGGCCTTTCTGAATCCATAAAAGATGAGCTGTCTCGAGTGGGTGTCCCAAAATCCTTGTATGCCCTCATCAATCTCTCCATTCAAATTGACAGACGTTTAAGAGAACGTAGGTCTGAGCGAATCTCCTCGGCTCCAGTACCTACCACCACCTTCCGATGCGATTGGGCCTACTCCGCCCCTCGCTCACGCCAGAGGAGCGCCTACGCCGGCGGGTCAACAACCTGTGCCTCTATTGGGGAGAATCTGGACATTTCATAAGGACTTGCCCCGCAAAACTCCATAGAGGTTCCCCCTCATCTTCTGTTCATGCACCTGTCTTGCCAGGCAACTCTTCCCATCTGGCTATTTCCATCTTTTTGCAGCTCCCAGGGGGGAGTACCCAGGTCAGTGCTATCATCAACTCAGGAGCTTGCAGTTATTTTATGGACTTGTCATTTGCTACCAGATATCAAGTTCCCTTGCGAGCCAAGGCAAAGAGACTTTCTGTGCATCTGGCTGACGGGTCAGCCATTAAATCCGGACCAGTCACACAGGAAACTGTGTCTTTAACCACTACCATTGCCATTAACCATCAGGAGCTACTGTGTCTGGATGTCATCGAGTCTCCCCTGTTCCCCATCATTTTGGGCATGCCCTGGTTACAGGCATATAACCCGCAAATCAATTGGGTCACGGGAAAGATCAGTTTCTGTTCCCTTTACTGCCAGCAACATTGCTTACAGGAACCCAGGTGTGCCCCTTCTCTTCTGCTTTGCCTGGACTCTGATGCTGAACCAGTCAATCTGTTCCGGAGGTATATCATAGCTTCTTGGATGTTTTCAGTAAGAAGGGAGCAGAAGCTCTCCCCCCACATAGAGCCTATGACTGTCCGATTGACCTCCTCCCTGGGGCCGAAATCCCGTTTGGAAGAATTTTCCCTTTAACGGAACTTGAACTAAAGACTTATATAGATGACAACCTAAAGAAAGGGTTTATCCGTCCCTCTACCTCTCCGGCAGGTGCAGGAATTTTCTTCATAGAAAAGAAAGACCATACCTTACGCCCCTGCGTAGACTATCGGTAACTTAACAAAGTCACAATTAAGAACCGGTACCCTCTTCCTTTGGTTCCCGAATTGTTTCAGAGACTTGGGACTGCAGTTATCTTCACAAAATTGGATCTCCACGGAGCCTATAACCTGGTGCGTATCCGAAGCGGTGATGAATGGAAGACTGCTTTCGCACCTGCTTCGGACACTTTGAATATTTAGTGATGCCCTTTGGACTTTGTAATGCTCCAGCTACATTCCAGAATTTTGTAAATGAAATTTTTTAGAGACTACCTTGATCTGTTTGTTATAATATACCTGGATGATATCTTGATCTTTTCCCTATCTCTGGACAAGCATCGTGACTACGTTAAAAATTAAAGTTAAGCTTACCGGTAACGTCTTTTCCTGTAGTCTTTCAGGACAGCCACTATGAGAGATAGTCTCCTCCTCTTCCTTTAGGAAACACTGCGCCAGCCCATAAATTCTTACTTCCCCTGCCGGACCTCAGTTTTTTCAAGATCACCTCCGGTCAGCCGGGGAGACACAAGAACACATTAATAATATTACTATCCAATATCATTACCATGCTGCGTTCTTGTCTTTTGTAAGACCCCCCAAAGTTTCAGGTGGGTAACTAGGGCTGTCCTGAAAGACTACAGGAAAAGATGTTACTGGTAAGCGTAACTTTAATTTTCCCTTTTCGTCATTCAGGACAGCCACTATGAGAGGATAATCAAGCACTTACCAATTAGGGTGGGACTACAGCTTGCAGAACCTTTTGCCCAAAGGCCTGCTCACCTGCCAACACCAGGTCCACTTGGTAATGCTTAATGAAAGTGGAGTAACTGGACCATGTCGCTACCTTGCATATTTGCTCTGGCGTTGCTCCAGCTTTCTCTGCCTGGGAAGTTGCCATGGCTCTGGTAGAGTGCGCCCTTATACCCATAGGTATCTCCTTCCCCGCTAATGAATATGCCTGACCAATAGTTAATCTAAGCCATCTGGCAATCATTCGTCGTGACGCTCTGAGTCCCTTTCTGGTCCCGGAAAACAAAACAAATAAAGAGTCAGACTTTCTTATTGTCTTAGTCATTTCTAGGTATTGTAGGATACAACTCCTTACATCCAAAAAATGAAATTTCAATTCCCTTTCTCCTGAGGGGTTGGGACAAAATGAAGGTAGGACTATTTCCTGGCTTCTGTGAAAACCTGAAGCCACCTTAGGCAAAAATGCTGGATCAGTCTTAAGGACTATCCTGCCTGGAAAAATAACGCAAAAAGGAGGTCTAATTGATAAAGCCTCAATTTCACTGACCCTCCTGGCAGTTGTCACTGCTACTAAAAATACTGTTTTTAAGGTTAGTTCCTTTAACAAACATCTGTCCAAAGGCTCAAAGGGGATTCCCGTTAGGCTCTGTAAGACTAAAGATAGATCCCACCCGGGAAAGGGTGGACCTCGGATAGGTCTCTGTCTGGACAGCGCCCTAAAGAATCTGATTACCCATTGATTGGTGGCCAGAGATTTCTCTAAATAAGCACTGAGTGCTGACACCTGACTTTTAAGGGTACCTATGGATAACCCCTTGTCTGCTCCACACTGCAGAAACTCCAACACAGCTATGGGGCTCTGCGCCTAGAAGGAGTTTCCTACGCACCATAAGGAGCCAAACCTTTTTATAAATCCGGCGCGTCTCTTTTTCCTGCTGTTGAGGAGGGTGGAGATTAATCTCTGAAAATCCCTTAGATTTTAATATACCCTCCTCAGTAGCCAGGCCGCTAACTTCCACTGGTGTACTTGTGGACAGAGGACTGGGCCCTGTGAGAGGAGATCCTCCTGAGGTGGAAGGACTATTGGAAGGTCGGCTCTGTTGCTAACTGACTGAGAATTGAAAACCATGCCCCTTTCGGGCCAATGTGGAGCCACTAAAATGAGAGAGGTGCTCTCTAGTTGAAACTTCCTCAGAAATGCCGGTAATATAACCAGAGGAGGGAAGGCATAGCACGTTTTGAAATGCCAATTCTGGGTTAACGCGTCCACCCCCAGTGCTCCTTCTGCGTTTAGGGAGAAAAAACACGGGGTTTTCGCGTTGTCTCTTGATGCGAAAAGATCCACTTCCGGGGTCCCCATTTTTCGGATATGTGATTGAAAACCTCCTGGTTGAGAGCCCAATCTCCCTCTCTGTCTCCTTCGGCTGAGAAAGTCTGCTATTACGTTCCTCTCCCCTCTCAGAAAAACTGCTGAGAGTGAGAGAGTGTTCGTCTCGGCCCAATTTAGAATGTCTGTTGCTAGGGCCAGCAGACGTCCGCTTCTGGTGCCTCCCCTTTTTTTTTATAGGCCACGGCAGATGAGTTTTCTGACCGCACCTGGATATGGTGGCCCTGGAGTTCTTTTTTGAAAAATCTGAGGGCTAGGCCAGCTGCCCTCAGCTCTTTACAATTTGATCTTTTTAGTTTGTCGCCCTTCCACATGCCCTGTGCTAGAAGGGATCCCAGATGTGCCCCCCAGCCTTTGCCGCTTGCTATCTGAGAAACTGGGACAAGCCACAGACATCCTTGCGACAGGTTCGCTTTCTTCCTCCACCACCAAATAGATCTCTTTATCTGATGGGGAACGTGTACTAAGGTGTCTAGATCCGTCTGACTGTGGTCCCACACCCTTAGTACAAATGACTGCAGGGGACGAAAGTGTAGTCCTGCCCACTGCACTGCTGGGAGAGTAGAGGTTAGAAGGCCTAGCGTTGACATTATGGACCTTTTGAAAACCAGATGGTTGCACTGGGAGGAAAATGCTCTGTCCAGTTTTAGAATTTTTTCCCCGGGAGAAAAACTCTCAAAAGCATAGAGTCCAGCAGGTATCCTAGGTACATAATGCGTTGTGAAGGAATGAGGCTGGACTTTTCTAAGTTCAGCAGCCACCCCAATCCTGTTAGCACCTTCTTTGTTAGATCGAGATCCTTGATTAATTGTTCTGGGGATACTGCAAATAGGAGTAGGTCGTCCAGATAGGCTATAACTGACACTCCCTGGAGTCGCAGGAAGGCCATGGCCTCTGCCAGGACCTTGGTAAATATGCGGGGTGAGGAGGATAGCCCGAAAGGCAGTGCTTGAAATTGTAGATGCAGTATTGCACCGTCCAGGTCTATTGCTAAACGGAGAATCTTCTGAGAGGTTTCTGCGATAGGGACGTGTAAATATGCGTCCCTGAGGTCCAGAGACACCATAAAACAATTGTGTGGTAGCAGGGCTCTGACCGTGAAGATTGACTCCATGCGGAATCTTTTGTAGCAAATTGACCTGTTTAGGGGCTTTAAATTCAGAATCAATCTGAATTTCCCTGAGGGTTTTTTCACCACAAGTACGTGGGAAATAAAACCCCTCTCCTTCCTCCCCATTTGGAACTCTGCGAACTACGTTCTGAATTTCTAGTTCCTTTAGAGCGTCTAACAAGGCCTCGGCCTTTGCCATGCAGTTGGAAAGTTGCGTGACAAGGAACCTTTGCGGGGGGGGGTCTTGTGAATTCCAGGAGATACTCCCTTCTTATGATGCCCAGGATGAATCGATTGGGGAAGATGGTCTCCCACTGTGGAAGGAAGGCCCCCAGTCTTCCTCCCACCATACCTAAAGAGTCATTGATCTTTACGGGCTTTTTCAGGAGGGCGGAAAATCGCCCCTCCTCTGCCCTTGCCTCTTTGGTCCCAAGTTTTCTTCTTCCCCCCTTGTTTTGTAGCTTCCCTGCGCTTTTTTGGACGAAACCCCTTCTTTGTTTGTGCTGGGGTTTTCCTTTTGAGTGGGAAAGACTTTTTGTCCGCTGTATGGTCTAAGACTGTATCTAACCCAGGACCAAAGAGTAGATCCCCTGTCAAGGGTATCCCACACAACTTGACCTTAGAGGCGGTGTCGCCCGGCCAAGTCTTCAGCCAGAGGGCTCTTCTGGCCGAGTTAGCCAGAGCCGCTGATCTGGCCGACATATGTACTGATTCTGCCGAGGCGTCTGCTATGTATGCGATTCCTTGCAGAATCGTGGGGAAAGAAGATAGGATAGTCTCCTTGGCCGTGCCAGCTTCAATATGCTCTTGAATCTGGAAAAGCCAATGTTCTAAGTTGTGGGCTACTACTGTAACAGCCATTTCTGGCTTTAAGTTACCTACTGTTGAGTCCCACGTTTTTTTAAGTAGTGAATCTATCCTTTCGTCCATGACATCCGGCAAGGCCCCCATATCCTCAAATGCTAGGTTTGTGTGCCTTGAGATCTTTGAGAAGGCGGCGTCCAATTTGGGACTTTTATTCCAAATGGACTCTGGATCCTCTGAAAAAGGGAACCTTCTCTTTAGGGAGCTAGAAAAAAAGGGTTTCCTTTCGGGATCCTGCCACTCTTTTTTAATCGTTTCAACCAGTACTTCATGTACTGGAAAAACTTTTTTTCTTTTGATCCCCCAAGCCCTTGTACATTAGGTCACGGAGTGATAGAGGTTTTTTATCCTCGTGTATACCGAGGGTTGTGTAAATTGCCCCTAGAAGATCTTCCACCTCATCCAAGGACAATTTATATCTGGAGATTTTCCTGGACTCCCCGTCCTGGTCCTCCCCATCTGATTCCTCATGGGAGTCAGAAGTGCCACTGTTTGGTTGCCTTTGCTCCACCTCGGAAGGGTCTGAAATCTTCTCTGGCATAACTATATTAGTAGATCTGGCAGGTGCAGAGCCCTGAGCCTGTGGCGGGGTTGTGTCCTGCTGAATGGGATTAGAGGGAAGCTGAAACTTTTCAAAAAGCGTTTTAAAAGATGAAAAAGTGGACGAAAGCTCCTTTACAGAGGCTGTCAATCCGGACCTCTGTTCAGATTCCCTTTCCTTCACCAGGGAGTCTATGCAGTCTTTACACAAGAAATAGTGGAAAAAACTTGCGCTAATGAGCAAAACAAAGTGAAAGAAATAACTTAAATTCAAAAATGCAGCTGCAACAAAATACTTCAAATATCCATAAAGTAAAAAGCATATAAATTAAAATTTGTGCGCTAGCAAAATATAGTGAAGTGATACAATCAAGAAGCTCCTAGAGATGATATCTAGAGCCACAATATGCTTGAAACCCAACATAAAAAATGCAAAAACAGTGGATAACAAACAAGTGCATTACATCATGTCTCAATGGAAAATGAAAATGAAAAAATATATATATATATAAAAAATTGAAAAGAAGTGAAAGTTCTGAAGGTACGATTGATCACTCAATCCTTTAAAAAACACCATATTCAGTCCATGAAGACAAGTGAAAAGGAGAAAGGGAGACGTTCCTTCGGTGTATCACATCAGAAGCAGAGAAGTGAAAAGATGCAAAAACGCTTCCAAACCACCATTGATTGCAGGAGAGGAGTAATGGATGTGCCCTTACCCCATTCGTTGGACCTCCTCTATGGCGAGGTCGTACGGGCTTGCAGATATAACCCTCTGCGGGGACAGATGGAATGTTGGTGTCCAGGTCCTGTTAGCGTGCACCGCCAACTTCAAGCTGATCCGACCGATCCGCCCGCTGCAGCATCAGAAGGGAGACTCGGGATTGGAAGGAACCATACTTGAAAAAAGAGGGGAGAGGGCTCCAATGGTGTAGCAGTATTAAGGGATTTATTGGTTAAAATAAACCGAAGATATGTATACAAAACTTTACAAACAGAAAATCGTAAAATCTAAAAAGCCGGCTTAAAAATAGAGGCTGAACGCCCGTGCAAACAAAAAACACATGATGGCAAGCACTGCGAGCCCACGCCCTACATGTTTCGTCATACGTGACGTCTTCTACGGGGCACGGGCGACGCAATGAACCATCACCTTTTATAAGAACAAATAGCAACCAAGCCTCGTCTCCGCGCAAGTCCGTCACATGGTCGGGCATGCGCAGAGACTCGATCTGGCCGTCATTGAAGACCGCCTTTGGGGGCGGAGCATAACACATAAACACAGAATGTTGAGAAGACTGAAAGCAAAGTACAACCAAGCCTCATTTCCGTGCAGGCCCGTCACATGACTGGGCACGCGCAAGGGTATACCAAGCCTCGGTCTGGCTGTCATTGAGAGCCTCCTATAGAGGCAAAACGTAAGTATAGACAGGGAATGCTGAAGCGTGTGTCACAGAGTTCTGATATAGAGTAACGATCTCTGACACGCAAGAACATCCGATGTCTTATAGGTATGAAAAACCTCTCAACATTAATAAAACAAAATGCAAAAGACCACACTGCTCCACAGCACATGTGATACGCTCAGATATAATAAAATACTAAGATACGCTATACGCCTATTATAGTGAAAAAGTCTTTTTTATAAAAAAAATTCCCTTATTTTAATTTTTATGAAAAAGTGAAAAATATATGTATATGTATATTAAAAGCATGTATGAAAAAAACATTTTTGTATGAAAAAATGTTTTGTACAAAAATTATTCTGTACAAAAATTATAAGATGAAGTATTAACTTGAACCATTTGATGGAGACATATAGACTAAAAATGTCCAAACTTGTCGAAAGAATAACGAGGTTTGGATATATTAGATAAAGAATGGGGTCCAAAGACATATTAAATTTAAATATGACAGCCAGGTCAAGCCCCAGCACACCCCTTTACAACACTTGACATAGGAGATAGACAATATGAGAAGCCTATAAAAACCTAATGGTGGATACATATTTGAATAATCAGTGCTCCTACCAGAAGAAAAAGTCCAATAAAAAATAAATTAATTACAATCATGAAAAGCCCATAGGTTGTTATGTCTGAAATCTCCATCATGCGTTGTCAATAAACGCATTTATTTCGATATCGACATTGAGTCCTCGTGGTTTGAGACATCCGATTTTGTATATCCATCCCATTTCTAACTTGGATATTGCTCGTCTCTTGGGCCCTCCTCTCCATGGTACCTTCAATCTGTCAACACCTATGAATTGGGTGCCCTTGGGATCTTTGTGGTGTACATTAAGATAGTGTTTGGATACCGGATGGCCTATAAATCCTCTCCGAATATTCCCAATGTGCTCATTTAACCTGACCTGGAGCGGGCGAACCGTACGTCCCACATATTGGAACCCGCACGGACAGGTTAAAAGGTACACCACATGAGTGGTGGAACATGTAATGAACGATTTAATTGGGAAGGTTTGTAAAGTGCTGGTGGAGTGAAAATGGGTCACCTTCCGGTCTTTAATGGCGTTGACTGTACAGACCGCACATTTTCTGCATCTATAGTACCCCACTAGATTCTGAAAAAACATTGGTTTTCTAATTGGAGGGTCGCATACACTGGGAGCCACTGATGTTCTAATGGATGGCAACCCCTTAAAGACCACCTGAGGCCTCTCAGGAAGTAGGGGACCCAATATATTATCGTTTTTCACAATATGCCAATATTTATGTATCAGCTTTCTGATTAAAAAATGCTGATGGGAATAGGTAAGGTCCTTCTTTGTAGTGTTCCCTGTTTCTGTTTGATCTTTTAATAGGGATTCTCTATCCAACTTTTCTACCTCCTCAACTCGCTCTCTTAAAAAAGAGGCGTCATAACCCTTTTCAAGGAATCGATCAGTAAGGACCTGGGATTGGGTCCTGAAGTCACCAATAGAAGAACAGTTGCGTCTAATCCTGACATATTGGCTTTTCGGAACTGAATCCAGCCAGGTTTTATGATGGCAACTGTCTCGCGATATAAATGCGTTTCGATCTGTGGTCTTAAAATAGGTAGAAGTCATTATCGTATCTCCTTCTCCCCATATTTTAAGATCTAAAAAGTTAACAGTACTCAAACTGGCTTCATAGTTGAAATGAATTCCCCTATTATTTTCATTCAAGTCCTCAATGAATCTACATAAAGACTCATGGGTACCATTCAATAGGAGGATGACATCATCAATATATCTTGCCCACAGAACTAATTCAGGTCTGCGTTGGGCATAGATGACGTCCTCCTCCCATTTGCCCATGAATAAATTAGCCAGGCTGGGGGCAAACTTGGCCCCCATGGCTACCCCCTTCTTCTGCAGAAAGAAGAGATTCTTATGCCAGAAAAAATTATGAGTAGTGGCATACTCCAGCAGGTCCATTATGAACCTCTTTTGTTTTCTCAATAGTGTCACGTCCTTATACAGATAGTATTTAACTGAGGATATGCCCCAGGCGTGGGGAATCGCCGTGTATAAAGACGTGACATCAGCCGTAGCAAGCCAATATCCATTCCTATACCCACAGTCCCTAAGAAGATTAATAGCATGTCTACTGTCTTTAATATAGGCAGGTATTGATCGGACTAGAGGCTGGAGAAAGTTATCAATATACTTGCCGGCCCTCGAGGTGATTGAATCAATGCCGCTAATTATTGGGCGGTCGGGCGGGTGAACAGGGTCCTTATGGACCTTTGGTAGATAATATATGATCGGTATCCGTGATGACACCGGTATCAAAAATGATTTTTCTTTCTTATTTATAACGCCTAGTCTGAAGCCATTTTCAACGATATTTTCCAATTCCCTTTTATATTTACTCCGAGGGTCTGATTTCAAAGGGATATAGGTGGTGGTATCTCCCACTATTTTGTCCAGTTCCCGGAGATAGTCATTCTTATTCAGAACCACTATCCCACCCCCCTTGTCAGCTGGTCTCACAACTAGATCTTTCCGTTTACAAAGTTGATCTAAACCAGATTCTAGATCTTTAGTCATTTTAATGTTTTTACTTTTTATACCATCCAAATCCCTCAAGAGGAGGTCTCTAAAGACCTTAATGGAAGCCGGTAAACCACCTGGTGGGTTGAACAGTGAAGCGTTCGCCAGGCCTGAATGTTTGACATTAGTACGGTCGTGGTTCTGAGTGTTAATAGGATTGGACAACAAGTATCGCTTGATGTTCAATCGTCTGGTATACTTGTGTATGTCCATATATGTTTGGAATTTATTAAGCGATTTTGGAGGTGCAAATTTAAGCCCTTTATCAAGGATAGCAGTCTCATCAGGAGTCAAAAGGGTGCCACTAAGGTTAAAAATACCCTGCCCGTTTATACCCGTTTTCTTTTTGCTCCTGATCTTCCTCCCCCCTCTAACACCTCTCTTTCTTCTATTGACCGTTGGAAGTTTTGTTCTCCCCTGGGAAAACCCCAATGCTGGGGTTGTGAATACTCTTCCCGGTGGAATTGCCGGGGAGTATATTCATCCCTCTGCACATTCCTTTGGGGGGAAAAGAGGGTTGGTACCAGGGTGACTGGTCATACCCTTTCTCTCGCCTAGGAGTTTGATATCCCTGGTTAAAGTTTCCATAATTATCATTATCCCTAGTATGATGCTCCCTAAGTGGTTGGAAGCGGTTATGGGTAGGTATAGAATATCCTGGGGACCGATCATCTCTATAAGGTCTTCCATGATGATCATATTGACTGTCATAGTGACCATCATGGTATCCTCCTGATCGTTCTTGATGATATTGACTCCCTTCATTACGATGTTTTTTTACCTTTTGGTTTTTAGGTTTCTTTTTAGGAGCATAAGTAGGAACTCTCACGTTCCGAGCTGGGGACTGTACATAAGGAGTAGGATTGGATCTTCCAGGAGAGTGATAAGACACCCTTCTCGGAGGATTAGAGTATTGTTTCTGCAATGGTAGGGGTCTATCTAATTGTCTAGGTTGTCTATCATAACTGGAATAACTGGACGTGACACTATTGAGAAAACAAAAGAGGTTCATAATGGACCTGCTGGAGTATGCCACTACTCATAATTTTTTCTGGCATAAGAATCTCTTCTTTCTGCAGAAGAAGGGGGTAGCCATGGGGGCCAAGTTTGCCCCCAGCCTGGCTAATTTATTCATGGGCAAATGGGAGGAGGACGTCATCTATGCCCAACGCAGACCTGAATTAGTTCTGTGGGCAAGATATATTGATGACGTCCTCCTCCTATGGAATGGTACCCATGAGTCTTTATGTAGATTCATGGAGGACTTGAATGAAAATGATAGGGGAATTCATTTCAACTATGAAGCCAGTTTGAGTACTGTTAACTTTTTGGATCTTAAAATATGGGGAGAAGGAGATACGATAATGACTTCTACCTATTTTAAGACCACAGATCGAAACGCATTTATATCGCGAGACAGTTGCCATCATAAAGCCTGGCTGGATTCAGTTCCGAAAAGCCAATATGTCAGGATTAGACGCAACTGTTCTTCTATTGGTGACTTCAGGACCCAATCCCAGGTCCTTACTGATCGATTCCTTGAAAAGGGTTATGACGCCTCTTTTTTAAGAGAGCGAGTTGAGGAGGTAGAAAAGTTGAATAGAGAATCCCTATTAAAAGATCAAACAGAAACAGGGAACACTACAAAGAAGGACCTTACCTGCCCATTTATAACCAGCTATTCCCATCAGCATTTTTTAATCAGAAAGCTGATACATAAATATTGGCATATTGTGAAAAAAGATAATATATTGGGTCCCCTACTTCCTGAGAGGCCTCAGGTGGTCTTTAACCACTTGCCGACCGCCTACCGCATATATACTGCGGCAGAATGGCACGGGCAGGCAGAATCACGTACCCGTACGTGATCTGCCTCCCGCGGGCGGGGGGTCCGATCGGACCCCCCCCGGTGCCATCGGCGGTCGGCATTTGACTGGGAGCGTCGGGAGGCGAGGGGGAGACCATCCGATCGTGGCCCCCCCCTCGCGATCGCTCCCAGCCAATGGGAATCCCCCTCTGCCTGTGTGTCGTTTCACACAGGCAGAGGATGTGATGTCATCTCTCCTCGGTCTGGCAGTTTCCGTTCCAGCGCCGAGGAGAGAAGACAAGTGAGTGCACAACACACACACACACACAGTAGAACATGCCAGGCATACCTTACACCCCCGATCCCCCCCCGATCGCTCCCCGATCCCCCCCCAATCACCCCCCCCTGTCACAAACTGACATTAGCAGTATTTTTTTTTTTTCTGATTACTGCATAGTGTCAGTTTGTGACAGTTAGTGTTAGGTCAGTGAGTATTACCCCCCTTTAGGTCTAGGATACCCCCCTAACCCCCCCTAATAAAGTTTTAACCCCTTGATCACCCCCCCTCACCAGTGTCGCTAAGCGATCATTTTTCTGATCGCTGTATTAGTGTCGCTGGTGACGCTAGTTAGGAACGTAAATATTTAGGTTCGCCGTCAGTGTTTTATAGCGACAGGGACCCCCATATACTATCTAATAAATGTTTTAACCCCTTGATTGCCCCCTAGTTAACCCTTTCACCACTGATCACCGTATTACTGTTACGGGTGACGCTGGTTAGTTCGTTTATTTTTTATAGTGTCAGGGCACCCGCCGTTTATTACCGAATAAAGGTTTAGCCCCCTGATCGCCCGGCGGTGATATGCGTCGCCCCAGGCAGCGTCAGATTAGCGCCAGTACCGCGAACACCCACGCACGCAGCATATGCCTCCCTTAGTGGTATAGTATCTGTATGGATCAATATCTGATCCAATCAGATCTATACTAGCGTCCCCAGCAGTTTAGGGTTCCCGAAAACGCAGTGTTAGCGGGATCAGCCCAGATACCCGCTAGCACCTGCGTTTTGCCCCTCCGCCCAGCCCACCCAAGTGCAGTATCGATCGATCACTGTCACTTACAAAACACTAAACGCATAACTGCAGCGTTCGCAGAGTCAGGCCTGATCCCTGTAATCGCTAACAGTTTTTTTGGTAGCGTTTTGGTGAACTGGCAAGCACCAGCCCCAGGCAGCGTCAGATTAGCGCCAGTACCGCTAACACCCACGCACGCACCGTATACCTCCCTTAGTGGTATAGTATCTGATTGGATCAATATCTGATCCGATCAGATCTATACTAGCGTCCCCAGCAGTTTAGGGTTCCCAAAAACGCAGTGTTAGAGGGATCAGCCCAGATACCTGCTAGCACCTGCGTTTTGCCCCTCCGCCCGGCCCAGCCCACCCAAGTGCAGTATCGATCGATCACTGTCACTTACAAAACACTAAACGCATAACTGCAGCGTTCGCAGAGTCAGGCCTGATCCCTGCGATCGCTAACAGTTTTTTTGGTAGCGTTTTGGTGAACTGGCAAGCACCAGCCCCAGGCAGCGTCAGATTAGCGCCAGTACCGCTAACACCCACGCACGCACCGTACACCTCCCTTAGTGGTATAGTATCTGATCGGATTAATATCTGATCCGATTAGATCTATACTAGTGTCCCCAGCAGTTTAGGGTTCCCAAAAACGCAGTGTTAGCGGGATCAGCCCAGATACCTGCTAGCACCTGCGTTTTGCCCCTCCGCCCGGCCCGGCCCAGCCCACCCAAGTGCAGTATCGATCGATCACTGACACTTACAAAACACATAACTGCAGCGTTCGCAGAGTCAGGCCTGATCCCTGCGATCGCTAACAGTTTTTTTGGTATCGTTTTGGTGAACTGGCAAGCACCAGCGGCCTAGTACACCCCGGTCGTAGTCAAACCAGCACTGCAGTAACACTTGGTGACGTGGCGAGTCCCATAAGTGCAGTTGAAGCTGGTGAGGTGGCAAGCACAAGTAGTGTCCCGCTGCCACCAAAAAGACAAACACAGGCCCGTCGTGCCCATAGTGCCCTTCCTGCTGCATTCGCCAATCCTAATTGGGAACCCACCGCTTCTGCAGCGCCCGTACTTCCCCCATTCACATCCCCAACCAAATGCAGTCGGCTGCATGAGAGGCATTTTCTATATGTCCTCCCGAGTACCCCTACCCAACGACCCCCCCAAAAAAGATGTTGTGTCTGCAGCTAGCGCGGATATAGGCGTGACACCCGCTATTATTGTCCCTCCTGTCCTGACAATCCTGGTCTTTGCATTGGTGAATGTTTTGAACGCTACCATGCACTAGTTGAGTATTAGCGTAGGGTACAGCATTGCACAGACTAGGCACACTTTCACAGGGTCTCCCAAGATGCCATCGCATTTTGAGAGACCCGAACCTGGAACCGGTTACAGTTATAAAAGTTAGTTACAAAAAAAAGTGTAAAAAAAAAAAAAAAAAAAAACACAAACAAAAATATAAAATAAAAATAGTTGTCGTTTTATTGTTCTCTCTCTCTCTATTCTCTCTCTATTGTTCTGCTCTTTTTTACTGTATTCTATTCTGCAATGTTTTATTGTTATTATGTTTTATCATGTTTGCTTTTCAGGTATGCAATTTTTTATACCTTACCGTTTACTGTGCTTTATTGTTAACCATTTTTTTGTCTTCAGGTATGCCATTCACGACTTTGAGTGGTTATACCAGAATGATGCCTGCAGGTTTAGGTATCATCTTGGTATCATTCTTTTCAGCCAGCGGTCGGCTTTCATGTAAAAGCAATCCTAGTGGCTAATTAGCCTCTAGACTGCTTTTACAAGCAGTGGGAGGGAATGCCCCCCCCCCCAACATCTTCCGTGTTTTTCTCTGGCTCTCCTGTCTCAACAGGGAACCTGAAAATGCAGCCGGTGATTCAGCCAGCTGACCATAGAGCTGATCAGAGACCAGAGTGGCTCCAAACATCTCTATGACCTAAGAAACCGGAAGCTACGAGCATTTTATGACGTAGATTTCGCCGGATGTAAACAGCGCCATTGGGAAATTGGGAAAGCATTTTCCTGGTGCCTCCATGGCAGCATACTAGTGATAGAGCTCCGCCTCGAATCCTCCCTCAGGACCAGTGAATAGCATAAATTAAAGACGTAGTCCCTCCCCCAACATTCTCCTTTTTTTCCTCATACCTCTTGTGCTGGTGAAGAGTAGCAGTATGTCCATACCTCTGCAGTCGGCAGCGTCCGCCGGGTTTAGCCTTTCCCGTGCGCAGTCCCTGTTCTTGGGCCGCTCACAGCGCTGATAAGACTGGGAACCCCTCTGTGGATCTGTTGGGGTCTTCTTGCAGAGTTTCCTCACAGGAACGCAGTCTGCCACCATATCCTATGATGAAGGCAAAAGGAGTCGCAAAAGGATCAGCTCCCATCCTTTCAGGCTTGTGATTTTTCATTTTTTTCCATTTCTCATTTAAAAAAAAAAAAAGAAGAAAAGGAAGATGCATATGTCTTTCCCTCCCCTCTTCCCTTTTTCTGTCCTCCCCTTTCTTCCCTTAATGAAAAGAGATTATACACTGAAGAGGGTGCAAGAAGTTCCTTTTGTTTAGATACCTGTTATGTTTCTGTCATGCTGTGGCCTTTAGGATCTACATCCATCGCCCTGCTGCTGTGGGGGGCCTTGTGTTCTGTTTTCCCTTCGGCAGCGCGGTCCGGCGTCCCCTCCGCCGTACTGCGCATGCGCGATCCGGGGAACTTACAGCCGTCATTGGTCAGGTGTTTTCTCTCGGCTTTACGTCCTCGGCTCTACTGCGCATGCGCGGTCTCTCGGCACTCCGGCGGCCATCTTGGTCTCTGGAAAAAGGGCCAGTTTTGCCCTTTTCTTTAAAAAAAAAAAAAAAAAACGAAAAGAGAGAGAGACTGGGTGTTTATGGGACTGCCCCACCCACCCCTAGGGTATTTAAGGTCAGCTTTGAGGGCTATCAGTCAGAGTCGCCTCAGCTGTGCCCTGCTAGGTTTCTCTAAAGGCTGCTCTGTGGTAAGTATTTAAAAAAAAAAAAAAACAACAAAAAAAAAAAAACTTCTTTTTCTTTCCTTACCTTTTCTTGCTATTTTCCGCAGCTGATCCTTATGCCCAACTCCGCAATGAGCCATTCATCTCGCAACAAAGATCCTCACACTTCCGTTAGGTATGGGACCACCTATACGTGAGTATAAAAAAAAAAAAAAAAAAAAGTGCGCTCACTGGCCTGACATGATTTTTTCTTAAAATCATAGCCCTGCCCACTTTAAGAGGACCGAAAAATCCTCAAGGCACCGCGATGACGACAGCCCAAGTCGCAGATCTCGTTCTTCACGCCACCGGTCCCGCTCATCAAGACGTGAGTCCCATTCTTCGCGACATAGATCAAGATCCAGAAGACGGGATCGGTCCTCCTCTCCTAGATCCTATAAGAAGAAGTGTTGGACCTGTGGGGCTAGTCCGCTACCGAATAAAGTAGTCTGCAAGGATTGTTTCGCGGACTATGCGTCCAGCCGCGAGTTAGAAAACCAACAGGTGGGGGACCTGCTCAAAAGAACTATGAAGGACTCCTTCTCTGAGCTTGCGGCCTTGGTTCCTGCCCAGCCAGTCCCGCAGACGTCCCAGGCGCAGGATGTTGAGCTTGTCCTTCCTGGTCCTTCCGCAGCCAATACGCCTCTACCTCCATCAGGCCGACTGGCCAGAGATTCCCCACCTGAAGACCTTTCGGGCGATTCGTCAGATGAGTCAGATCCTTCCGGCTTCAGCCATTCATTGGTAAAGCCATTCATCCAGGCAGTAAGAGCCGCAATAGCTTGGGAGGATACTGAAGAACCTCCCCAGGAAGCAAAAAGCTACTTCCCATTCCTCAAAAGGAAACAGGCTTTCTTCCCTTTGATGGGAGAAATTACGCAAATCATTCAAAACGAATGGTCAAGAACTGATAAAAAACTGTCATTGGGCCGTTTCAATAAATTGTATCCCCTACCGGAGTCGGGAACACAGTCACTGAACTCCATGCCAGTGGTAGACGCATCAGTGGTGCGACTCGCAAAGAATATTACCCTGCCTATGGAAGATTCCGCTTCTTTCAAGGATCCTCTTGACAGAAGAATCGATCTAGATCTCAAGAGGAGCTATTTAGCTGCAGGAGCGGCATGTAAGCCAGCGATCGCCCTCACCTCCGTATCTAATGCCATTAGAGCTTGGACGGATAACATTGAAACAGCTCTACGCCAGGATGTCCCCAAGGAAGACATAATTAAAGCTCTGGAAGAAATTAGATTGTCAGCAGACTTCGTTGGAGTAGCAGCTATTGACACAATTAGGTGTTCAGCAAGATCTATGCTGCACTCAGTAATGGCAAAAAGGGCCTTGTGGTTAAAACCATGGACGGCGGATTTGGCATCCAAACAAAATTGGTGCAAAATCCCGTTCGACGGGAAGGCATTATTCGGAGACAAAATGGATAAAGCCATATCTAGGCTGTCAGGAGGAAAGTCAGGTATGCTCCCCCAAGACAGAAGGATGCGAAGATCCAGAGGGGGTTCTTCCAGGTTCCGCCAGTCAAACCCTAGAGATTTCAGACAAGCAAGGCAGTTCAGAGACGGCAGAAGACCCTGGAGGGGCACTCAGGCATCTTTCTTGGGCAGAAAGTCGAAGGCCCCTCAGACTCCACATGAGCAGAAGCAGTCCTTTTGACGCCAGATTAGCCCAGACACTCCCGGTGGGAGCCAGACTAAAATTCTTTCTTCCAGTCTGGGCCAGCAAATGCCAGGATCCCTGGGTTCTCTCAACAATCCAATGGGGACACTTTTGGAGTTTCTCTCATCCTCCACCTCAAAATTCGTTCACACGAACGGAAATTCCATCCTCTCTGCTGAAGGCTCAAGCCCTAAGACAATTCGTATCGTCACTCCAACTTCAGGGAGCAGCTGTGCCGGTTCCTTTGGCGGAGCGCTTCGCAGGCTTCTATTCCACTCTATTTCTGGTTCCAAAGAGAACGGGTGGATGGAGGCCTGTGATCGATCTAAAAAGACTCAACAGGCACATACACCCAGAAAGCTTCAAGATGGAGTCTCTACAAACAATTATTCAGGCAGTACAGCCAACAGATTGGATGATATCAATCGATCTGCAGGATGCGTACTTACACGTGCCAATTCTACCTGCCTTTCAGAAGTATCTCAGATTTGCAGTAGGTCGGATCCACCTGCAGTTCCAAGCCCTGCCCTTTGGGCTGTGCACCTCCCCCAGGGTGTTTACCAAAATTCTAATATCCGCTTTGGTTCCCCTGCGGGAGAGGGGTTTGAGGATATACCACTATTTGGACGACATCCTCCTCCTAGCAAGCAGTCCGGGTCAGTTGGTGTATCACCGAGACATCCTTCTCCAGTCTCTGAGAGAACTAGGATGGTTGATAAACTCAGAGAAGAGTCAGCTGGCACCTACACAGCGGATGATCTATCTAGGTGCGATGTTCAACACCCGGGAGGGGACAGTGTCATTACCATCCCTGAAGATGAGGATTATTATCCAGAAGATGGTCAAAACCATTGCGAGCCGGTATCTAACGGCGTCGCAATGCCTGAGCCTCATTGGCACAATGTCTGCCTGTATACCGATGATTCCTTGGGCCCTTTGGCATTTGAGGTATTTTCAGACGGGTTTCTTGGCGCAGTGGAAGAAACAGCAACTCTTTCAGACAATTCTGCTGACGGGAGCAATGCGCAGGAGCCTTCATTGGTGGACTCTGCCGGAAAACCTCTCAAAACCTCGCTATCTGGGTTCCCTCTTCTGGATCACAGTTACGTCCGACGCAAGTGGACAGGGCTGGGGAGCCCATTGCGGGGATACCAGGATACAGGGGAGATGGTCCTGCTCCACCCAGGGAGTAGTATCCAACATACTGGAGATGAGAGCAGCATTCTTGGCACTAACTTCATTGGCTTCTCAGGTCAGGGGCCAGAGAGTACTTCTACGCCTGGACAACAGGGCAGCTGTCGCATACCTGCAGAGGCAGGGGGGCACTCGCAGCACATCACTCCTCAGGGAAGTGGAGCCGATTATGCTCTGGGCAGAGAAGAACGTCCTAGACCTCAGGGCGATGTATCTCCCAGGAAGGTTGAACACGGAAGCAGACACGTTGTCGAGGAAATTCTTGAACAACAACGAGTGGGCTCTTCATCCCCAGGTCTTCCATCAGATTGCCAGCCTCTGGGATCCCCCTCAAGTAGACCTATTTGCCACCCCGGGGAATACAAAACTGACCAGGTTCTTCTCTCGCCTTCCGTATACGCAAGCGGAGGAAGTAGATGCCCTGTCATGCCCCTGGAGGTTCACCACCGCATATGCCTTCCCTCCCCGGCCATTAATATTCAAGTTCCTCCTGAGACTTCTCAGAGAAACAGTCCAGGTACTGGCAGTACTCCCATATTGGCCGAAGAGACCTTGGTTTCCTCTAGCTATGCGTCTCAGTGTGAGCTCTCCAATCAGGATCCATCCTTTCCCTCAACTTCTGACGCAGGGCAGTTTAATTCATCCAGACCCTCAGAAGCTGAACCTTCAAATCTGGAGGTTGAGAGGCGAAGGTTCGAGTCCCTAGGATGCTCCCCAGGGGTCATAACAACCCTCCTGGGAGCCAGGAAACCAGCAACCAATGCTATATATTCTAGAATATGGGACAAGTTCTTGTCATTTGCTGCCTCAAATGAGTTTAATCCAATCTCTCCTTCTACATCAGGTTTTCTCGGCTTCCTCCAATCAGGACTTGATCTGGGTCTTGGCCTAAGTTCTCTCAAAGTACAAGTAGCAGCAATTTCTGCTGCAACAAATAAAAGATGGGCGGAAGAGCCCTTAGTAGTCACTTTCCTCAGAGGAGTGCTGAAGATCCGGCCACCTGCCAGACGGTCTTTTCCCAAGTGGGATTTATCCCTGGTCCTTGAAGTCCTCTCTGACCATCCATTTACCCCAGTGGAACAACTGACAATATGGAACATAACACTGAAAACGGTTTTTCTGTTAGCCATTACATCTGGTAGAAGGATCTCAGAACTCCACTCGTTGGGAATAGGTGATGACCACATCTCTTTTTATCACGATAGAGTAGAACTTCGTCCCCTTCGGGAGTTCACACCTAAGGTCACTACTCCAAGCCACCTTTTGGAGCCCTGGGCACTACCGGTATTTGCTGAAGCAGATTCAGGATCATGTCACGAGCTGGACATATCCAGAGTGCTCAGAGCCTACCTAGAGGCCACTAGATCCTTCAGGAACTCGGAAAGACTCTTCATTGTTCCATTCGGCAAATACAGGGGCAAAGAAGCTTCCATCAGAACTCTGGCATCTTGGGTGGTAAAGCTAATCCAGAAGGCCTACAGGATAAAGAATATGGAACCTCCATCCCGAGTGAGTGCTCATTCCACAAGGGCAGTCTCAACCTCCTGGGCAGCAAGGGCTAACGTGTCATTAGAGACGGTGTGCAGGGCCGCCACCTGGTCTTCTCGCAATACTTTCCTCAGACACTACCGTATCGACCCAGGAGCTCTCACAACGGTTGAGTTCGGGAGAAGGGCAGTTCAGGCTGCGATGTCTCATTCTAATTAAACATTTATTGTTAAGCATTATCCCACCCGTGTCAGCTAGTTATTTATCACTAGTATGCTGCCATGGAGGCACCAGGAAAACGGAAAATTGTATCATACTTACCGTAATTTTCCTTTCCTGGTGCCTATCCATGGCAGCATACGCTCCCACCCTCGGTATTCTATTTTACGGAGAATGTTGGGGGAGGGACTACGTCTTTAATTTATGCTATTCACTGGTCCTGAGGGAGGATTCGAGGCGGAGCTCTATCACTAGTATGCTGCCATGGATAGGCACCAGGAAAGGAAAATTACGGTAAGTATGATACAATTTTCCGTTTTATCACACCGATCTTGGTGTGATCAGATGCTTTGAGGGCAGAGGAGAAATCTAGGGTCTAGTAGACCCCAATTTTTGCAAAAAAGAGTACCTGTCACTACCTATTGCTATCATAGGGGATATTTACATTCCCTGAGATAACAATAAAAATGATTTAAAAAAAAAAAAATGAAAGGAACAGTTTAAAAATAAGATAAAAAAATAATAATAATAAAGAAAAAAAAAAAAAAAAAAAAAAAAAGCACCCCTGTCCCCCCTGCTCTCGCGCTAAGGTGAACGCAAGCGTTGGTCTGGCGTCAAATGTAAACAGCAATTGCACCATGCATGTGAGGTATCGCCGCGAAGGTCAGATCGAGGGCAGTAAGTTTAGCAGTAGACCTCCTCTGTAAATCTAAAGTGGTAACCTGTAAAGGCTTTTAAAGGCTTTTAAAAATGTATTTAGTTTGTCGCCACTGCACGTTTGTGCGCAATTTTAAAGCATGTCATGTTTGGTATCCATGTACTCGGCCCAAGATCATCTTTTTTATTTCATCAAACATTTGGGCAATATAGTGTGTTTTAGTGCATTAAAATGTAAAAAAGTGTGTTTTTTCCCCAAAAAATGCGTTTGAAAAATCGCTGCGCAAATACTGTGTGAAAAAAAAAATGAAACACCCACCATTTTAATCTGTAGGGCATTTGCTTTAAAAAAATATATAATGTTTGGGGGTTCAAAGTAATTTTCTTGCAAAAAAAAATTATTTTTTTATGTAAACAATAAGTGTCAGAAAGGGCTTTGTCTTCAAGTGGTTAGAAGAGTGGGTGATGTGTGACATAAGCTTCTAGATGTTGTGCATATAATGCCAGGACAGTTCAAAACCCCCCCAAATGACCCCATTTTGGAAAGTAGACACCCCAAGCTATTTGCTGAGAGTCATGTTGAGTCCATGGAATAATTTATATTGTGACACAAGTTGCGGGAAAGAGACAATTTTTTATTTTTTTTATTTTTTTTTGCGCAAAGTTGTCACTAAATGATATATTGCTCAAACATGCCATGGGAATATGTGAAATTACACCCCAAAATACATTCTGTTGCTTCTCCTGAGTACGGGGATACCACATGTGTGGGACTTTTTGGGAGCCTAGCCGCGTACGGGACCCCGAAAACCAAGCACCGCCTTCAGGCTTTCTAAGGCCGTAAATTTTTGATTTCACTCTTCACTGCCTATCACAGTTTCGGAGGCCATGGAATGCCCAGGTGGCACAAACCCCCCCCCAAATGACCCCATTTTGGAAAGTAGACACCCCAAGCTATTTGATGAGAGGTATAGTGAGTATTTTGCAGACCTCACTTTTTGTCACAAAGTTTTGAAAATTGAAAAAAGAAAAAAAAAAATTTTTTTTCTCGTCTTTCTTTATTTTCAAAAACAAATGAGAGCTGCAAAATACTCACCATGCCTCTCAGCAAATAGCTTGGGGTGTCTACTTTCCAAAATGGGGTCATTTGGGGGGGGTTTGTGCCACCTGGGCATTCCATGGCCTCCGAAACTGTGATAGGCAGTGAGGAGTAAAATCAAAAATGTACGCCCTTAGAAATCCTGAAGGCGGTGCTTGGTTTTCGGGGTCCCGTACGCGGCTAGGCTCCTAAAAAGTCCCACACATGTGGTATCCCCGTACTCAGGAGAAGCAGCTAAATGTATTTTGGGGTGCAATTCCACATATGCCCATGGCCTGTGTGAGCAATATATCATTTAGTGACAACTTTGTGCAAAAAAAAAAAAAAATTTGTCACTTTCCCGCAACTTGTGTCAAAATATAAAACATTCCATGGACTCAACATGCCTCAAAGCAAATAGCTTGGGGTGTCTACTTTCCAAAATGGGGTCATTTGGGGGGGTTTTATGTCATCTGGGCATTTTATGGCCTTCAAAACTGTGATAGGTAGTGAGGAGTAAAATCAAAAATGTACGCCCTTAGAAATCCTGAAGGCGGTGCTTGGTTTTCGGGGTCCCGTACGCGGCTAGGCTCCCAAAAAGTCCCACACATGTGGTATCCCCGTACTCAGGAGAAGCAGCTAAATGTATTTTGGGGTGCAATTCCACATATGCCCATGGCCTGTGTGAGCAATATATCATTTAGTGACAACTTTTTGTAATTTTTTTTTTTTTTTTTTGTCATTATTCAATCACTTGGGACAAAAAAAATGAATATTCAATGGGCTCAACATGCCTCTCAGCAAATTCCTTGGGGTGTCTACTTTCCAAAATGGGGTCATTTGTGGGGGTTTTGTACTGCCCTGCCATTTTAGCACCTCAAGAAACGACATAGGCAGTCATAAATTAAAGGCTGTGTAAATTCCAGAAAATGTACCCTAGTTTGTAGACGCTATAACTTTTGCGCAAACCAATAAATATACACTTATTGACATTTTTTTTACCAAAGACATGTGGCCGAATACATTTTGGCCTAAATGTATGACTAAAATTGAGTTTATTGGATTTTTTTTAGAACAAAAAGTAGAAAATATCATTTTTTTTCAAAATTTTCGGTCTTTTTCCATGTATAGCGCAAAAAATAAAAACGGCAGGGGTGATCAAATACCATCAAAAGAAAGCTCTATTTGTGGGAAGAAAAGGACGCAAATTTCGTTTGGGTACAGCACTGCATGACCGCGCAATTAGCAGTTAAAGCGACGCAGTGCCAAATTGTAAAAAGTGCTCTGGTCAGGAAGGGGGTAAAACCTTCCGGGGCTGAAGTGGTTAAGGGGTTGCCATTCATTAGAACATCAGTGGCTCCCAGTGTATGCGACCCTCCAACTAGAAAACCAATGTTTTTTCAGAATCTAGTGGGGTACTATAGATGCAGAAAATGTGCGGTCTGTACAGTCAACGCCATTAAAGACCGGAAGGTGACCCATTTTCACTCCACCAGCACTTTACAAACCTTCCCAATTAAATCGTTCATTACATGTTCCACCACTCCTGTGGTGTACCTTTTAACCTGTCCGTGCGGGTTCCAATATGTGGGACGTACGGTTCGCCCGCTCCAGGTCAGGTTAAATGAGCACATTGGGAATATTCGGAGAGGATTTATAGGCCATCCGGTATCCAAACACTATCTTAATGTACACGACAATGATCCCAAGGGCACCCAATTCATAGGTATTGACAGATTGAAGGTACCATGGAGAGGAGGGCCCAAGAGACGAGCAATATCCAAGTTAGAAATGGGATGGATATACAAAATCGGATGTCTCAAACCACGAGGACTCAATGTCGATATCGAAATAAATGCGTTTATTGACAACGCATGATGGAGATTTCAGACATAACAACCTATGGGCTTTTCATGATTGTAATTAATTTATTTTTTATTGGACTTTTTCTTCTGGTAGGAGCACTGATTATTCAAATATGTATCCACCATTAGGTTTTTTATAGGCTTCTCATATTGTCTATCTCCTATGTCAAGTGTTGTAAAGGGGTGTGCTGGGGCTTGACCTGGCTGTCATATTTAAATTTAATATGTCTTTGGACCCCATTCTTTATCTAATATATCCAAACCTCGTTATTCTTTCGACAAGTTTGGACATTTTTAGTCTATATGTCTCCATCAAATGGTTCAAGTTAATACTTCATCTTATAATTTTTGTACAGAATAATTTTTGTACAAAACATTTTTTCATACAAAAATGTTTTTTTCATACATGCTTTTAATATACATATACATATATTTTTCACTTTTTCATAAAAATTAAAATAAGGGAATTTTTTTTATAAAAAAGACTTTTTCACTATAATAGGCGTATAGCGTATCTTAGTATTTTATTATATCTGAGCGTATCACATGTGCTGTGGAGCAGTGTGGTCTTTTGCATTTTGTTTTATTAATGTTGAGAGGTTTTTCATACCTATGAGACATTGGATGTTCTTGCGTGTCAGAGATCGTTACTCTATATCAGAACTCTGTGACACACGCTTGAGCATTTCCTGTCTATACTTACGTTTTGCCTCTATAGGAGGCTCTCAATGACAGCCAGACCGAGGCTTGGTATACCCTTGCGCGTGCCCAGTCATGTGACGGGCCTGCACGGAAATGAGGCTTGGTTGTACTTTGCTTTCTGTCTTCTCAACATTCTGTGTTTATGTGTTATGCTCCGCCCCCAAAGGCGGTCTTCAATGACGGCCAGATCGAGTCTCTGCGCATGCCCGACCATGTGACGGACTTGCGCGGAGACGAGGCTTGGTTGCTATTTGTTCTTATAAAAGGTGATGGTTCATTGCGTCGCCCGTGCCCCGTAGAAAACGTCACGTATGATGAAACATGTAGGGCGTGGCCTCGCAGTGCTTGCCATCACGTGTTTTTTGTTTGCACGGGCGTTCAGCCTCTATTTTTAAGCCGGCTTTTTAGATTTTACGATTTTCTATTTGTAAAGTTTTGTATACATATCTTCGGTTTATTTTAACCAATAAATCCCTTAATACTACTACACCATTGGAGCCCTCTCCCCTCTTTTTTCAATTATGGATCCTTCCAATCCCGAGTCTCCCTTCTGATGCTGCAGCGGGTGGATCGGTCGGATCAGCTTGAAGTTGGCGGTGCACGCTAACAGGACCTGGACACCAACATTCCATCTGTCCCCGCAGAGGGTTATATCTGCAAGCCCGTACGACCTCGCCATAGAGGAGGTCCAACGAATGGGGTAAGGGCACATCCATTACTCCTCTCCTGCAATCAATGGTGGTTTGGAAGCGTTTTTGCATCTTTTCACTTCTCTGCTTCTGATGTGATACACCGAAGGAACGTCTCCCTTTCTCCTTTTCACTTGTCTTCATGGACTGAATGTGGTGTTTTTTAAAGGATTGAGTGATCAATCGTACCTTCAGAACTTTCACTTCTTTTCAATTTTTTATATATATATATATTTTTTCATTTTAATTTTCCCACACACACACTGGTCTACCTGACACACACACACACACACACACACACACACACACACACTGGTCTACCTGACACACACACACACACTGGTCTAGCTTACACACACACGCACACACTGATCTACCTGACACACACACACACACACTGGTCTACCTGACACACACACACACACACACTGGTCTACCTGACACACACACACACTGGTCTACCTGACACACACACACACACACACACACTGGTCTACCTGACACACACACACTGGTCTACCTGACACACACACACACACACACACACACACACATTGGTCTACCTGACACACACATTGAGACATGATGTAATGCACTTGTTTGTTATCCACTGTTTTTGCATTTTTTATGTTGGGTTTCAAGCATATTGTGGCTCTAGATATCATCTCTAGGTGCTTCTTGATTGTATCACTTCACTATATTTTGCTAGCGCACAAATTTGAATTTATAGTCTTTACACAAAACCTTGGTCCATGCTTCCCCTAAACTGTCTCTACAAGAGGCACACTTCCTTTTAGAGACATGAGTGAATTTTGTCTTTTCTGTAGCTTTCTGAAATTACATACAGAAAAAGACATTACATTCAGCGTTTTTAAGGGAAAACAACCCTGGGAGTGCCTAGACCCACCAATCTTAGGGATCTGAGCCACCCCCTGACCACCCAGGGGGTCTGCCCCCCCCACCAAGCTAGGAACCATACATGAGGGGGGCAATCCTAGATAGAGAGGACCCCTCCCAAGGGAGCTCTTACCTTCGGAAGGCTGGAGATAGTGTCAGTATGAGTCGCAGCATCTGCCTCTGACATGACTGCAGGTGGTTGCCTGTGTTGAGTCTCACGCTGCCTGTGCGTGTTCCCGACTCTCTCCAGCCTGTGCCCGGCCCCCTATCAGCTCCGCGACCCGGAAGCCGTGGGTCAAAGGGAGACGTCCGCCCTCCGCCGGAAATGACGTCACCCGTCGTCTGGCCCGCTGGTTCCAAAAAAATTGCGGCCTATACTGTGTACAGGGAGAGCGGACTGTCTCCTTGCTGCGGCCCTGTGGACGCGATAGGGGTCCCCCGCAACCTGATGCCGCGCTCCACAAGGAAGGGGTGGCTTCTGCTGCGGGTATGTACCGCTCCTTCTTACCCTGGAAGTCCCTGCTTCTTTAGGGGTGTTTAAAGAGGCCACAATCTCCCTGACTGTCTAAGCCTGGTCCCATGCACAGTGTCTCCCCACCGAAGGAAACACTATTAACTGAGGTCCGGCAGGGGAAGTAAGAATTTATGGGCTGGTGCAGTGTTTCCTAAAGGAAGAGGAGGAGACTATCTCTCATAGTGGCTGTCCTGAATGACGGAAAGGGAAAAAAAGTGTTAACCCGACTTCGACTCCGTGGCCTTTACGCAAAATCTGAAAAATGCGAATTTGAACGCCAAAGCATCCAGTTCCTAGAATTAATTATTTCAGTGGAAGGTATTAAAATGGACCCTCAGAAGGTCGCTGCCATTCTAGGACTGGCCGGTCCCTGTGGACAAGAAGGGTATCCAAGGCTTTGTGGGATTCGCAAATTTCTATAGGAAATTCAGAGGATTTTCAACCATTATTGCCCCTATTACCAAACTGACTAAACAGGCTATTCGATTTCATTGGTCCCCTGAGGCCCAAACCGCATTTGAAACCCTCAAGAACTTATTCACCTCTGCTTCTGTCCTAAAGCATCCTGATCCAGCCTTGCCATATATCTTGGAGGTGGATGCATCTAAAACGGCAGTAGGGGCAGTCCTTTCCCAAAGACAGGGACCCAAGGCCTTTTTGCATCCGTTTGCCTTGTTTTCCCGCAAATTATCTGAAGCCGAAAGAAACTATGATGTTGGAGATCGGGAACTGTTGGCAATAAAGGCATCACTTGAAGAGTGGCGGTACCTCTTAGAAGGAGCAGCACATCCAATTCTAGTCTATACGGATCATAACAACTTGGAATATCTGAAAGTTGCCAAGAGACTGAAACCACGCCAGGCCAGGTGGGCACTCTTCACCAGATTTGCATTCCACATAACGTACAGGCTGGGTCAAAAAATACAAAGCCCGATGCGCTTTCCCACATGCTCAGAAACCCAGAACTCTCCACACCTCCTGACACCATCTTGTCTTCTGGGAACTTTCTATTGCTTCAGGAAGACCTGTTGTCCCAAATCAAGCAAGCTTCCTTGGGGGCTCCTTTCCCGTTGGGTACAGACCTGCAACTAAGACGGTTTACTGTGGTACCAGGATAAAATTTTTGTACCAGAAGACTTGCGAATTGCTGTCCTTGGTTCTTGCCACGAACATGAACTGTCTCTCTACTTCGGTGTGTACAAGACGTCTGAACTTTTACAGCGTACATTTTGGTGGCCGCAGTTAGGGAAGGACTGTAGGAAATACGTGGAGTCTTATATTACCTGTATCCAGAATAGGGGTAGCAAGTCCAAGGCATGGGGCTTGTTGAAGCCACTTCCCGTCCCTGAGAGACCATGGAGAATAATCTCCATGGATTTTATCGTGGAACTCCCTCCTTCTGAATGTTACACTACTATCTTTGTGGTGGTCGAAAATGGCGGGGGGTACAATTTACTTCCAAATTCCGGAGAGCACTATGAGTCCCTGAAGATGGATCTATCCTTTTCATCTGCGTATCATCCACCGACGAAAGGCCAAACAGAAAGGACAAACCAGACGCTTGAGCAATACTTACGTTGTTTTTCGTCCCTTTCTTAAGATGATTGGGTGTCGTTACTACCTCTTGCCGAATTCGCATACAACAACTCTGTCCACTCCGCCACAAAGCTATCTCCGTTTTTTGCGAATTACGGCTTTCACCCATTGTTCCTTTCCAACAGTATTCCAGAAAGTACAGTACCTGCTGCCCAGGAAACTTTGATACCAACAATAAGTTGCTGCAAGAAACAATGGCAAGAACGCAGGAGTACGATAAAAAGAGAAGAGGTGAGCTTAAACTACAACCTGGAGATCGGGTGTGGCTTTCTACCTTAAATTTTAAGCTTGCACGTATCCCTACTTAAACCCACAATTCCTGATCCTTTCACCGGCCGAAACACTGGCCCCCCTGAACCAATACTAGTCAACGGTGAATTGGAGTTTGAAGTGGAATCTATCATGGACTGTAGAAAGAGGCATAACCAGGTTCAATACTTGGTTAAGTGGAAGGGGTATGGCCTGGAAGAAAACTCGTGGGAACCATAACACAATATCCATGCCGAAAGATTGATCCAATCCTTTAAGGATTCCCACCCAGTTAAGATGGCCCCGGGGGCTGCCCATTGGGAGGGGGCAATGTCAAGAGGGCAAGCCAGCAACCAAGATGTCAGAAGAACACCTGTGTGCAGGTCTCCTGCAAAAAGAGTTTTTGACACGCGTGCGCAGACGTGCATTAGGCGGTGCGGGAGCGCGAACATCATGAAAATTCTTGGCGTCAGATGGGCTATTTAAATTAGACTGATGCCCAGGCCTCAGTTCGGTCTACAACATTTCCTGGAGATCCCAGCTGCCTGTTTGTTCCTGTATACCTATTCCTGCTTAACCCGGCTTGTCCCTGACTATCCCTGCCTTCTGCCTGCCTTCGATCCCGGCTTGTCCTGGACTACGCTCCTGTCTTCTCCCTGGTCTGCCTGGTGCCCGCCTGCTACCGACTCGGCCTGCACCACGACCCTGCTTCTGCTTCTGAACTTGTACCTGATCTGCCTGCCTGCTACCGACCCGGCCTGTCCTCACCTGCTTGTGCTCCGATCTACAGAGCACCTCCCTCTCTGACTACTGTGACCGGCTTCCAGTTGTTCCTGTCTTCTACCAGTCTGCAATTCCAGTCATCTTCTGCACTGCTAGTACCTTCACAGAGTCTTCTGGGACCCAGCACAGCTCCAGCACCAGAGTTCCTGTCAGGCACTTGTGCCACGCTGTACTCCCGAGCCTCCTGTCTGTCCTATCAGGGGTTCTCGAGTCAGGGTTGTAAGAGAGGCCTCTCCCTGCATATCGGGCTCCACCATCAGGTACGTGACACTCCGAGTTTAGCTCCGGAATGTCTTGGCCCCATTGCGGACGGAGCCTGGACAACTCAGGATATGAGACCCAGAGGAGATGTGCGTAGAGCACGGAGCCGGGCTTGTTGGTGCAGTCAAAGCGCAATATCCGTTCCAAGTCAGATTGCACCAGCTGCTCCTTGCCTGGTGGAAACTGGGCCCTGAAAGCATGGGACAGCTGAAGATACCTGAATTTATGTGAGGGCGGGACATTGTGGTGAGATATTAAATGATCAAAGGGGAAGATCGAGAGGTCTGAGGTGACATCAGAAAGCTTTGATATGGTACTTGGTCCACACCACAGGGTCTGGAATTTTGAAAAGGTGATGTAGGTTGGGATTGTTCCAGAGGGGGGCGTTCGGGGATACCGCAATCGAAGGATACTTTTTCTGGCAGGAGGCCAAGCATAGAAGGGGTCAGGTCGTACGGAGCCCTCGGACCCCGCAAAAGGAGGTTCGACAAAGCCTCCGCAGACCGTAACACTGCAGCTTTCGTGGCCCAGGCCGGGTTGGATCTGTCCGGAACAAGCCACCAGAATGCAGTGACCAGTTGGGCCGCAATGTAATACTTGTGGCAGTCCGGGAACACCAGGCCCCCCTGCGAACAAGGGCGCATTAGAGTGGTTAGTTTGAAGCGGAGAGGACGTGGGCCCCATAGAAAGGAGGAGAAAATTTTATTTAGATGGGTAAAAAATGATTTAAGGATCCACTGAGGGGAGTTACGAAACAAATATGTAAACTTGGGAAGGATTTTCATTTTGATAAGGTTGACACGACCCAACAGGGACAGAGGAAGATTCTCCGATGCTTTCAGCTTGGCTTTAACTGAATTGACTACTGGGGACAAGTTCAGTGGAAAGAAGTCAGCCACATTCCTCAAAAATACGTACCCCCAAGTATGTAAATTCGTCCACCCATTGTAACTGAAGTGAGGCCGAGGACTCCCTTTTAGCATCCGCATCAATGGCAAGCAATTGAGACTTTGACCAATTGACCTTAAGCCCTGTCATCTCCGAAAATGTTCCTAGGACCAGCAATGCTCCTTGCAGAGGAGCCAGCAACCTTTAGAAAAAGGAGGAGGTCATCTGCATACAGGGCCACCCTCTCCTCCAGCCAGTCCAGACGGAGTCCCTTAATGTGCGGCAAGACACGTAGTGCCTCGGCCACCGGTTCCATGTCAATGGCAAAAAGGGCTGGGGAGAGAGGACAGCCCTGCCACGTACCCCTAGCAAGCTCAAAAACGGGAGAAAGACGACCCCCCAGACGAATGGCAGCTGAGGGCAAACGATATATAGTCTGCAACCAATGGATAAACACCAGGGGCGATCCCATTCTGCAGAATCTCCCACAGGAAAGGCCACTCTATTTAGTCGAACGCCTTCTCAATATCGAGAGAGGCAACTACTCTGGTACCCAGATTGTTCACTAATCTTCTTGCTAGGCATGACAATCTACGAAGATTAATATCTGTAGATTTATTGGTCATGAAACCGATCTGATCCGAATCTATGAGGGAGGGAAGTAAAGGGTTAAGTCTAGCAGTGAGGAGCTTAGTTAAAATTTTGAGGACATTGTTAAAGAGACCTATGGGTCTATAAGATGCACATAATTTCGGATCTTTACTAGTCTTGGGAATGAGAATAACATGCGCATGTGCCATGGAAGGTGGGAGAGAGCCCTGCTCCAGGCAATGAGTGAATAGGGCAGCCATCCAGGGAGCCAACATGCTGGCATGTGCTAAGTATAAATCAACCGGAAGACCATCCGGGCCAGGAGCCTTGCCAATGGACAGGAAATTAATCACAGCAAGAACCTCCTCAGTGGTAAATGGGGCAACTAGATGGGATCTCTGAGTCGGAGAGCCAGCCAAGGGCTATCGGATCCAGAAGGAGTTCCAACCCCTCTGGATCCAGACCCGTGGGTAATGTGGTGGTATATAAGGATCGATAAAAGTCATGGAACTCTAGCAAAATAGCCTCTGGAGAAGAGATGGCCTCACCCGTGGGGGAGGTGAGTTCAGGAATCACAGTACTCGGGGTGTCATGGTGGGACATCATTGCCAACAGTCTCCTTGTTCAAAGAATTTTTGTTTCATATGATACAGTTCTAATCTAGGAACCTCTGTTAAGTAAAGGTGAAGACTGCGTTTGGATGCCTGCAGCGCATCAAAGTTTGAGGTGGGGGCGTGGCTTGGCAGCGGATGTAGTCAGTCACACTTCGTGTGAGCTCCGCCGAGATTCCACTCTATTATCCTGAAAATCACCATTGATCATCCGATTTCAGTGTCAGACTGTTCCCCAGTGAAACCTGTCACACCCGCCCAGCTACTGCAATACTTACCTACGGCTTAGAAGATGCCTAGATGCAGCTCCACGGCCCGCTCTGCTCCAGACCACAAGACCCAAGATGCTCGGCTTTGAAGTCGGCTGCTGTGAAACACAGGGAGGTCGTGCAGAAACTGTTCTCCCAGAATGACATGTGGGACTCACCGGAGGTACCTGGAAACGGTGCGGAGAGTCGTAGTGGCTCACAGTTGGAGGCAGATGATACAGCACCCCTGGAGGATCCGAATGCACCGGTGTTACCCTGGGACACAGTGAGTAATTTACCAATGTCCCAAGCCTCACACAAGGCCCAATCCACAGGCTCGGCTGGGCCTGAACCCACACTGAGAGATATCCTCTCCGCGGTCACATCCTGTAATCTTTCTATTACTGTTCTGGCCACGGAAGTTAAGAGGATGAAAGCTGAAATGTACTTCATGCGCCAGGACATCCATAAATTAAGGGATCGTACATCCGCCATTAAAGGGCGCATTAGCATCATAGAGGATAAATGGGCCCCCATGCAGAGAGAGTCGCATGCACAGCAATTCATGGTGGCTAAACACGCTGCGAAACTTGATGATTTAAAAAATAGACTTTGCAGAAACAACGTTAGAGCTATTGGCATCCCTGAAAAAATGGAGGGGAGAAACCCAGTCAATTTCATTGAGCACTGGCTACTGGAAAAGTTTGGGAAGGAATCATTCTCTCCTATGTTTGCAGTGGAGCGTGCACACCGGGTTCCTTCCAGGCCTCTGCCTCCGGGTAATCCCCCTAGAGCCTTCCTGTTCAAAATGCTCCATTACAGAGATAGAGATATTATCTTGTCTAAGGCACGTACCCTGGAGGACGCCCTGGTAAGAGATAACTCTAAAATATCCTTGTTCCCAGACTTTTCGGCTGAGGTGCAAAAGCAGCGGGCTCAGTTTAATGATGTTAAAAAGAGACTTTGCTCCTTGGAAATACAATACTCCATGCTTTACCCGGCCCACCTGCGTGTGGTGGCCAGAGATGAAGTGCATTTTTTTTTAAAAACCCACAATGGTGATGCAATGGCTGGATAGAGAAGAACGATCCCTGCGGGAAGAATTGAGCAGACGGCGCAAAAATACCTGAATGTCATCATTTTTTCACACATAACACTGGTACAATTACTATCTACAGAAGATCTGATTGGAAACAAGATTATAAAACTCCTGTCAAGGCGGAAGACTATGTTCACAAGGAGTGTTAGTTGCACTCACGCTAATTAACACTATACGAGGCCTGTTGCCTATTAGCTCTTCAAAGCTCGCTACTGAACTTAGCCCCCCAGTTGAGAGTCCTTCGTGGACATTACAGTTTTTTTATTTTTTTTTGTGTTACTTGGGACCCAGTTGGTTCATTGGTCCTGGTCTTGCTTAACCTTTATTTTACAGATTTCACTTTTTTGATCAGACTGCCTACTATATACTGCCATATCCGGTACTCTATGGATAATCATCTAGAGAGTGCCGCGCCTATTCCTTATGCCTTTCAAACTCATGTCTTGTATACATATGTTTTAATGCCTTATGGCTAAACAAGTTGTTCTGACAAGTTGTAATGGGACAGAGTGAAACATTTAGCGGTACTCCATATGCTTAAACGCATGGGTTCCTCTGTGGTGTGTCTGCAGGAGATGCATATACTGCCTGGTCAAGAGTCCCCATTTTCTGTCAAATTATTTTGTGCCCAGTTTCACTCTGCCTTCTCATCCTACGCCAGGGGGGTCAGTGTGTTGATAGGAATCAATGTTCCCTTTACACACACAGCTTCACTTATTGACCCTCACGGTCGGTATATATTTCTAGTATGCTCATTGGATGGATTACAGTGTAATATTGTAAATATATATATACCGCCCCCTTTCTCGGTGGAGGTCATCAAGATTCTGGCTACTTTTCTGTCACAACATCCAGGTATTCTGGCACTTATTGTGGGTGATTTCAATAACTACTTGGATACAGATCTTGTTAAACTGTCCACAAAAGCCCCTCCGAGTGATTTGTGCGGGGGGCGGACATCCTTCGCTCGGCTTCTTTTAGAGCTGGGGCTGAGAGATGTTTGATGGATGAACCATCCACAGGTAAAATGTTATTCATGTTACTCTGCCACACATAGAGGTCTCTCCAGAATTGATCTTGGTCTTGGCAATGATACGATACTACCACTAATAACTTCTTCACACTACAAGGCGAGAACTATATCTGATCACCCCCCCCCCCTTTGTATAGAGATCCTTACGTCTGGCATATCCAAGCGGGTTTTCTGGAAACTCAACCCCTTTTGGTTGTCGCTATTTCCTAACCCTGACCCTATTCACAATAACCTGACTACATTTATTCGGTTTAACAAACCTACGGCTAGTCCTGGTGTTTTCTGGGATACAGTAAAAGCCTATTTAAGAGGTCAATTTATTAAATCTATCAGTGCCATTAAGACCGGGACCAAGACTTGGGAACAATCTGTACTGAAGGAGGTTGAGAGGGCTGAATCTGCCTTTGGTGATTCCCCCTCGGAACATACTGAGAAAACTTTGCATGAAGCTCAACACATGGCTAAACATTTGGTACTAACCAAAGCCTAAAATAAAAGGTTTTTCCTTCAACAGAAATATTTTGAGGAGGGAGAAACCACAGGACATATGCTTGCTATGATGGTGAGATCACAGAAAGGTTCATCCCATATAGAAGCAATCACTAATTCCTCGGGGACCCTAGTTTCCTCATGTAGATATGCTATCCACGTTTAGAGATTTCTATGCTGATGTGTACTCCTCTAAAGGTCTCACTCACTATAGAAGAAATTGACTCTTTTCTTGAACGATGCCAACTGCTGCAGCTTCCGGCCCAAGATGTGGAGCAGCTGAATGCTCCCCTTATGGCTGATGAGCTGCTGGAAGCATTAGCGATTTCCTCTCCTGGTAAGTCTCCGGGTTCGGATGGCTTGCAGGCAGAGGTATACAAACGCTATTCTGAAACATTATTACAGCATTTAAAGAGGTGTTTGAGGATGCTAGAAAAACGGGAAGCTTACCCCAATCCATGAATGAAGCAATTATTGTGCTTCTTCTGAAAACTGGTAAAGAGGCTCATTCCCCAGACTCCTATAGGCCCATATCGCTATTAACAACTGATGTAAAACTACTGTCAAGGGTACTGGCCACCAGACTAGCTAAAGTTATTCATAAAGTGTTCCACAGGGACCAATCAGGGTTTATCCCATCGAGATCTACAGCCCTTAACATCAGGCGACTCTTTCTTAACCTTCAGATACCCGTCAATAACCCGGATAGGAGAGCGATTGTCAGGGACATGTCGGTGGCAATCTGGCTAACTTGCGTGCACGTAGGTGCACAAGGAGCATTCCTAGAGTTGCTGGGCTGAATCCCCCACTGGGGGCGCTGGCGCGCGCGCGTTCGCGCATTCGCGCATTCGCGGGTGCGCGCGCGCGCCCGTTCGCGCTAGCGCT
The DNA here is from genome assembly GCA_037952925.1 of Lithobates clamitans. Lineage (NCBI taxonomy): Eukaryota > Metazoa > Chordata > Amphibia > Anura > Ranidae > Lithobates > Lithobates clamitans. The sequence continues at coordinate 682,711 of JBBGZY010002305.1, forward strand.
GTTTGGCGCCAAAGCCCCTTTAAAAGGGTGTCAGTTACTCCCATTAGGTGCTGTTCGTCTTCAGCTCTGCACCTGAAAACCTGTATCCTGCTTGTTGTTATTGTTACTATTGACCCGGCTCCGTCTGACTACTCTGCTATCTCCAACCCGACCCGGCTTGCCTGACCTTGTTGATATCCTGCTACCTGTTACCGAATACCTGCCTGCCTGACTATTCTGTGATCATTCCTTCTGCCTTATACCTGCCTGATCTCCTGCCAACTCGGACTGTCTGACGCTGCTTTGCTTGTGCCCTGTGACCCTGTCACCACCTGCTCCTCCAAGATCCAGGTTCTGCTGCTGCATACCATCCACCTGTCTGCTAACGGATCCGCTTCTGCTTGCCTGCATCCGCTATACAGTCATTCCGGAGAAGTCTCCTCAGCTCCTGTGTTGGTTGTCGCCAGGAATCGCATCAGACACTCCTACCCACTGTGCTCAGGAGACCACTGTTCCCACTCCAGTGGCTCCTGAACCAGCGCTTAAGAGAGGTCTCCTTCCACCAGTCGGGCTCATCTACCAGGTACCTAACAGCGATCCTGTCTCTAGACGCAGCTAAGGCTTTTGATAGCGTTGAGTGGCCTTATCTGTGGGAGGTTTTGAAGCGCTTTGGACTAGGGGACAATTTTATTCAATGGGTAAGGCTGCTGTATGCAGCCCCCATGGCTAGGATTCGCGTAAATGGAGACCTTTCAGATTCATTTCCCCTCTTCAGAGGCACGAGACAGGGGTGTCCACTTTCACCCCTGTTATTTGCTTTAGCCCTTGAACCACTTGCGGCTACTGTTAGATCATCCCAGTCTATAGTGGGTTTTAACAGGGGACCACTCACAGATAAGATCTCCCTTTACGCGGATGACACTTTGCTATACCTGGGAGACCTGGATGCTTCCCTTACGAACGTGATGCAGGTAATCCAACAATTCAGATCCTTATCAGGATTCTCTATCAATTGGAGCAAATCCGTCCTTCTCCCAGTAGATGAGCCAACAAACTCGTTACCGGCTATTGCGGAAACCCTTAAGGTAGTCTCTTCATTTAAATATTTGGGAGTACAGGTGTCGACTGACCCACTGACATATTTAGAGGACAATCTCTTACCCCTTTTCAAGAAGCTTCAAATGACGTGTAATACTTGGTGCAAACTCCTATTGTCAGTAATTGGAAGAATAAATTTAATTAAGATGGTTTGGGGACCCCAACTATTACACATTATGCATAATTCTCCGCAATGGATACCCCGTAGATGGTTCAGCCGTATTGATACTTGGTTCAGGTCCTTGATATGGAAAAAAAAAGTGGCCAGAATAATTCTTTCTACTCTGCAGTATGGTAAAGATCGGGGAGGAGCTGCAGTCTCTAACGCTAAACTTTATATCTATGCCTCTGAACTGCAACAATTAAGTGGTTTTGGGTTACTGGGCGAATCTGACTCGGTCGAAAACATGTTGCGGAGTGGAACGATGAATACCTCGGTGCTGGCAAGTTTGGAGACGGGGTTACCACACCTGCCACAAACAGCGCCCACTGTTATTCTTCTGAAAAAACTATGGTCCACGGTCAGGTCTAGTTTGAAGACCTTGGGATTTTTGGCAGAAACTCCATCATGGGATAACCCGAACTTGGCAGAAGTATACAAGTTGGACGGCTTCCAATCCTGGAGGCTGGCCGGAATTTGTAACATCTCCCAATTGTTTAATCAAAATGTATTAAAATCTTTTTTGGAACTGCAAACAGAATTTAACCTTCCCAGGCATCAATTCTACAGATACCTTCAGGTACGACATGCTCTCCAGGCCCAAGGTCAGACCTCTACTCTCTCACTTGCCACTCACTCCCCGATAAACAACATTTTTTTTCAGTCAGGAAAAAAAGGGCCTAATATCTTATGTCTATTCTTTTTTGTTGTCAGCCACACAAGACACCACGACCCTATCGAGTGCTGGATAGCGGACTTAGGGTAAGTGAATGACGAAACATGGGACATATGCCTCCAAGCAGGGCCGGTTACCTCTGTTTCACAATCACACAGACTGTCTCATTTATTTTTGCTGCATAGGGCTTACCGCACACCTGTACAACTACAGCGATAGGGTAGGAGAGACTCTTCTTTGTGTCCCAAACGTTGTGGGGAGGAGGGATCTCTAACTCACCTGATGTGGCGTTGCCCCAAACTGCATCGATATTGGGGCAGCGTTACTGAAGCGATTTCCACAGTCTTTCAGATTAGGGTCCCTTTGGACCCCCTAATATGCATCTTGGGAGCGGTAGATGAGGAGATATATCCCCCCCCCATTAATATAGCGGTGATCAGATTACTGTATCTGGTCCGTAAGATGGTGGCCAGATTTTGGTTATCTTTACATGTTCCAACCAAAAAACAATGGGTAGAACAGGTCAACTATATCCTTATCAGGGAGCATTTAACATATCAGCATAGAAATGCATCTTGGAAATTCTATTCCATATGGCAACCCTGGCTGGAAACCCCTGGATTGGCACCCCCACGACTGGTTATGCATAGATTACTACAAGTATAAAGGGTACTGACAATCTGGTATGGGGATGAACCTTACCTAAATATGAACCAATGAGGCAGGACAGTAGGTGTATTCAAACCTTGACTAAACGAAGAAGTACTCATATGATTGAGCAGACTGTGGGCAATGTTGTCTGTTAGATGACCCTTTGGCTATCTGTTGGTTGTGTAGGGTCAGAGAGTCCCGGCTCTCTTGCACAACACGGCTCTCCTTCTATATGTTAAAACAATTCCTTTCGATGCCACGGTTGTATTGATCTTTATTTGCACAATGTACATTCTGTCAAGATGACATATGTAATTTGTGGTGATAAGATTTATACTCTGTCATTTCTGGTGATTTCATGTATACTATGCATCTTGTCTCTGGTGGCACAATAAACAAATTTTCTGATTTAAAAAAAAAAAAGTTTGAGGTGGAGGGATCCAAACCGTATTGGGCAGAAGCCAACTCCACCCCACCCTCCAACGCCGCAGTGGCAGCAGTTTTCTGCGCCCTAACCGCCTTGATGGCGGAGATGTAATGGCCCCTTGTGAATGCCTTGAAATTATCCCAGACTATCTCAGGAGAGGATGACCCTTCATTAGAGTCCCAGTAATCACTTAGGGCTAGGGGGGTTTGTTCTGCTATGTCAGGTTGGGAAATCCATTGCGCAATGAGCCACCACATGGAGCCACTACGAGAAGAGGAGGTGCGCAGGGTGATTTTTAGGGGGCTGTGATCAGAGAGACCACTGGGCAAATGGGATGCGTCTAGAACAACGGTCAACATAGAGGGATTAGCAAAAGCATAGTCGATTCTGGAGGCGGTTTTGTAAGAGGTGGAAAAACAGGAAAAGGTTTTAGCAACAGCAGTGAGGTCCTGCTCTGTTCAATTGCTGCAAGAATCATGGTGGTACTATCCTGCGGTAAGGGGGCTGATCTCCAATTCGGCCAGTAAGGCCTGCAACCTCCCGACCAAAACGGCATCTGGTCGCGGTAAGGGGGGGGGTCAGCGGTTTCTGCAGTGGGGTGGACCTAGCCGGCTTAGGATGCGTCTTTTTTTGTTTTCAAAAAGTTTTTTATTTTATTTTTAAAGAATAACAGAGAGAGGGTTACAAATCCAAGACAATCAGTGGATTGAATACAGGGGTGTAAGGATACAAATTATATGAAAAGACAAAGTACAAATATAAACTGTTGAGTTATACATATCTGTTAGAGCTATTGAGCTATTCTGAAAGTCTGAGATTTAGCTAAATAGAAGAGACATATCTAGAGACTAAATCAAGGGAAAAGAAAAAAAAAGTCCAAAGCGGGAAAATAGAACTTACAAAATCAAAATGAAAAGAAAAGAAAACCATAGGTCTGTCAGGTTTGGAGCCTAAATAAGAACCAAGGGTTCCAGATAGCATCATGTGTAGGTATAGTGTCATGTAGGGTGTGGTAGATTTTATCTGCCAACATCATGTGATCTATTCTTGCAATAACTTGAGAGTATGGTACTGAAGCCGATTTCCAATGTAGAGCAACCATCCAATGAAAAGCTATACAGATAGAGTGGATAAGTTTAACCAAAGGTTTAGGGGTGTCTGAAGGGGATTGAAATAATAAGCAGTGTTGGTATGAGATATTAAGAGGTTTGCCTGCTAATTTATCCATGACTTTAAGGATCTCATTCCAAGTTGGACGTAGTTTCTCGCAGTCCCAAAATATGTGGAGAAATGAGCCTTGTTGCATACATCCCCTAAAGCAGAGAGGGGATGATTGTGGGTAGATCTTGTGAATTCGTATTGGGGTGTAGTACCAGCATGTTATTAGTTTAATAGCAGTTTCACGGACCATGATGGATTTAGTGCATTTGCGTAGGTTCTGCCAGCCCTTCACCCAGTCAATGTCATCTACCTCAGAATCTAGTTCCGATTCCCATTGAGCTCTATATTTTAGGGTTGTTCCTTCTGAGTTAGCTTCTAGATTGATATAGACTAGTGAGATCAGACCTTTTTGGCGGGGTGAGTCGTGACATATGTCTTCATATAGAGTGGTGGAGGTCGCCACAGGTCCAGTGTAGTGTTTTTGGAAGAAGTGACGTATTTGTAATGAGTGATAGAATTCAGTGTTTGGAATCTGGTATGTGGATTGTAACTGAGAAAAAGAGATAAAGTTTGAGTTTATAAAAAATTTATCTAACGTAATTAGTTTTAGGTCAATCCAGAGTTGAAAAGAGGAGGGTCTGTCAAAGGCTAATGGGAATCTAGAATCTCCTAGGAATGAGGCACCTAGAGGGACAGCTGAAATGAGGTTGTATGTTTTTTTATATGTGTCCCAAAGTTGAAGACCGTCTTGTGTGATCAGATTTTTAATGCCTACTTCTGGTCTGTTTTGATTGTTTGACCACATAAGGCCAGGGAGATATAGAGGAGTAATGGATTCGCTTTCAAATTGCACCCAAGGGACTCTGGAGTTATGAATATTCCATTGCGCTTGTTGGGTATATCTACTGGCTAGGTAGTAAAGCCATATTTGAGGAACCCCTAGACCACCCCTTTTGGAAGAACGGTAAAGGACTTCTTTGGCAAAGCGTGGGGGTTTGTCTTTAAATATGAATCTATTAAGCAACACCTGAATAGTGTGGAGGTATGTTTTAGAAATTTTAAGAGGCAGGGATCTAAAAAGGTAGAGGAGTTTAGGAAGAATAGTCATCTTGAGAGCAGTGATTCTGCCCAGAAATGAAATGTGGAGGTGTGACCATAGTTTGAGGATACCTTTTATTTTGGAAACCATAGGTGGGAAATTTACTTCAAAGAGTCTGCGGTAATCCTTAGTCAGGTTTATTCCCAGATATTGAAGGTGAGAATCTGCCCAAATAAAGGGATAGACTGACTGAAGATGTCGCAGTTCTCCAGGAGAGTAGCCAATAGGAAGGGCGCTTGATTTAGCCATGTTGATGGATAGACCTGAGATCTCTGCAAACCTAGAAAGAGTTTGAAATAAGTTCGGCAGAGAGACCAGAGGGTTGGTGAGAAACATTAGAACGTCATCAGCATACATTCCAAATTTGTATGTCGAATGGCCCTTAACATAACCCGAAATATCAGGGTCTTGGAGTATAGCTATGGCTAACGGCTCGAGGGCTAACGCAAAAATTAAAGGTGACAACGGGCACCCTTGTCTCGTACCCTTGCCTAGGTCAAAAAAACCTAGAGTTACAGCCAGGGAGCCTAATCCGGGTTTTCGGGTTACGGTAAAGGGCCAAGAAAGCTTGAAGGAATGCTCCCTGGAAACCCATCCTTTGTAAGAGTGTGGTGATGTATGTCCATGAGACGCTATCAAATGCCTTCTGTATGTCCAGGCTAAGCATGAGGAGTTTACGTGAAAAAAGGTTGGCATCTTGTATTATGTTTAAAATTTTTTATAGTATATGGAGGAAAATCCGTCGGGACCTGGGGGTGAGGCTGATTTTAAGGATTTGATTACATTCAAAACCTCTGCTGAAGTGATGGGGGTGTTTAGTTTATCAAGATGTGTAGGAGTAAGATGTGGTAGAGGAATGTTCTGAAACCAGGCCTCATCATCTGGTGAGGGTTTTAATTGAGAGGGGGCCAGCAGAGAGGAGTAAAATTGTTCAAAGATATGAAGGACCTCTAGGGGATGGGAAGTGAGATGTCCTGAGGGGGTCATTAATCTATAAATGTGGGGTGGGCGAGATGAGTGATTTAACCTTCTGGCGAAGAGGGTAGAGGCAGAGCTCTCGTGAAGGAGGAATTTGGCTTTAGACCATCGCAGAGATTTTTCTACCCTCTTTGACAGGATGCCATCCAACTCTAATCTCTTTTGATCAATCAGCTGTCTGGTGGAGTCTAGGTGTAAGAGATTAGTATTTTTATATAGATCATCTAGGTCTTTAGTAAGGGTTAAGATGTTTTGTTTGTCAATTTTGTTCTGGGCTGAGGCTAGACTAATTAATTTGCCCCTAAGGACTGCCTTATGCGCTGACCAGACCACGGCAGGGGGAGTTTCTGGGATGGCATTAAAATTAAAATATTCTTCAATGGCTCGTGCGATTTCTGCCTCCACCACTGCATCTGAGAGGAGGGCTTCATTTAGACGCCAAGAGTAAGAGGTAGGTGCAAGCCTAATGTAAGTAGTGGTGAAGGCAGTAGCATGATGGTCAGACCAAGTGCAGGGGTGGATGCTAGCGTCTGTGGTGTTAGCGAGAATTATTGGGGTAGTGTAAATATAATCCAATCTTGCATAACTTTTATGAGGATAGGAGTAGAATGTGTATTCTCTAGAACCAATATTGAGGGCTCTCCAGGAGTCTACTAGCTGATGTTCCAGTAAGCCACTGGAGAGAGAGCGGGGAAATGATTTGGCTGATGGGGACAACTTGGATCTATCAAGGTTGGGGTTGGCAACCATATTGAAGTCACCTCCAATAATCATGTGTGGTGAATGAGAGAGGCGGTCAAAGAATGAGTGAAAAAAAGAGGCAGGGGAGTCATTTGGAGCATAAATACTGGCAATAGTGAGTTCTCTGTTATGAATCTGGCCTTTGATTATGACATATCTGCTGTCTTTGTCTTTAAAAACCTGTTTGACTTCCATTGGGAAAGATCTGTGCAAGAGTATGGCGGCTCCCCTACTTTTTGTCTGGTGTAAAGAGCAAAAAGTCTGAGGAAAGCTTCTGTGGAGGAATCTAGGGTGTGAGGAATGTGCAAAATGTGTCTCCTGTAATAGGAGAATTTGAGCTCCCAGCTGTTTATAAAAGGCAAAAGCCTTCTTCCTTTTAGGTGGGGAGTTAAATCCCTTAACATTGTGTGATACACATTTAATTACCATGGTAAATGTTTTTATTCACTATAATCTGGGGATAGATAGGAGCCAAATGTGTTTTATGACCAGTATCTATCATTTCAAGGGTCAAGCTGAGGGCCGACACACTCATGCACAGGAGGGTAGTGAAGTGTGACATACAAACATGCAAGCCATAAAGGCTTAATGAAGCATGTACCCTGCAAGACAATAATGCAATAAAGAGTCGATGTAAACATAGACTACCCGAAGTCCAAAACCTGTGGATAAAAAAGAGAACCAAAAAAATAAAAGGAGAGAAAGATAAGAAAAAAAACATAGGACTGATAGTAACACAAATGTCATCATATCTAGAAACCGGATCAGGTAATTGTAGAAAACCTGATAAGAAAAACACCTACTCCCGAGACTGCGAGGTCTCGAACCCAGCCTGAAAAATGTTCTGAACTTTGTAGATCAAGTGGGTATAAACCCCCAAAAAAATAAGAAAAAACAAAAAGAGAACAGGCCTGCAGTAATGACTCAAACCAAAAATAAAAAAGGTCAGAATCTGCAAGCTTCTGCTGGGTGGGGTGTGCATGTCGCAGCTCCAAGGGACCGACGTCCGGGTCTCTGTAAACTGGTGTGTGGTGCAAGTTGCTGGGGTATCTTGTAGTTGTCGGCTACGCTGAGATGATCAAGGAAAGGGATCTTCCAATCTGTCTCCGATGTCGTATCTGATCCTCCGTCTGTCTCTCCTGGTTGGGGGGGTCTGCCAGATGGGTGAAGGTCTAGGCGTAGAAGGGGGCCGGCGGATGACATCTGGTTCTAAAAGGCCCAATTTGACCAAGACCTCTTGGCCTTCCAGGAGTGATGTGGCAGAGTAAGTGGTGCCATTGTGGGGAATTACTAGCTTGAAAGGGAAGCCCCACCTGTAGCGGATGCGTGCAGCTTGAAGCGCAGATGTGATTTCTTTCAGGCCACGTCTCCTGTCCAAGGTTGCGGGAGAAATATCGGGGTAAATTTGGATGGTACGATCGTCCAGAGTGATGCGTTGTTGATTGCGAGCAGCTCTGAGGATCTCCTCTTTAATTAAAAAGTCCTTCATGCAAAGAACAATATCCCTGGGGGGCTTGTCATCAGGAGGTTTGAGGAGAGGAGAGGAGACAAGCAGGATGGGCAGGGATGGCCGGTCAGCGCTCCGGAGTCGCGGATGGTCCGAGCCTGGTGTGTAGATGCGAGGCTCCGAGCGGGAATATGGCGGCGGCCACGAGTACAGGCCGGTCACTGCCGGGTGGATGGTTCTTCCAGCATGCAGTTCCTCTGCACAATATATGGCCAGGGCGATGCAGGGGGTGGAGGGGAACGGTCTGAAGGCTGTGGTGGCTCCCACAGGGTCAGTAAGTGCACGGATGGCAAAGGATGGAGTTGAAGATCCCCGGAGCTCTCCTAGAATACGTTCGCCGCTGTTCACATCGGGACACGTCCCCATAATCCCCTATCTTTAGCACTGTCTCTCGAACAAGTCGGTAAGGGGAGGATGGCGTCTGCAAAATTAACAAGTAACAATCCAGCTGGAGGAAGTAATTAAGTCCCATTGGACCACAAATGTTAACACTTCAGAACCACCAGTGGTATGGGATGCCTTTAAGGCGGTTGCTAGAGGAGAGTGTATATCAGCCATCAAGGGTAAACGATAATGAGGAATTCAATAGATTGAAACAGAGGGAAAGGGACTGTGCTGAGGCTCAGGCGGAGTCCCCTATGGGGGCCTCGTATGAGACTCTTCTGGAGGCAAGGAGAGACCTATCCTTGCATATCAAAGGGCTGACAAGTGCAGAGTTAAAAAGGAATGCACACGATATTTGCAGAAGGGGATAAGAATGGCAAGCTCCTGGCTATGTTCGTGGTGGATCACCATTCAATCGCGCATATCCCTACCATAAAGATAAAGGGGGAACACTGGTCACTGATCCTTCACTCATCATGCAGGAGTTTATTGACTTCTTTTCCACCTTATACTCACCCATCCCAAAATATGACACAGAAGCATTAGACTCCCTGCTAACAAATGTACCCATTCCAAGACTGTCTGAGGAAGCATGCACTGTGCTAGATGCCAAGATTACAATTAAGGAGGTGCAGGAGGCAATTTTTGCCTTACCCCCCAACAAGGCCCCAGGTCCTGACGGTTTTCCAGCAGACTTCTATAAATCACATGTTGATCAGCTAGCCACAAGATTTAACTGGTTACTAGAACACATAGAAAACTCATCCCTACCAGACTCCATATTGGAGGCGTATATGTTCCTTCTGCCAAAACCAGGGAAAGACCCGACCGAGTGTGCATCATACCGCCCCATAGCACTATTAAATGCATATCTGAAGATCTTAACCAAACTGTTGGCTACCAGACTGGCTAAGGTTATCCAGTCCATAGTTAACATTGACCAGACAGGGTTCATGCCAGGGAAATCAACTGACACAAACCCAAGGAGACTGTTCACCCACCTGCAACTCCCACCAACGGAATCGGACATCAGAATTGTAGTGTCAATAGACATAGAAATAGCCTTTGACTCGGTTGACTGCTTGTTCATGTTTAAGGTATTGGAAGTCATGGGATTTGGGCCGCAATTTAGAAAATGGATCTCTATGTTATATAGGAGCCCCAGAGTAGCTATCAGACTGGGACCAGTGATATCTAATTTCTTTGAGGTGAGCAGGGGCACCAGGCAGGGTTGCCAATTGTCCCCATTCCTATTCGCCCTGGCAATGGAGCCCCTGGCCACAGCACTGAGATCTTCTGGGGACGTACAGGCAATTAAAGTGGGTACAATCTACGAGACTTTAGCTTTATATGCTGACGACATGCTCCTGTTTCTAAAAGACCTAGATGCCTTGTTGAAGGTGGCGCTGAAGATCCTAGATGAATTTGCCAAATTCTCTGGGTTGAGGGTAAACTGGAGTAAGTCGTCAATTTTACCACTGGACATCAAAGCTAGGGAGAAAGTTGACCCAGACATGCCGTTGCAATGGGTTGCATCCCTCAAATATCTTGGGGTAAAAGTTACCGCTAAGGTACAGGACTACCTTTAAAATTTGCTCCCTCTTCTGATCTTTCTCAAACAGAAGATACAGGCTTGGAGCAAGTTACCACTCTCCCTAATAGGTAGAATCAGTTTTCTCAAAATGAAGATCCTTCCGGTTATATTATACTTCATACGACATGCGCCAGTATGGATACCCAAAACATATTTCAAGCAGATTGAAGGGATTGTTGGCTCTTTCTGGGCGCCTAAACCCCCAAGGATAGGGATTAAAGTGTTACAAGAACCAGGGGACCAAGGGAGTCTGGCACTGCCTGATTGGCACAAATATTTGGCTGGCCAAATGGGGTTTGCCCGCAGATGGCTATTGTCAGACGATGGGGATGCCGCCACAGTACTGGAGGCAGCTCATCTGGGTTCCTATGAAAGTCTGCGCCTGGCGCTATTTAGGGTTAACAAATTGGACTTGCCATTGACATGGACGATGAAGGCCACTATTAGGGCATGGGGACAAGGGGTTCGCATCTTCACTGGCTTCACGATTCGATTCGATTACGATTATCCGGTCCACAATTCGATTAGATTAGATTCCGCGATGCATCACGATGCATCACGATTACTACCTAAGTGCCCATGGTTTTCAACTTTTCATCAGAAAAATAAATTCAAGCAGTCAGAAATTAAAGAAATATATTTATTTGTATGTGCTATTTAAACAAATTACACCAAGTTTTATTTGTGCAGCGGTCTTTTTAAATGCAACTTTTTGTGGAAAAAGGCACTTTCATGATTTTTAAAAAAACGAAACAGTAAAGTTAGCCCTATCTTTTTGTATAATGTGAAAGATGATGTTACGCCAAGTAAATAGATACCAATTATTATTATTATTATACAATATTTATATAGCGCCGACAGTTTACGCAGCGCTTTACAACATTAGGGCAGACAATACAAGTACAATACAATTCAATACAGGAGGAATCAGAGGGCCCTGCTCGTTAGATCTAGGAGGGAGGGTCAAGTTATACAAAAGGGTAATAGCTGTGGGGGATGAGCTAATGGAGAAAATAGTGCAGTTATTAGATGGAGGCAAGCTAGGCTTCTCTGAAGAGGAAGGTTTTCAGGGATCGCCTAAAAGTGGATAAATTTGGAGACAGTCTGACAGATTGGGGTAGGGAATTCCAGAGGATGGGCGAGGCTCGGGAGAAGTCCCGGAGGCAGATATGGGAGGAGGTGATGAGGGAGCTAGAGAGCAGGAGGTCTTGGGAGGAACGGAGATGGCGATTAGGTTGGTATTTTGAGACTAGGTTAGTGATGTAGCTGGGGGCAGAGTTGTGGATGGCTTTGTAACTTATTGTTAGTATTTTGAATTTAATTCGTTGGGCGAGTGGCAGCCAATGGAGGGATTGGCAGAGAGGGGTAGCAGACACTGAGCGGTTTGTAAGGTGGATAAGTCTGGCAGCAGCATTCATGATGGACTGCAGGGGGGATAGTCTGTTTAAAGGTAAGCCAATGAGGAGTGAGTTGCAGTAGTCAAGGCGAGAGATAACCAGGGAGTGAATCAGGAGCTTTGTGGTTTCATTGGTTAGAAAGGGACGTAGTTTCGAGATGTTGCGGAGGTTGAGGCGGCAAGCTTTGGAAAGTGATTGGATGTGGGGCTGAAAGGAGAGTTCAGAGTCCAGGATAACACCTAGCACCCTGACGTGTGGGGACGGGTGGATGGTTGTGCCATTGCTCTTGACAGAGAAGTCAAGGGAAGAGGCACGTGGGGGAGGGAATATTATAAGCTCAGTTTTGGACAAGTTGAGTTTGAGGAAGTGGTGTGACATCCATACAGATATGTCGGTTAGTAAGTTAGTGATGCGTGAGGAGACTGATGGAGTGAGTTGAGGGGTGGAGAGATAGATTTGCGTGTCATCAGCATAGAAATGATATTGAAAGCCATGAGAGGCTATCAGCTGACCCAGGGAAGAGGTGTGGATTGAAAAAAAAAGAGGTCCAAGAACAGAACCTTGGGGGACCCCGACAGAGAAGGGAAGAGGAGTGGAGGAAGTAGAATTGTAAGTGACACTGAAGGTGCGTTGGGATAGGTAGGATGAGAGCCACTGAAGAGCACAGTCACGGAGAGGGAGTAAAGTTTTTTGAGGAGGAGGGGGTGGTCAACCGTGTCAAAGGCAGCTGAAAGATCCAGAAGTAGGAGTACAGAATAGTGTCCGTTGGTTTTTGCAGTTAGTAGGTCATTTGTGAGTTTTAAAAGAGCAGTTTCTGTGGAGTGTTGAGGGCGGAATCCAGATTGAAGGGGATCAAGAAGGTTGTTTTTAATGAGGTGGTCACTCAGTTGGTTGTAAACCAGGCGTTCAAGGAGTTTAGAGGAAAAGGGGAGCAAGGAGATAGGGCGTAGGTTGTTAAGATTTGTAGGGTCCAAGGACGGCTTTTTGAGTATGGGGGTGACCAGTGCATGTTTTAGAGCGTCGGGGAAGATGCCAGAGGTGAGGGAGAGATTGAAGATGTGGGTTAGAGAGTGTAGGATGGGGTCAGAGGGTGACCGTAGCATTTGAGAGGGAATAGGGTCCAGGGGACAGGTGGTTAGGTGGGCGATAGAGAGGAGTTTAGCAACTTCATCTGTAGTAGCAGATTTGAATAGGGGGAGTGTCAGTTGTACCTGTTGACATGGGGTCTTAGCTGGGGTAGATACCTGTAGAATGGAGATTTCATCACGGATTGTATCAATCTTGTTTTTGAAGTGATTAGCAATCTCCTGGGCAGTGAGTGAGTCAGTGGGTGGAGGCGCACACTCGTGGAATGGCAACAAACTACGGTACCTAAAAATCTCCATAGGCGACACTTTAAAAAAATGAATGGTTACCAGGGTAGAGTTACAGAGGAGGTCTGGTCTAGTGCTTGAATTATTGCTCTTGTGGGTTGCCTTGTCTGCACGGAGTGCATGCGTTACATGTCACTCGAGACAAGACATCCAGGTTCTTCCAGTTCTAACGCTAGAGATTTATTGGCACTCTTGAAAAAGTAATTATAGCTGTCTCTAATTAAGGAGGACAAGTATAAATCAATCACACTGATTTAACCTTATATGCTGCGACCATTAATCTGCAAAGGAGCCTTACAGGCTTTTAATTTGTTTCCTATTCACTTACTATTCGGGATATCATATTATATAATATCATAATCCCAAATAGTAGGTGAATAGGAAACAAATTAAAAGCCTGTAGTTCCTCTTTTTAAGTTGACTCACTGCTGCTTTGCTTTCATAAATCTTTAACCCTGATGTGTTTCCGGGCTTCATAACTGGAGCAAATTAACTGATCCTCAGCTTACCTTACTATGTTGTCTGTATGACAGACAGTCAGTGTCTCTTCTCTTGTATGTGTACCTGTCCTGATGATGATGATGATGACTGTCTCCTCTCCTGCTGCCTGTGTTATGAGGACACTGCAGACAAGCCTGTCTTGCTCGGGTCTCTCTCCCAGTCCTGACTCCTGCAGCTGCTGCGTGTGACTTGTCATGATGACTTCAGTCAGGTGACGGGCAGCTGATGGTCTCTCCTGGCCTGTGTACAGCAGTGACTGCCAGTGCCAGAACGGTGACTCTGTGACTGGCACTGGCACTGGCCGAGGACGAAAGATGAGCGTGAGCTCTGGGGACCGGAGTTGGGGAACTCATGTCTCCTCCTGAACTTCTCCTCTCCTAGTCTCGAGTCGGACACTCCACAGGGCGCCTGGGGGTGATGTCAGCGGGAGGCGGGGGAAAACAGGGGGAAAACAGCGCGAAAACTTTGGCCGTTTACAGCTCCCCTCGGAGACAGGGCATGGCGCGGCATGGCGTGAGGATGACATCATCATTAATCGATTTCTTAAAGCAGTAACATCGATGTCGCATCGTGGACGGCCGAATCCCGATGCATCGATGTTACGAATAATTTCCACACCCCTAATGGGGACTAGCGGTGAAATTGGCATCTCCCAGCTATAAAGGGATCTCTCCATTCACGCAAATTTGGATGAACCACACATTACCTCATTTCTATAACATACCGGACCCTGTGATCTGGGCGGTCAAGGGCATTAAAACTCTTAAAGACATCACTTCATATGGAGACCTCCTGACTTTCTCCCAGCTGTAGACCAGACATGAACTGCCCAACTCATACCTCTTTCGTTTCTTCCAAATCAAACACTCATACCAGGCACAATTTGAATAAACGAGGGTAGAATCTCTGCCATCGACTCTCTCATCCCTACTGTCGGCGGAGGACTTGAATAAAGTTCTCTTGGTGACTTATAAAGAATTCTTTAAAACTACACTGAAAGCGGTCACAAAATGTAGGGCTAAATGGGAGTTAGAAGTTCCAGACATTCAGGGTGAAGATTGGAATGACTTATGGACTCAGCCATTTAAGCACCTGGTGTCAGCAAGGGACAGACTGATACAATTTAAATTTCTTCACAGGAGTTATTATACGCCAGCCAGGCTCGCGAGGATATATGGCAATGACTCAGCGGAATGTTGGAGATGTTTGGCCTTTCCTGCAGATGCTGAACACATTTTCTGGCAGTGTTCACACATTCAAGGTTTTTGGAAGGACATTACAGCATGTATATCTGACCTCCTGACAGTACCCATACCAGTGACTGTGAGGGTATGTTTATTGGGACTGGTGGAGGAGGTGGTTCCCACGAGGGCACTGAGAACATTACTTACTATTTTGTTGTTCTATGGGAAAAAATACTGTTTAAATGGAAAAATGTAAGTCCTCCTGATATCAATTTTTGGAAGCGGTTGGTGAACTCCATGCTGCCTTACTATAAAACTACATATAGGGCTAGGGGATGTATGAAAAAATTTGACATAGTGTGGAAAGTTTGGTATGAGTCTGATACTACGGTGGGATAAAGGAAGAACTCCTAGGGGTTCGTTCATCTAGATGAGGTACCGGGCAGCAGGACTTGAGAACATATTAAAACATAACAATACTGTGCTATAAGATTAGATAATTGGCTCGACGGTTGGAACCCAATACACTGAATAATTACTCATTGATGACAAGATTATGGAATGAAATATGTAGAAAAGAAACAGAACTGTAAGCCTGGTTTTCAGGGGAATGTCACATTGACATGACCCCACTGTTTGTATATTTCACTCAAAAGTGTTTAAAATTAAAAAAAAAAAAAAAACACTTTTTAAATACCAACATGGACATTTTTTATGAGTGATATACAGTATGTAGTGGAAATAAGGATGATGACAATTTGAATCAATATTTCATGAAATGAAACGTCTGCTAAAAAAAAAAAAAAAAAAAAATTTACATTGGCATGTTGAGCTTTTCCAGCAATACATCCAAGAAAATATTAGCCCATTAGGTCTAAGAGCTCAAATCTATCCCACAACTAAAAAGGTCTCGCAGAAGCTCAAAACAAGCACTTACAAAATGCAGTGTTGAATTAATGAATTTGATGATCTCCCACCATGAATCTGATATGAATGTGGTTGATCAGGAATTAATACCACTACATCCACAATCAGATACAATGAAAAACAACCCATTATATAATGGGAAATGGCAGGAACTTAAAGAATTCCTGGCCAAATTAAATAAGGACATCATCTGCAAAAAATAGGCCAAAATAGCCAAAGATAGGGTGGCATTTGCGGAGGGAATCCCATATAGATGGCTGAACCCCCCTATGGGTAGGGATATCCCTAAGAAACCAAAACAAGACACATCAAGTAACCCAATTCCAGATGATGAAACTGAGTCTGACTCTTCCATTTGCTCTTCTCTTTCACAGTCGCACAGACCGAACCGACAATCACAGCAGGTCAGCACCCCGATGGGGCCACACAAATGGAATTATTATGGTGGTGGGTACCCACAATCTTATAATTTACCTATGAAACGTCCAGACAGTTTTCCCAAAGCTACTCCTATGCTCTCTCAGTCCACACAGGATGTTATAACATCAGGTAATGGGTCTAGTCACACAAATGATAACACATGCACTACATACTTGGGCACAGTGGCGGCACAGGACCTTCAACTTATGACTACACCTGCCACCAATCAACAAAGTCATACTCATACAGTTCAGACCACCCACACAATCTCAGGCTTCTATATCTTTCAATCACAATATTTTTTTAGTGCAAAACCAAGCACTACAAACAGGTAGGCAGGTGACACTGGACAACTTGCGGATAGGTTCAGGTCCTCCAATAGTGTCCTCCCTACCCCACAACTCACCCATAACAATGAACTAAGTGTAATCAATCTGACCACAGAGAAACTGTTGGAGGATGAACTATCAGTCCTCAAACTGGGATTACGTTTCGGACAAATATGAGACCATTAAGTACTTATATGTTAAAGTGTTTGTAACCTTTTAAAGCATTTCACTGCATGCCCTTCTCCTTACCAGGTGATAATGCACAGTTTTTCTGTTTATCGAAAACAATGCTTCTAAATATCTTTTATTAGAGATCTTTAAGCCGGTCACGTGACTCCCGGCTGCTCTGCTACTATGATCCCCGGGCTACAGGAGGAACTGAGCTCTCCCTCTGATGTCAGCCGGGAGGTCACATGACCACCGAGCTAGCTGCTCAGTCCCTCCTGCTGTAGCCCAGGGACTACTATAATTCCCGGGCTACAGGAGGAACCAAGCTCTCCCTCTGACGTCAGCCAGGAGGTCACGTGACCGCCGAGCTGCCTGCTCGGTCCCTTCTGCTGTAGCCCAGAGATCATAGTAGCAGAGAGTCATGTGACAGACCTGAAGATCTTTAAAAAAAAGTTTTTAGAAGCAGTTTTCAATAAACACTAACACTGTGCATTATCACTGGATAAAGGACAGGGGCAGGCAGTGACATTTGTTAAAGTGAAATGTACTACGAACATCGGCAGGAGGGAGGGCAGAGACAGCTCACACAGACACACAGAGCTGACAGGCAGGTAGGGAGGGGGAGAGCAGAGCTGCGGGTGATGGAGGCATGTAAACTGACCACGGTGTCAGGGCTCAGTAGCCATGATTAACCGTGGTCAGTTTACAAAGGGGAGGGCAGAAACTGTCAGGATTAGGCAGATTTTTTTACAGCTACCAGAGGGGCAGGTTAGACAGCACAAGCGCTGTGCTGTTTAACCTGCTATAAGAGAACAGGATCTATTTTTTTATTTTTTACGGTTACAAACACTTTAATTTCCTGGTAAACTAGTATATGTTTGACAATGATAGAGTTTGAGCCAGACAAGAGAAAGCATTGATGGAACAAATGAAAAACTTTACTATTAAGGACTTCAGAGTCCTATGCAACCTTTTGCTACTTCTGGATGAAAGTGGTATATATACTGAAAACCTAGAGGAGACACAGACGAGGCCAACACCCTCGCAGACAGCTCCTCCATGAAAACCCTTTAAAAAGAAGTTATAAAAATTTCCAGATTTGTCCACTAAGAGTTTAATCTTACCTCTGAAGAGAGACATGCGCTGACTGAACACTGACTCAACTACAAAATCGGACCAATTTAATTATTAAACCGTCTAAACAGGTTTTGATATTCTTAACACACAAATAGACCTATTTCAAGTAATCTAATACCACAATTTAATCACTCATTCAAAAGAGATAATTAATGCAGCTTACTGTGATGTATAATTAGCTAAAGAGACCTACAAATATCTAAATGTGCAGTTTCCTCAGGAGGCGACTTTTTATGCTTTACCCAATATACATAAAAGCATCACAAAGCCCCCCGATATGGCCCATTATTTCAGGGATAGGGTCTATCACTGAAAATGCCAGTAGACTAGTGAATGTTTTAATGCCTCTTGTAACTAGACTGCCCTCTTACGTGAAAGACACCTTAGACCTTCTGAAACCGGTTGAATCTATTGTATCACCACAGGGTGACACTGTGGATACACAGATAGCTGTGTGCCAACGTCCCAGTAATTTAAGGAAAAGATTGGTTGGCTAAAGATTTGGACTTTATAGGCACACGCATAGATTTATGTAAAAGAAGTTAATATTTTTAGTCGGATAAAGTTAAAAACAATGTATATTAGACACGTATTAAAAAACATATAAATGATTGACCTCATAAACTCTCATACCACCAATAGTACATAAAATTGGTCGAGTATGTAAATGTACAATCGTTAGAGAATGAAATGTTAATATAATTCCAAGATTATTTGATACATCGGGTGGTTGAGGCGTGATGGAAGGTCGCTCATGAAGATTGCTCTACATGTTACGCGCGTTGATGTGCTCCATCAATGCAGATAAACCAAAACACGCAACAATCAAAACTGGAGTCAAGCCATCAGACAGTTGCAAATTAGTGGTCTTGCTATCAGACAAGTTTTTTTGGTTGAATATTCAACACAGAAAAACTAAATATAACGTAATGTAATATATAAAATAATGATTACACAGTTGTCACACATACATCACCCTCTCTAACATTTGCAATACAGTATGATTTTACTGTGCAAATTTAAAGATACAGAGCCCCAAATATGAACCCATTGGTTCCAAACTGATTGTCAGGTCACCTGAGACCAGGTGACAGATGCACTCCTTAGGAATCGGGAGTGCACCACTAAGATAGTGGACCCTAGGACTGACTGCTGCGGATAGTACCCAGGAAGGTTCAGGAAGCAGGTCTACTGGATCACTAACACAGATCCCAGTGGGAGCTAGAGCATAGATTCCCCAGGGCGTGGAGTCTAAGAGCCAGCAGGTGTTCACCAGAGCCTCTAGTGGTGAGGATGGACAGCGCTGCAGTCTGGCTCCAGGTCGCGGCCCCTAGGGTCTCACAGCTCACGCTCACGGTAGACTACAGGAGAAGGGAGCTGCAGGCTGGAACAACAAGGATAGTAAAGGAATAAGGCAGAGGTCAGGGCGACTAGCAGACAGGAACAACAGAGTACACGCCAAAGGCTCAGGGTCACAGACAAACAGGAATAGTCGGGGACACGCCAAAAGGTCAGGGTCACAAGCAGACAGGACTAGTTGGGAACATGCCAAGGTCGGTAACAGAGACAAAACGAAGAGCACATGGCAAGCAGGAACCAGGAGGCCAAAACACACAATGAATACACAATGGTTGATCAGCACAGCTGGCTTGCAGTGCACAGGTATATATAGGGTTCCCCGATAGGGCCTGGGGTGGGGCCATACTTAGAGGAGAGGTTATAAAACCAGCCAGGTGTGAGTGGCTGGCCTCTTAGTCTGAACACATAAGGAGAAGGTAAGCTGACAGAGAAAGATTACTGCATAACCATGACAGTACCCCCCCCCTTATGAGGCCTCCCCCCCCCGCCTGGGCCCAGGCTTAAAGGGAAACTCCAGATGAACCCTCCTCAAGACGAGGCACAAAGATGTCAGATGCAGTGATCCAAGACCTTCCCTCAGGACCAAACCCTTCCCAATGTACGAGGTACTGAAGAATGCCTCTACAGCACCGGGTATCCAGAATTTGACTAACCTCGTAGTTTAGATTATCCTCAGAGACCGAAACCGAGGTAGGGAGAGGACGAGAGGACTTATTGAGGGCTAAAGGCTTCTTAGGATTGGGCAAGGGCATAAGAAGACCATCAGGAGTCTAAGCAGGGTCCCCCAGACCCTTAAAGATGAGCTGGACATCCAGCACAGGATCATCAGACTGGGCAGAAGTCAGTGGATCCCTGAGACCAGGTTGGTTAGAAGGTGATGTGTCAAAGAAGTCAAGCTGGATAGCTGAAACACCTGCAGATTGCAGAGAGCCCAGAAAGAAAGGTTAAAAACCCCCACCTGGCCGAATGAGGCAGTTAATCCAAAGGATGGATTGAGCCTCTTAGACAAGTTTGAATGGACGTATTAGTAGTAGGTTGAGGCCAGGTTACAGAAGGTCCTGAATAAGAAGAAGCAGGAAGCTCACTGGGCATAGGCTGAACTGGTGCAGAGGCCGACTGAACAGCATTGCCAGGTGCAGCAACCACCAGAATCGCACAGGGCATAGCAACTGTGAAACTGGTGGACAAGTCAGCCTGGGTGTGCGTCCAAGGGGGTCCAGGCACAGGCAAAGGTAAATTGCCATGCAATCTGAAGTGAATGATCGGCTCAAGTTCACAGGTGGGCTCCTCATCCAGAGTGCCACACGACCCAGAGAGTGCCTCAGCCTGACTATTGCAGGAGACATTCCAGAAATCGCTATATGCAGCGGGAAGAGCAGAAGATACTGGGATGGTGGCAACAGGAAGTTTCTCTTTTGGGGTAACCTTGAGTAGGCAGGAGGAGGAACAGGAGGAACCCCAAGTCAAGATCTGTCCAGCAGTCCAGTCAACATGTGGAGAATGGAGCCGTAACCATGGAAGACCTAATATGATAGGAGATGAAGCCTTAGGTAAGACAAGGAAAGATATCCACTCCTGGTGGAGTGTCGCTACTGACATCTTAACAGGGAGGGTCTGGAAGCAGATAGGGCCCCCTGGGAGAACAGTGCCATTAACCGCCAAGACCACCAATGGCGTTGTAAGGGGCAAAAGGGTAAGTCTCATGGAAGACGCAGTTCCCCAGTCCATGAAATTGCCAGCGGCTCCGGAATTCATATATGCCGAGACCGAACGAGGGGAAGCGCCGACATGAAGGAACACAGAAAGGAGAAGACGAGAAGGAGAAGGTGATATTTCAGGGTCCAATACTCCACCTTTCAAATGTATTAGCCCTGAGCGTTTTTCTGGACGAAGAGAACGAGTATCACGAAAATGACCTTTGACGCCACAGTAGAGGCACAGGCCCAGAGTTCTGCGCCTAGCGCGTTCTTCGGAAGATAACTTGGTTCGGCCCAGCTGCATAGGTTCCTCAGCAAGCAGGAGGTGCTCCTCGGAATGAAGAGAAGGGACATGGAACTCAGGCTGCCTAAAGAATGGAGAGTGCTGGCGTATTTTTTTCCAGGGCCCTCTCCTAAAAGTGAATATCGATCTGGTTACACAAGGTGATGACACCATCCAGATCAGCAGGAAGAGATCTTCCTGCTAATTCATCCTTCACTCTATCAGAGAGGGCATCTAAAAAGGTTGCAACTAGGGCCTCATTATTCCAGCTCAGCTCATCCGTCAAAGTACGGAAATGAAGAGCGTTCTGTCCCACAGAAGCGGACTCTTAACGGAGACGTAAAAGGGCGCTGGCCGCTCTGAGGAGACACGACCCAGTTCCTCGAAGATATTACAAAAAAGCTTCAAGAAATCAGACAGGCTGGAAACAACTGGATCATTCAGTTCCCACAGAGGGGCAGCCCAGGCTAACGCCTCGCCGTACAGGAGGTATACAATATAGGCTACCTTTACCCGATCGGACAAGAAGTTTTGGGGCTGAAGCTCAAAATGAATTGTGCACTGGCTGAGGAACCCCCTGCAGGCCTTGGAGTCCCCGGAGAAATGGGCCGGAGCTGGCAGATGTAATAAATGTGTGGGTGCGACTGGTGCGATAGGAGCAGCAGCAGATAGCGGTTGAAGTTGCTGAACCAGGGGTCCTAATGAGGCCTGAACCTGTTCGAAACGGGATGCCAAATCCTGAAGGAATCGCATCACCTGGGTCTGATGAGTTTCCTGGGTCTCAAGTCTGCAAACTAAGCCCTGCAACGGATCATCTGCAGGTAGCGGCACATCAGCCGGGTCCATGGCTGATCAACTGTCAGGTCACCTGAGACCAGGCGACAGATGCACTCCTTCACTGCTAAGATAGTGGACCCTAGGACTGACTGCTGCGGATAGTACCCAGGAAGGTTCAGGAAGCAGGTCTACTGAATCACTAACACAGATCCCAGTGGGAGCTAGAGCATAGATTCCCCAGGGCGTGGAGTCTAAGAGCCAGCAGGTGTTCACCAGAGCCTCTAGTGGTGAGGATGGACTGCGCTGCAGTCTGGCTCCAGGTCGCGGCCCCTATGGTCTCACAGCTCATGGTAGACTACAGGAGAAGGAAGCTGCAGGCTGGAACAAGGATAGTTTATAAATCTTTATTTAATTTTTCAAAAGAATTTACATACACATAAAATCCCTCCAGCTATATGCGATCCCCAGTATTCTACAAAGTGTGAGCCAAGGGTTCATACACCAGATCGATGGGGATCTCCTGGAACATGACAGAGAAATCTTTAGATCCCTCCTCCCCTACTCCATCTTATGCATACACTGACAAGCCCGATCTGTGTAGACTATCTGAAACACTCATTAGGGAGAGGATCAGCTTACACCGAAGATCTACACAAGCTGCTGAATAACAGATGAACCCGGACACGGTATTGTATGTTACCACAGAGGATATGTATTATGTCTGTGAACTTGAGTACTACTTATATAGGGCTTACTGAGATGGAGAGGGGAGCGGACAGAGATGGGTTATGGTCAAGCCTTGAGTTGTCAGCAAATATACAGGATCAAGCTGACCATCATCATGAGCCACTTTCTCTGATCAGGAAGAAAATAGTCTTCCTGGAAGTGTGGACTAGTACTATTATGGCAAATTACTTATAATCCTAGCCACCCGGAGCAGTGAGCCTGGGTAGTATACTCTGGGGATAAGGGATGCAGTGTTAAGATGTTTGTTTTTAGTTTGTTTTACCCCTTTTTCTTTTTTTTTTTTTTTTGACTTTCAGACATTCTCAAGTTGCTCTCATACCCTCACAAATAAGCCTAGAGGGAACCTTCTATTCTACAAATAAGAAATGTTGTTATGCTCGGGTAAAATCATTATCTGTTATAATTAAGTATCATAAAGAATTATATTTGGTTATATGGAAAATGTTGTTCAAGTTATGAACATGCCATCCATTCACATACAGATGCCTCAGTCGCCTTCAATTATTTCATGACATATGCAATAACATGGCGGGGCGGGAGGGGGGAGCCAGTGAGTTTAACCCTGGCTATTCCTTTCCACAACCCCAACTAGGCCCGCGCTCGATTACCAGTTAGCACTGGTGAGCGTTCTTGCACTACGGTGCTAGTGAAATAGAATACTCTTAACAGAGTCTA
This sequence comes from Lithobates clamitans, assembly GCA_037952925.1. NCBI lineage: Eukaryota > Metazoa > Chordata > Amphibia > Anura > Ranidae > Lithobates > Lithobates clamitans. The sequence goes on from JBBGZY010002305.1 coordinate 706,140, forward strand.
GAGGTGCCTACACGCACTCTCTACAACCTATCTTTATTCTATCTACCTCCTTCGCTAATACTTACTCCTTCTCTACCCCTTCCCTCCCCTCTAGCCTGCTCTCCCTTTTCTAACCCAACCCCCCCCTCTTAATATTGGGTAACATGGAGGCGGTTAACATTTTTTCCTTAAACACGAAAGGCTTAAATATACCAGAAAAAAGAAAGATGCTCTTACAAGACTTAAAACATCATAGGGCAGACATAGCATTGCTGCAGGAGACCCATTTTAAAAGCAGTAGTCATCCCATTCTGAGAAATAGATTCTTCCCACAGGGGTACCATGCTACTAACGGCTCATCCAAGACCCGCGGAGTATCTATACTCATTTCACACAGAATCCCCTGGAAATGTATAGAGGTAAGTCCAGACCCAGAGGGGAGATATTTGTTTATCAAGGGGGAGATCGGGGGAATTCAGGTGACCATTGCTAACATTTATGCGCCCAATTGCCATCAAGATCATTTTATCCAGAAAATCATGGAGACACTACTAGAATTTAAGAGTGGCCACCTCATAGTGGGAGGAGATTTTAATGTCCCACTAATTCCCGATGAGGATACTTCCTCAGGGAAATCTTCAGTAACGCCCAATACTAGGAAACGCATTTCCAAGACACTACATAGATCACAACTGATCGATGTGTGGAGACTCATACACCCGACTGAACGCGATTATACTTTCTACTCGACCCCTCACAAACAGTACTCAAGAATTGACTACTTTCTACTGCCACATGCACAATTGCACGCACTCCGTGACTCCCAAATAGGATCAATTACATGGTCTGACCACGCCCCGATTATGCTAACATATGCACTGACAGAGAACACTACTACCAGATCCAAAACATGGAGACTAAATGAAAGCCTCCTACAAGACGAAGAAGTACTAAAGGAGGTTTCCTTAGAACTGGATAATTATTTTAAAACCAACAACACCCCAGGTAGTGACCCCGGAATTGTATGGGAAGCCCATAAGGCAGTAATCCGCGGAGTTTTAATTAAACACGGAGCACGCATTAAGCGAGAACGCTCAAGTCAGCTTGCATCCCTTTATCAGGACCTACATCTAGCAGAGGCAAGACACAAACATGCCCAAACACCAGCTGGAGAAGCGGAACTTATACAAATAAGAACTAAAATAACAGACTTAATGCAATTTAGGGCGAAAGCCTCACTCCAAATCTGCCGTCGAGTAACATACGAATCGGGTAACAAATGTGGCAAACTTCTCGCCAATACACTGCGGGAACAAAACCTTGCAAACTACATCCCCCCGTATCACATTACCCTCGGGACAACAAGTCATTCACCCACAGAAACTAGCTTCTACGTTCAAGGAATTCTATTCCTTGCTCTACAATCTAAAAGCACCACTAACACCCCAGCTACAAACAGATGATTATTTAATTAGATCTAGAATGCCCCAACTGACAACGGAATCCAGTGAGTTGTTAGATGACCACATTACCATAGAAGAAATACAGAAAGCTGTAGCATCCCTGAAGAAGGGCAAAGCCCCGGGCCCGGATGGCCTCACGGCCCAATATTATAGAACTCTTCTACCGGCCTTGGGAGAACACATGGGGGGGTTCTTCAACTCACTGGGCTCTGGATCTAGTATACCTAGAGACACTCTGTTGGCTCACATCACAGTAATTCCTAAAGAGGGGAAAGATACGTCTGCTTGTGGAAGCTATAGACCAATATCACTACTCAACCTTGATCTCAAGATCTTCACGAAAATACTATCCACCAGAATCCAGGCATATATCCCCTCCCTGATCCATTTGGACCAAGTCGGTTTTGTCCCCACAAGGGAAGCTAGGGACAACACCTCCAAAATACTTAATATACTACATGTAGTAAATCAAAATAAGACTCCCTGTATCTTCATTAGCACGGACGCAGAGAAGGCCTTTGACAGGGTTTCATGTTTTCTGTCATGAGATATATTGGTCTGGGAAACAGGATGCTTAACTGGGTCCGCTCTGTCTACGCGGACCCCACTGCTCGGGTTCGTGTGAATGGAGTCCTATCAGATCCTTTCATGATCAGGAACGGAACACGTCAGGGATGCCCGTTATCACCACTTCTCTTCGCCCTGTCACTGGAACCCTTCCTGCGGACCGTGCGTGCTCACCCGGATATAACCGGGGTGAATTTGGGCACAACACAGCAGAAAATCGCTGCTTATGCAGATGATATGCTGTTTACACTCACCAACCCAGCAGTCTCTGTCCCTAATCTATTACAAGAATTCCAAACCTACGGCAATATTTCCAACATGAAGATTAACTTTAATAAATCAGTGGCCATGGAAGTTGGACCACCTTCACGCACCCTGAGGACTATTAGAGACAGTTTTAATTTCAAATGGACTACTTCGGCCATTAAATACTTGGGCACGTATATACCCCCCAAAATTTCACAGATATTTGCCTTGAATTTCCCCCCACTTCTATCTTCAGTCAGGACGCTGCTTACAAAATGGAACAAAGGATTACATTCTTGGTTTGGTAGATGTAACATCCTGAAAATGTCCATACTACCAAAGTTTCTGTATTTACTCCAAGCTCTACCGATCCATAAACCTTCTCATTTCTTTAACCAAGTTAGTGCCCTTTTCTCAAATTTCATTTGGGCAAACAAACGACCCAGACTCAATAAAAGACTGATCACGTTACCCAAGACATTCGGAGGCCTGGCGGTCCCAGACCTCCGTAAATATCAGCAAGCGACCCACTTAACCAGATTGATAGACTGGATACGCCACCAACCTACTAAATTATGGACTCAATTAGAGCAGACCCAAAGTGCGATACCTTTAAATAGATTACCTTGGTGCCATAGTTCCCTACCACGTACGTTAACCACTTGACGACCGCCTCACGCCGATGTACGTCGGCAAGGTGGCACGGACAGGCAAAATCACGTACATGTACGTGATTTGCCTTCCGCGGGTGGGGGGTCCGATCGCCCCCCCCCCCCCGGTGCCCGAGGCGGTCGCCATTTCTTCCCGGGCGATGAGAGGTGAGGGGGCGGCCATCCATTGTTGGCCACCCCCTCCCGATCGCTCCCGGCGAATGAAATGCTTCCTTTCCCTCTGTAATGTAAACAGAGGGAAAGGAACTGATGTCATCTCTCCTCGAGCCGGTCTTTTCGTCGCCGCGCCGAGGAGAGAAGACATCCAAGTAAGTCTGCACAACACTACACATTCAGTAGAACATGCCAGGCACACTTGTCACCCCCCATCACCCCCCGATCACCCCCTGATCACCCCCCTGTACCCCCTGTCACTCTGACACCAATAGCATTTTTTTTTTTTTTTTGCATTGGTGTCAGTTTGTGTCAGTTAAAAGTTTTAGGGCAGTTAGGTTAGCCCCCTTTAGGTCTAGGGTACCCCCCCTTAGGTCCAGGGTACCCCCCTAACCCCCCCTAATAAAAGTTAACCCCTTGATTACCCCCCGTCACCAGTGTCGCTAAGCGATCGTTTTTCTGATCGCTGTATTAGTGACACAGGTGACGCTAGTTAGGGAGGTAAGTATATAGGTTCGCTGTCAGTGTTTTATAGCGACAGGGACCCCCATATACTACCTGCTAAAGGTTTTAACCCCCTGATTGCCCCCTAGTTAACCCTTTCACCAGCGATCACCGTATAAGTGTTACGGGTGACGCTGGTTAGCTAGTTTGTTTTTTGTAGTTTATTACAGTTTATTACAGTTTATTATAGTTTATTATAGTTTTAGGGCACCCGCCGTTTATTACCCTATAAAGGTTTAACCCCCTAATTGCCCGGCGGTGATAGAAGTTAAGTTTTTAGGATCAGATAAGGTCTGCGTCGCCCCAGGCAGCGTCAGGTTAGCGCCAGTACCGCTAAAACCCACGCACGCAGCATACACCTCCCTTAGTGCTATAGTATCTGAGCGGATCGATATCTGATCCGATCAGATCTATACTCCCCAGCAGTTTAGGGTTCCCTGAAACGCAGTGTTAGCGGGATCAGCCCAAATACCTGCTAGCACCTGCGTTTTGCTCCTCGGCCCAGCCCTGCCCAGCCCACCCAAGTGCAGTATCGATCGATAACTGTCACTTACAAAACACTAAGCACACATAACTGCAGCGTTCGCAGAGTCAGGCCTGATCCCTGCGATCGCTAACAGTTTTTTGGTAGCGTTTTGATACAGTCGCCAACAGTCAGGAGCTTTTTTGCCTGTGAGTCTCACTAGTGTACCCCTAAATTTAGAGCCCAAAATGGCAAATAGAAGGTACACTAGTGAAGAGGCCTACACGTTTCTGAGTATGACAGATAGTGAAGAGGAAGTCACTCATCTGTCAAGTTCAGGCTCAGAATACGATCCTGTAGAGGACAGCGGCTCCATGACAGATAGCTCTGAGGACAGAGTTGTGGTCCCTGCTAAGGTCAGGCGTACCAGACCCCAATCTTCTTCTGTCCTTGAAGTGCAAGAACCGCAGGGCTCTCGTATGGAGCAGAGCAGTACTAGCGCCGCTACTCCTTCTGGTGAACTGGCAAGCACCAGCGGCCTAGTACACCCTGGTCGTACATCCAGCACTGCAGTATCACGTGGTGACGTGGCGAGTCCCATAAGTGCAGTTCAAGCTGGCGAGGTGGCAAGCACTAGTAGTGTCTCTCTATTGTTCTTCTCTTTTTTACTCTATTCTATTCTGCAATGTTTTATTGTTATTATGTTTTACCATGTTTCCTTTTCAGATTTTTCATACTTTACCGTTTACTGTGTTTTGTTGGTAACCATTTTATTGTTTTCAGGTACGCCATTCAGTTGCAGCGCGGATTTATTTATCTTGACAGCAACAGTGTTTGCTCCCACGATATATAAAGCCGTGACTCCAACGCTGTCGGAGGTGATTTCACCACCACAGTTACATACTTCAGTATATATGCCGAAGCGTGGGGGCAGCAGTGGGTGGAGGAGCAATTTGCTCCTGCCTTTTGCGGGAGGATGCCCCCATGCTTCGGCATATATATATTTTAGGCACAGGTTGCGTTAAATGTTTTATTTTTTACTATGTTTTTTTTTTCGTATTTGCTTTGCAGGTATGGTAAGTCTTACTGTTATACTGTAATGTTACTTTGTTTTATTGTTAACCATCATTTGTTTAGCAGGTACGCCATTCAGTTGCAGCGTGGATTTATTTATCTTGACAGCAACAGCGTTTGCTCCCACGATATATAAAGCCGTGACTCCAGCGCTGTCGGAGGTGATTTCACCACCACAGTTACATACTTCAGCATATATGCCGAAGCGTGGGGGCAGCAGTGGGTGGAGGAGCAATTTGCTCCTGCCTTTTGCGGGAGGATGCCCCCATGCTTCGGCATATATAAATGGTGCATGTATGCCCCTCATTAGAAGTGGGTGGATGAAGGGAGGTATTCTAATGGTGGGCATACCCACCGATCAATATCTTTTTTTCGTTCAGCCCTCAGGCTGCATGAAAAAAAAGTTTACAATATATGCCTAACAAGGACCAGCAACGTACTGGTATGTTGCTGGACTTTGAGTGGTTATACCAGAATGATGCCTGCAGGTTTAGGTATCATCTTGGTATCATTCTTTTCAGCCAGCGGTCGGCTTTCATGTAAAAGCAATCCTAGCGGCTAATTAGCCTCTAGACTGCTTTTGCAAGCAGTTGGAGGGAATGCCCCCCCCTCCCCCACCGTCTTCCATGTTTTTCTCTGGCTTTCCTGTCCCAACAGGGAACCTGAAAATGCAGCCGGTGATTCAGCCAGCTGATCATAGAGCTGATCAGAGACCAGAATGGCTCCAAACATCTCTATGGCCTAAGAAACCGGAAGCTACGAGCATTTCATGACTTAGATTTCGCCGAATGTAAACAGCGCCATTGGGAAATTGGGAAAGCATTTTATCACACCGATCTTGGTGTGGTCAGAAGCTTTGAGGGCAGAGGAGAGATCTAGGGTCTAATAGAGCCCAATTTTTAAAAAAAAGAGTACCTGTCACTACCTATTGCTATCATAGGGGATATTTACATTCCCTGAGATAACAATAAAATTAATTTAAAAAAAATAAAAATGAAAGGAACAGTTTAAAAATAAGATAAAAAAGCAAAAAAATAATAAAGAAAAAAAAAAAAAAAAAAAAAAGCACCCCTGTCCCCCCCTGCTCTCGCGCAAAGGCGAACGCAAGCATCGGTCTGGCGTCAAATGTAAACAGCAATTGCACCATGCATGTGAGGTATCACAAAATCTAAAGTGGTAACCTGTAAAGGCTTTTAAAGGCTTTTAAAAATGTATTTATTTTGTCGCCGCTGCGCGTTTGTGCGCAATTTTAAAGCATGTCATGTTTGGTATCCATGTACTCGGCCTAAGATCATCTTTTTTATTTCATCAAACATTTGGGCAATATAGTGTGTTTTAGTGCATTAAAATTTTAAAAAGTGTGTTTTTTCCCCAAAAAATGCCTTTGAAAAATCGCTGCGCAAATACTGTGTGAAAAAAAAAATGAAACACCCACCATTTTAATCTGTAGGGCATTTGCTTTAAAAAAATATATAATGTTTGGGGGTTCAAAGTAATTTTCTTGCAAAAAAAAAAATATTTTTTTCATGTAATCAAAAAGTGTCAGAAAGGGCTTTGTCTTCAAGTGGTTAGAAGAGTGGGTGATGTGTGACATAAGCTTCTAAATGTTGTGCATAAAATGCCAGGACAGTTCAAACCCCCCCCAAATGACCCCATTTTGGAAAGTAGACACCCCAAGCTATTTGCTGAGAGGCATGTCGAGTCCATGGAATATTTTATATTGTGACACAAGTTGCGGGAAAGAGACAAATCTTTTTTTTTTTTTTTTGCACAAAGATGTCACTAAATGATATATTGCTCAAACATGCCATGGGAATATGTGAAATTACACCCCAAAATACATTCTGTTGCTTCTCCTGAGTATGGGGATACCACATGTGTGGGACTTTTTGGGAGCCTAGCCGCGCACAGGACCCCGAAAACCAAGCCCCGCCTTCAGGCTTTCTAAGGGCGTAAATTTTTGATTTCACTCTTCACTGCCTAGCACAGTTTCGGAGGCCATGGAATGCCCAGATGGCACAACCCCCCCCAAATGACCCCATTTTGGAAAATAGACACCCCAAGCTATTTGCTGAGAGGTATAGTGAGTATTTTGCAGACCTCGCTTTTTGTCACAAACTTTCGAAAATTGAAAAAAGAAAAAAAAAATACATTTTTCTTGCCTTTCTTCATTTTCAAAAACAAATGAGAGCTGCAAAATACTCTCCATGCCTCTCAGCAAATAGCTTGGGGTGTCTACTTTCCAAAATGGGGTCATTTGGGGGGGGGTTTTGCCATCTTGGCATTTTATGGCCTTCAAAACTGTGATAGGTAGTGAGGAGTGGAATCACAACTTAACGCCCTTAGAAATCCTGAAGCCGGTGCTTGGTTTTTGGGGCCCCGTATGCGGCTAGGCTCCCAAAAAGTCCCACACATGTGGTACCCCCATACTCAGGAGAAGCAGCAGAATATATTTTGGGGTGTAATTCCACATATGCCCATGGCATGTTTAAGCAATATATCATTTAGTGACAACTTTGTGCAAAAAAAAAAAAAAAATTGTCACTTTCCCGCAACTTGTGTCAAAATATAAAATATTCCATGGACTCAACATGCCTCTCAGCAAATAGCTTGGGGTGTCTACTTTCCAAAATGGGGTCATTTGGGGGGGTTTTGTGCCATCTGGGCTTTTTATGGCCTTCAAAACTGTGATAGGAAGTGAGGAGTGAAATCAAAAATGTATGCCCTTAGAAATCCTGAAGGCGGTGCTTGGTTTTCGTGGCCCCGTATGCGGATAGGCTCCCAAAAAGTCCTAAACATGTGGTATCCCCATACTCAGGAGAAGCAGCAGAATGTATTTTGGGGTGTAATTCCACATATGCCCATGGCATGTTTGAGCAATATATCATTTAGTGACAACTTTGTGCAAAAAAAAAAAAAAAATTGTCACTTTCCCGCAACTTGTGTCAAAATATAAAATATTCCATGGACTCAACATGCCTCTCAGCAAATAGCTTGGGGTGTCTACTTTCCAAAATGGGGTCATTTGGGGGGGTTTTGTGCCATCTGGGCTTTTTATGGCCTTCAAAACTGTGATAGGAAGTAAGGAGTGAAATCAAAAATTTATGCCCTTAGAAATCCTGAAGGCGGTGCTTGGTTTTCGGGGCCCCGTACGCGGATAGGCTCCCAAAAAGTCCTAAACATGTGGTATCCCCATACTCAGGAGAAGCAGCAGAATGTATTTTGGGGTGTAATTCCACATATGCCCATGGCATGTTTGAGCAATATATCATTTAGTGACAACTTTGTGCAAAAAAAAAAAAGTGTTACTTTCCCGCAACTTGTGTCAAAATATAAAATATTCCATGGACTCAACATGCCTCTCAGCAAATAGTTTGGGGTGTCTACTTTCCAAAATGGGGTCATTTGGGGGGGTTTTGTGCCATCTTGGCATTTTATGGCCTTCAAAACTGTGAGAGGTAGTGAGGAGTCAAATCACAACATTACGCCCTTAGAAATCCTGAAGGCGGTGCTTGGTTTTCGGGGCCCCGTATGCGGCTAGGCTCCCAAAAAGTCCCACACATGTGGTATCCCCATACTCAGGAGAAGCAGCAGAATGTATTTTGGGGTGTAATTCCACATATGCCCATGGCATGTTTGAGCAATATATCATTTAGTGACAACTTTGTGCAAAAAAAAAAAAAAAAATTGTCACTTTCCCGCAACTTGTGTCAAAATATAAAATATTCCATGGACTCAACATGCCTCTCAGCAAATAGCTTGGGGTGTCTACTTTCCAAAATGGGGTCATTTGGGGGGGTTTTGTGCCATCTGGGCTTTTTATGGCCTTCAAAACTGTGATAGGAAGTAAGGAGTGAAATCAAAAATTTATGCCCTTAGAAATCCTGAAGGCGGTGCTTGGTTTTCGGGGCCCCGTACGCGGATAGGCTCCCAAAAAGTCCTAAACATGTGGTATCCCCATACTCAGGAGAAGCAGCAGAATGTATTTTGGGGTGTAATTCCACATATGCCCATGGCATGTTTGAGCAATATATCATTTAGTGACAACTTTGTGCAAAAAAAAAAAAGTGTTACTTTCCCGCAACTTGTGTCAAAATATAAAATATTCCATGGACTCAACATGCCTCTCAGCAAATAGTTTGGGGTGTCTACTTTCCAAAATGGGGTCATTTGGGGGGGTTTTGTGCCATCTTGGCATTTTATGGCCTTCAAAACTGTGATAGGTAGTGAGGAGTCAAATCACAACATTACGCCCTTAGAAATCCTGAAGGCGGTGCTTGGTTTTCGGGGCCCCGTATGCGGCTAGGCTCCCAAAAAGTCCCACACATGTGGTATCCCCATACTCAGGAGAAGCAGCTAAATGTATTTTGGGGTGCAATTCCACATATGTCCATGGCCTGTGTGAGAAATATATCATTTAGTGACAACTTTGTGCAAAAAAAAAAAAAATTGTCACTTTCCCGCAACTTGTGTCAAAAAAGAAAGTATTCCATGGACTCAACATGCCTCTCAGCAAATAGCTTGGAGTGTCTACTTTCCAAAATGGGGTCATTTGGGGGGGGTTTGTGCCATCTGGGCATTTTATGGCCTTCAAAACTGTGATAGGTAGTGAGGAATGAAATCAAAAATTTATGCCCTTAGAAATCCTGAAGGCGGTGATTGGTTTTCGGGGCCCCGTACGCGGCTAGGCTCCCAAAAAGTCCCACACATGTGGTATCCCCATACTCAGGAGAAGCAGCTGAATGTATTTTGGGGTGCAATTCCACATAGGCCCATGGCCTGTGTGAGCAATATATCATTTAGTGACAACTTTTTGTAAATATTTTTTTTTTTGTCATTATTCAATCACTTGGGACAAAAAAAATAAATATTCAATGGGTTCAACATGCCTCTCAGCAATTTCCTTGGGGTGTCTACTTTCCAAAATGGGGTCATTTGGGGGGGTTTTGTACTGCCCTGCCATTTTAGCACCTCAAGAAATGACATAGGCAGTCATAAACTAAAAGCTGTGTAAATTCCAGAAAATGTACCCTAGTTTGTAGACGTTATAACTTTTGCGCAAACCAATAAATATACGCTTATTAACTTTTTTTTTACCAAAGACATGTGGCCGAATAAATTTTGGCCTAAATGTATGACTAAAATTGAGTTTATTGGATTTTTTTTATAACAAAAAGTAGAAAATATCATTTTTTTTCAAAATTTTCGGTCTTTTTCCGTTTATAGCGCAAAAAATAAAAATGGCAGAGGTGATCAAATACCATCAAAAGAAAGCTCTATTTGTGGGAAGAAAAGGACGCAAATTTCGTTTGGGTACAGCATTGCATGACTGCGCAATTAAAAGTTAAAGTGACGCAGTGCCAAATTGGAAAAAGACCTCTGGTCCTTAGGCAGCATAATGGTCCGGGGCTCAATTGGTTAAAGAACCACCCTCTCATTGGAGTAACATCGAGAATATGCGCTTCCCTTTTTCTAAAGGCAAAATTGACATCTCCTAACTCCCCATTATGTCCGATACTGGGAACACCAGCTTTCAACCCAGGTCACACGGACCCAGTGTTCAGATCACTACACGACAAAGGAATCTTCCAGCGTTCCCATTTTGCGGCGAATGGGAGGTGGCCGACGGCAGAGGAGCTTACGAACCCAGAGGGACAGTTCTGTCTGGACTTCTGGAGAGCAATTCAACTTAAACACTACCTTAGCACACTACCTCCCCCTGAGAGCCTCACGCAGACTCTGACCACCTTTGAAACTCTTTGCTCAGAGGAGGGGGTTTTACCTCACACACTGTCGGCCACCTACCAGTTGCTGATTACACCACCAGAAAATCACCAAATACCAATGCTGGGGACATGGGAAAGGGATCTAAACTGTACATTCTCACCACGTCAAAAACAAAATATTATCCTTTTTACGTTCAGATCCTCAATCTGCACAAAGATACAGGAAACGAATTTTAAAATACTCACCAGGTGGTACAATACACCTATAAAACTGCATAAATTCTTTCCGTCCACCTCGGATCTCTGTTGGAGATGCCGAGGAGACCGGGGGACGATTCTCCACATTTTCTGGGGTTGCCCCCCACTGGGACAATACTGGAAGATGATACAACAAACGATCCAAAAATTCACAGATCTCCCCCTCCCAGCAGAGCCGGGCTTCTACCTATTACATGCGACAGACATGGCAAGTAAAAAATACAAAAAATCTCTGCTCAGACATTTATTAGATGCAGCAAAAGCATGTATTCCACTACTATGGAAGTCCACCAAACCTCCAACTATAGGGATGTGGATCAAGAAAGTTGAAGACATAAGAGGAATGGAGGATCTTATCCTCACAGCCCGACACAAAAACGAGGTATACACCAAAACCTGGTCGCTTTGGCTGACTTTCATATTTTCAAATGAAGGTCAGAATCTGCTGAAGGGAGACTGAGTTTACCTGTTAAGCCAATTCTGATACGTTGACCCCTCGGATGGGGTAGTCACCGCCTCCATGTGCCCCTTTTCCCTTCACCCCCCCTTTTCCCACCTTCATCCCCCTTTCCCCCCTCCTTACTTATGATCCTTTCTTCGCTTCCTCTAACCTGGCCCTCCTACCTCTCTTCTCTCCAATTTTACTTCTCTCAAAAAAAAAAAAAAAAAAAGAGAGAAAAGGGGCAGGAGGAGGGAGAGGCCCAGACAAGCCCAGGGACAGCAGAAATTTTGTCTACTGTATGTATAATTCTGGAGATTGTAACTGTTATTATACCTACGATAAATGCGGATGTATGTTATGCGAGGCTGCGCCCTCAAATGTTGCACTTGTACATGTTGTTATTTTGGGGCTTCGCCCTTTCTTTTGTCTCAATAAAAGTCATATTTGAAAAAAAAAATCCCTCCAGCTGGGAAGGTCTCTGTACATTTCAAGCCATAATCTTTCCAATTCCCCAGTTCTACTTAATAAGACTACCTCCCCCACTGGACCCCCCACCCCCCTAACTCCCTCCCAAACCCCCCCACCCCCCTCTCCCCCGCAGACCCTTTCCTTCTCTTCTAGTCAGATCAACCTTAATTTATACCCCCAGTGCTATCTTAACACTGCTTCCACAAATCTATCTGTTTTTTTAAAGGCCCCCCAAGGACTCCACTTTCCCTTCTCTTCCTCTTGGTTCCTATCAGGATGTTCTTTCCACTCTGCTCTCTCTAATCTATATATTTAGTTCACTTTAGCAATCCAGTCCTTAATCATTGGAGCCTCCTCTTCCTGCCATTTCTTTGGTATTGCATTTTTTGCAGCATTAAGTAATACTGGGGTTAATGAAGACTTATACCCTTTCTTCCCTCCCTCCAGGCCATGAAACAGACAGCTCCAAGGGTCAAACTGTATACCCTTACCCGTTATCCCCTCTATTAACCTTATCACTTCCTGCCAGTAAATTTTGATTTTAGGGCATTCCCACCATAAGTGCGCCATTGTTCCTGGGACTCCACACCCTCGCCAACAATTGGGGGATTTATCTACTGAAAATTTACTCACTCTAGCTGGAGTCATATACCACCTGGCTAGACACTTATAGTTACTCTCCCTTGTTTTCGTATCTACTGCCGTCCCGTGCGTTGCTCCCAGGATACATTTCTCCATTTCCCTGTCACAGTAAGTCCCCAGTTCCTCCTCCCATTTTCTAATGAACGGGGGCGGATCCTGTCCGCCCCTGCTTATCAGAATTTTGTAAACCTCGGAAACAGTCCTTTTTAATTCTTCCCTACATGCTAATTTCTCTAACCCTCTATAGTCTGCTTCCACCCTTAAGGGTCCAGGAAGGCTTCTAATAAAATGCTTTAATTGATTGTACCGCCACCCATTTATTAACAATACCTCCTTTAGTGCTTTTAATTCTTGTAATGTTTTTAATTTACCTCTACTTATTATATCCCTTATCTGTGTTCCCTTTTCTAAAATCCTCCTATCACTCCCGTCCCTGGGGGAAAAAACGGGTTATCTTTTATATAAAATTAAAGGTGAGTTATATTCCCATCTGTTTAAATAGTGAATCTGGTCCGACATTTTAAGTGTATGGTGCGTTATATAATGTGTGTCTTTACCTAAACTCCTATAGTGTGGTGGATTCCAAATCATATGGCTCAAACATACCTTACTCAACCCTGTTTCTAAATTTACCCACTTTTTGCTATTACTACTTTTACCCCATTCAAGTGCCCATGCTATTACAATTGCTTTATAATAATTTCTGAAATCGGGGAGAGCTAAACCCCCTCGTACTTTCTCTCTACTCAACACCCCATGCGCAATTCTCGGTTTCTTATTACCCCACACATATCTTTTTATTAACTCCGACAGGACCCTGAAGAACTCCCGGGGAACCGGGATGGGCAGCATCTGTATTTTATATAGCACTTTAGGTGCAAGCACCATTTTTACAATATTTATTCGCCCCGTCCAAGAGACAGCGCCATGTGATATTCTCTTTATTTCAACTCTTATTTCGTTCAAAAGAGGTACGTAATTTATCTTATACAGGTTCCCCCTAGAGCCCGTCAGCTTCACTCCTAGGTACCTATTATCTCTCCACGGAAAATGGAACACCTCGGCTAGTCTATTAGCTTCTAGTTTATTAATATTAATCTTTAATGCTTCGGACTTTTCTATGTTAATTTTAAAGTTTGAGAGTTCACTTTATTTCCTCATTATGGCCAACACATTGGGAATTAAAATTCTGGGATTTGAGATATAAAAGAGAATATCATCGGCGAAAGCCACCAATTTGTGATCCTCCTCGCATACCGTACATCCACTGATGTCCGGATGTCTTCGGATCACGTTAAGGAGTGGCTCTAAACCAAGACAAATAGGAGCAGGGACAGCGGACAGCCCTGCCTAGTACCGTTCTGCATGACAAACCGTGCGGAAGGCACATTATTCACCCTCACAAAGGCCGCTGGTTGGTTATATAGGGTTTTTATCAGTTTTAACATTATTGGCCCCACTCCGATTGCTTCCAACGTGTTGAACATAAATCCCCACTCTACTCTGTCGAACGCCTTTTCGGCATCTATCGACAGAAGTAGCCCTGGGGATCTGCTTGCCTTAAATGCCTCCATTATAAGGAGAGACCGCACCCCATTGTCTCTTCCTTCATTTCCTGGGACAAACCCCACCTGGTCCGGATGTACCAGGAAGGCCATTTTCTCCCTCAACCGGAGTGCCAATACTTTAGCATAAAGTTTGGTATCTGCGTTTAACAACGCGATTGGCCGGTAACTTGAACATAGGGTGCGGTCTTTCCCTTTCTTAGGGATCAGCGTCACTGCTGCCAGTAAGGCTTCCCCACACATTCCCTGGTTTCCCAGGCCATTCCACATCTGGCAAAGCCTTGGAACCAGGGAATCCTTAAATTTTTTATAAAAGCTTGCTGTGAAACCGTCCGGCCCAGGACTCTTGCCCCCGGGGGATTGCTTCAAAGCTCTCAGAACCTCATCCTCTGTAATTGGCCTCTCCATTTCCATTGAATCTATTTGTGACAGTGTGGGGAGGGCTGCTTCCTTTAAAAATTCTCTTACCTTCAGCTCTTTCTTCCCCACCAGTTTTTCTCTTTGCCCAACTGAGTATAGGGAAGTGAAATACTGTCTAAATTCCTCCGTTATTTCTCTTGTTGAGTTTCTCCTATCTCCTTTTTAGTTTTTAACCTTCTCTATATAATTCTCCACCTTCTTTTTCCTAATAGTTGCGGCCAGGTGTTTCCCTACTTTATTCCCCTTCATATGGAGGTCTTTACAGTATTTGTACCTTCTTTTGTAGGCTTCTACTTCTAACAGTTCTCTCAACTCCTCCATTTTTATTATCAGTTCACTAAATACCTTTTTTTCCTCTTCCCTGTTGGCTTTATGTAATTGTTCTAATTTGTGTATCTTTTCTATTAGACTCTCTTGCATTTTCGCTCTCTCTCTCTTCTACCCCGTACCGATCGATATTAACACCCCCCTTATATAGGCCTTGAAGGTCTCCCAAATGATTGTCCCTGGGACCTCTTCAGTTTCATTGGTCTGAAAAAACCCTTCGATCTCCCTCTGAATCCTTTCCACGATATGCTCTTTCTCTAAAAGAAATCATTTAACCGCCATGTATATAGGATCCTTTGTAAACCCTTAATCTCTAATGTCATCCCCACAGGGGCATGATCAGACAGAGTCTGGATCTCTATCTTTGAACTCACTACTGAATCCAGTAAGCTATGGTTTACTAACAAGTAGTCCAGCCTTGAGTAGGTCCTATGGACCGATGAGAAGAAGGTGTAATCCCTCTCCTTAGGGTGCAGCACCCTCCATACATCTATCAACTGCTGGTCATACAATCTCTTCCCGATTCTGAAGCACCCCTTTTTATCTACCCTCTCGGTACCAACTGACCTATCCAAGGCTGGATCTAAACCAAAGTTGAAGTCGCCCGCCAAGATCACTTCCCCCTCTTTAAATTCCTCCAGCCTACTCAGGGTCCGGGAGAGGTATTTTATCGGATCTCTGTTTGGACAATATACGTTAGCCAATGTGAAACTCTTTTCATTTATTTTTATTTTCACAAACAAAAATCGTCCCTCTGGATCCACCCTCTTATCCACTAAATTAAATTTCATCCGCTTTGAGAATCCGATAGCCACCCCCTTCGCCGGGAGTCACCATATATCCATACCGGGTGACCTCTCGAGGTCAGCTTAATACCCTCCTCATGCACTAAGTGTGTTTCCTGCAAAAAAGCAATATCGGTATCCAATCTCTGTAATTCTTGAGCTAATTTGTACCTTTTCCCTGGTGAGTTAAGTCCTTTCACATTATATGACAAGCATCTAATTTCCATTACCGCCCCTCTTTATGTGTACTCTCGTATCCCACAAATTCACCTCTACTTTTCCCAGAGTTAGCCTGTCGTCATTACCCAGGGAAGAAAAAGAACGATAATAATAAGAGAAATAAAAGGAAAGGAAAAAAAGGACAAATAACTTGAGCCCTAAATCTGCGGGGGCCCTTCCCCCCCACCCCCATTCCTCCTCCCACCCTCCCGCCCCCCCCTCCCCACCCCTGTCAGTTCCTGACCTCGGGACCGTGGCTTCTACCTTGTTGCCTTACCGCCTACGACCCCTAGTGTTTCAGGGTGATGCTCCCACCATGGGGCTAAGAGGACCCCCTCCCCCCACGTTAAGTGAGATAGAGAGCGGAGGAATTTCCTATTTCACATAGCTTACCTATCATTTCCATATTTACCATTAGCCCCCCCCCTCAGAAAATTTTCCCTTCCAAGTCCTGTGGAACCGTTATGTTCAAATTTATGCAGAAGTCCTGTAAGTCCTCCATCCGTTTTAATCTAAAACTTCTACCCTCTCTCACTACCAGGAGTGAGAAAGGGTGACCCCAGCTGTATTTCAAGTTACTCTCCCTTAAAACGTCTAGTAGGGGTTTTAGCTGTCTTCTCCTTGCCAGGGTTCTAGCGGACAGGTCTGTAAAGATTTAAATGAATAAATGGATAATAATGCGCCAACTAAAACAAAAGGGAGCTGCCAACACAACAATCAGACTAATTGTGATGAAATATTGAATACAAACGTGTGGCGCTAAATAGTAATGTACGTTAGTGGACAAGACCTGACAGAATGGGAATCCGTGAGGACAATAGCCCAATAAAGTGTATTTATGAAACACCAAAGCAACTTGTGTTACACTAGTGAAAATAATGAAGATAAAGCATAAACAAGTGAATGAATCAAAAGGGACCGAGCACCACTAAAAATAGTGATGGTACGAACCCCTAGGCTATAATCAATGTGAAAAGAAGGGTCAAGAGGTATTCTCTCATTGAACTACGTTTGTTTTAATTTGTCACTTCTTTGTAGTTCAATGAGAGAATACCTCTTGACCCTCCTTTTCACATTGATTATAGCCTAGGGGTTCGTACCATCACTATTTTTAGTGGTGCTCGGTCCCTTTTGATTCATTCACTTGTTTATGCTTTATCTTCATTATTTTCACTAGTGTAACACAAGTTGCTTTGGTGTTTCATAAATACACTTTATTGGGCTATTGTCCTCACGGATTCCCATTCTGTCAGGTCTTGTCCACTAACGTACATTACTATTTAGCGCCACACGTTTGTATTCAAAGATTTAAATGTCGCTGTTATTATATTTCAACGACTGGACCCCTCTCAAATTCTTCCAGATCTTTGCCTTTTCTTCATAATGATGAAACCTTACAATCACATCCCGAGGCGAATCTTCTCTTGCATTTAAAGGTTTTCTTATTCTATGGACTCACTCCACTTTAAGCTCCTCCTCTTTATTTCTTCCCAACAACGGATTGAAAATTTCTTTCATTATGGAGAACAGATCTTCCCCTCTCTGCTCTGGAATAGCTCTGATTCTAAGGTTTTGCCTTCTGTTTTGATTCTCCTGCTCTTCGAGTTTAAGGAGCAACTCCCTCTGATCTGACTGCAGATTTTTAACTTGATATTTCAAATCTTCAATCGCTGACGTGTGCTGCTCTATTACCTCTTCCACTGTTTCCACCCATTTCAAAAAATGTCCCAGATCCTCCCTAATATTGAGAATCTCTGCCTTCAGCACATTCTCTAGTTTGGTAAACATATCCTTCATCTCTGTTCTTGTTGGCAAAACCTCCATATTTACTTCTATGCTTGCGTCTAGTACAGGCTCAGGCGAGGTTGCTACTCTAGAGTTACTTCCTGTCGCTCCTTTATTTTTAGAGGGATCTTTCGTTTTATCTTTTACACTTTGTTGTTTATTGTCCATACTAGGGCTTTTGGCTTGTGTTTCTGTCAAGTATTTTTGGATGGTACTTGCATTTAAACTGTCCCTTGGTTTTTTAACCTCTGCAGCCTTATTGGTGCACCCTTTCATATTCTTCTCTCCCCACTCTGCACCTCTTTTGTGTTGGTGTCTGGGTCTCCTTGCTTCACTCTGCAACCCCCTTAGTGTGTTCCTCCTGATCTTCCTGCAACAGATTACTTCACACACTTAAAGCGGAGTTCCACACAAAAATGGAACATCCACTTTTCGGAACCCTCCCCCCCTCCGGTGTCACATTTGGCACCTTTCAGGGGGGAGGGGTGTGCAGATACCTGTCTAAGAGAGGTATTTGCACCCATTTCCGGCATAGACTCCCATGGGAGTCTACGCCTCTTCCCGTCCCCACCGCGCTGTCTGCTGGGAACACACAGCTCCCAGGAGAGAGCAGGGACCACTTGGGACGCGCAGCGAACCGGGAAGTGAAGCCGCAATGCTTCACTTCCTGATTCCCTCACCTAGGATGGCGGCGGCAGCTGCCGAGAACCGAGCGGGTTCTCGGCATCCCCTGCCGACATCGCTGGACCCTGGGACAGGTAAGTGGCCATGTATTAAAAGTCAGCAGCTGCAGTATTTGTAAAGTAATTTTTTTTTTGGCAGTGTGGGTGGACCCCCGCTTTAACACACAGGGACTTATTCAGCATCCGTTTTTCCTACCTGGTGTTGTCTTGTTGCAGGGGTCACAGAGCAGGTGTTCCTCCTCTTACATGGCTGACAGGGACGTTCTCCACTGCTTCCGGGACTCCACCGTCTCCACATACACCGAAGAGACTCACTTCTCAAAGTGGTGATATCACCTATCGATGCTGGGGTCCTATGAGACAGGACAGTGCGTCCAGTTCCCCTCCCCACTACGAACGGGAGAGGGGAATAAAGGAAGGGGGGAGAGGTGGCTCTGATCTTCCTCCACACCAGGCAGGGGGGGGGAGGGCGGCGGGCCACTGCGATAACCGGCGTCTCGGGGATCTAACTGCACCAGGCGGGTTTCCCCTCCAGGCGAACCGGGAGTTCCCGAGTCGCTCCTTCCACGTACTGCACGTACTACAGCCAATGCCGACCCCAGTTCGGGTTCAACTGCTGGCTGCAGAATGCTGACTGCTCCCGCACTGTTGATGCAGCTGTCTCCCGGAGCTCAGCGTGGCTTTCACCTCACGCTGTTTCTCTCACCATTCTCCTCCTCCTCTGACCTCCGCCGCCCCACAGCAAGGCCCCTCCCCTACCCCTCACACATCACACCTGTGTGATGTGAGGTTGTAACCTTCCCTGGAACAAGGATATTAAAGGAATAAGGCAGAGGTCAGGGCGACTAGCAGACAGGAACAACAGAGTACACGCCAAAGGTTCAGGGTCACAAACAGGAATAATCGGGGACACGCCAAAAGGTCAGGGTCACGAGCAGACAGGAATAGTTGGGAGCACGCCAAGGTCGGTAACAGAGACAAACGAAGAGCACACGGCAAGCAGGAACCAGGAAGCCGAATACACAATGGTTGATCAGCACCGCTGGCTTGCAGTGCACAGGTTACCATAGGGTTCCCTGATAGGGCCTTGGGTGGGGCCATGCTTAGAGGAGAGGTTATAAAACCAGCCAGGTGTAAGTGACTGGCCTCTTAATCTGAACACATGAGGAGAAGGTAAGCTGACAGAGAAAGATTACTGCATAACCATGACATTGATTTATTTTTTTTTGTAATACTTCAAAGTGGGTCAGAAACAAAATCTCCCATTGGACCAAAACGTTTACAATGCAGATGTGTCATACACCCCCCCCTCTATGATATCTTATAGGATTTACATTTACAGCCCTTCACGCATAAGGCCTCATGCACACAGGGCATTTTTACAGCTGCTTTTAGCAGCATCAGACTTTTTTCTTGCAGCTTAAATGTTATTCTATGGCCTCATGCACATACAGGCTTTTAGGAGCTGTAAGTGGCATAGGCGTTTTCAAGCTGCAAAAAAACCCCAGGACCAGCGCGTTCTGAGGACCGGCGTTAGGGCTGTAAAAATGTTTGACAATGGTAAAAGCTGCTAAATGCGGCTTAACGCTGGATACAGCTGCATTAAGCCTTGCCAAGCGTTTTTTTGACATGTCAAAAATTATTGGTTCCCTATGAGATCCCATTAATTTGAATAGAAGTCGCACCAGAAATCAGATCATGATAATCCAACTTGTGGTGCGGCTTGTGCACTGAGGATCTTGAAGGGGAACCCTTACCAAAATGAAAAAATAACAACAAAAAAAACCACGTTTCTGGGCTACCCCCTAGAATCCATACCAGACTCTTATCTGAGCACGCAGCCCGGCAGGTCATGAAAGGGGAGGGGGGATGGCGAGCCCCCCCCGGACCATACCAGGCCACATGACCTCAACATGGGGGGGTGAGTGCCTGTGCCCCTCCACCCCAAAGCACCTTGTTCCCATGTTGATGGGGACAAAGGCCTCTTCCCGACAACCCTGGCCGGTGGTTCTCGGGGTCTGCGGGTGGGGGGGCTTATCGAAATCTGGAAGCCCCTTTAACAAGGGGGCCCCCAAATCCTGTGAATGAGTTTGGGGTACATTGTACCCCTACCCATTCACCCCATAAAAAAAGTCAAAATTAAAAAACAGTACTTTTTTTTGACAAAGTAATTTATTGAAGCAGCTCCGCGATGTCTTCATCCTCCGGTTCATCTCCCTCCACTGATATCTTATTCCGTTGCCGGTTTTCCTTGCTCCGCTGTCTTATTCCGTTGCCGGTTCTCCTTGCTCCGCTGTCTTATTCCGTTGCCGGTTCTCCTTGCTCCGCTGTCTTATTCCGTTGCCGGTTCTCCTTGCTCCGCTGTCTTATTCTGTTGCCGGTTCTCCTTGCTCCGCTTTCTTATTCCTTTGCCGGTTCTCCTTGCTCTGCTGTCTTATTCCATTGCCGGTTCTCCTCGCTCCGCTGTCTTTCCTCTCCGCGGTCTTCTCCCTCTGCCGGTTCTCCTCTCTCCGCTGTCTTCTGCCTCTACTTGGTCTCCTCTCTCCGCTGCTTTCTCCCTCTATTCTTCCTCCGATGTTCGCTCAACACTCTCTCCCGCTGTAATGCTAGGGCCGCCGTGTGCCATTGCTTATATAGCCATGGGGCGGGGCCACATGGTGACGTCATTCGGAGGCCTCGCCCCCTTGTGACACCGCCCCATAATGCCCAGGCGGTGATGTCACAAGGGGGTGGGGCTTCCAGATGACATCACTGGTGGCCCCGCCTCATGGCTATACAAGCAATGGCACACGGCAGCCCTAGCATTACAGCGGGAGAGAACGTTAAAAGAACATCGGAGGAAGAACAAAGGGAGAAGATAGCAGAAAGCAGAGAACCAGGAGAGAGAGAAGATAGTGGAGAAAGGAGAAACGGCAGAAGACATCAGCGGAGGGAGAACAACCAGAGAATGAAGACATCGCCCGAGAGAGAGGAAATCAGAAGGAAGAGGCCCCCTGCCCACACACCCAGACAACCAATGGCCAGGATTGTCGGGAAGAAGTCCTCCTCCTAATCAACATGGGAACAGGGTGCTTCAGAGTGGGGGGGCACAGGCCCCCCCTGCCCCAAAGCACCACCCACCCCCAAATGTTGAGGGCATGTGGCATAGCATGGTCCAGGACGGGGTTTGGGCGCTTGATCGTTTCCCCTTTTCCTGACCTGCTGGGCTGTGCGCTCAGATAAGGTTCTGGTATGGATTTTGGGGGGGGCCCACGCCATTTGTTAGCGTGGGGGGGTTAAAATCCATACCAGATCGAAGAGTCTGGTATGGTCTTAGGGGAAACCCCAAACCATTTTTTTTTTTTTTTTAAACGAGGGTTTATCATGATCCGACTTCTTATGCGAACTTCTATTCAAATCAATGGGTGGGCTTCCATAGGGAACCATTGATTTTGAATAGAGGCAGAGGAACGCTGCTAAAAGCTAGCGTGGCTAAACGTGCATTAACACTAATATAGGAAGCTACTAAAAGTATGTTTTTACAGCCGCTTATTCCTGGCATGGGTTTTCTAACGCCCTGTGTGAATGAGGCCTAAGTCTATTGGTTTTAGGCCCCCCTAATCAGGGAGTGGATTGCTCCGGGATGATGTGGCTAAACTTATTTTATATGTTGAATTTCTGTAGAAGTGGCTGATTTATTGCTACGAACATTTTTCAGTACCCTTTGTTTTTTTTGCCTTTTTTTATTTTTCTACATTTTTCTATACCAGTGTTAATTTTGACCACAAATTTTCATTTAAATTTAGTTTTGACTAAAATGCCATTTAGTTTTAGTCATATTTTAGTCATCTCAATTGTTTTAGTTTTAGTCTAGTTTTTGTTGACTAAATAACAAAAGATTTTAGTTGACTAAATCTATAGTAGACATAATCAACTAAATTGTAATGACCGAGATTACATACCTTTAGGTTTGCCACCCATCTGGGTTTCACCCAGACAGTCTGGGTTTGGAGTCGGGTGCCCAGATTTCAGGCTGCCTGAAACCCGGACACCCGACTTAACAGAGACCAGGCGGCAGCCTTTAATGAACAAGTCATTGCGGAACCGCAGGGCAGCCCGCGACGGGTGCTGGTGCACAGGGCACACAGTCCGTGACCCCCTTTGGGCCAGAGCTGGGCCGGAGGGGGTCGCAGAGTGTGTGCCTTGTGTGCTGGCACAGTGCACACACCTGTTCCGGGCAGCCCTGCAGTTACGAAATGACCAGACATACTGAATTCACATCAGTGCGGCTGTTCATTAAAAGGTTGCCATCCAGTCCCAGCTGAGTCGGGTGCCCGGGTTTCAGGCCTTCCGACTCCAAATCCAGGATTTGGGGGAAAACCCGGAAGGGTGGCAACCCTACAGGTATGTAATCTTGGTCATTACATTTTGGTTGATTAAATCTACTATAGATTTAGTCGACTAAAATCTTATGTTATTTAGTCTACTAAAACTAGACTAAAACAATTCAGATGACTAAAATAGGACTAAAACGAAATATCATTTTTTTTTCCCCCAAATATGAATTTTTATTTATTTAGAAATGCCCAACATGGGCTTAGACAATACATTACAATACATACATTAGAAACAACTGGGGAGGGAAGGAACACAATCGACTTCATCACATGGAGGGAAGGAGAGGCAGAGTTCACATACACCTCAAACTTATCGATATACGTCAAGTGACAAATACTTCCCAACTAACCGTTGAGAGGCCGAAGCCCCCCACATCAGACAATCCTCCAATAGAAGGTGGTAGATGAAGAAAAGCCTCAGTTATCCTCCGTCTTCTCCATCCCCCACCCCACCCAGGCAAAACCTTATTGCCCAAGGCGCGGGGGGGCGGCAAAAGGAGGCAAGGTAACACATAAGGGAAAGGAAGGAGGGGAAACTAAGGAGGGGTGGGGGGGAGGGGGGATACGGATCGGGTTGCAGGGATGGAAGGTGATTGAAGGGCTCTGGCTGATTCAGGACGGCCCTGGATTCTGCATTAACCGGGGAATTGACCTCATCAAGAAGTTCTAACGCCCCGTACACACGGTCGGATTTTCCGATGGAAAATGTGTGATAGGACCTTGTTGTCGGAAATTCCGACCGTGTGTAGGCTCCATCACACATTTTCCATCGGATTTTCCGACCCACAAAGTTTGAGAGCAGGCTATAAAATTTTCCGACAACAAAATCCGTTGTCGGAAATTCCGATCGTGTGTACACAAATCCGACGGACAAAGTGCCACACATGCTCAGAATAAATAAAGGGATGAAAGCTATTGGCAACTGCCCGGTTTATAGTCCCGACGTACGTGTTTTACGTCACCGCGTTTAGAAGGATCGGATTTTCCGACAACTTTGTGTGACCGTGTGTATGCAAGACAAGTTTGAGCCAACATCCATCAGAAAAAATCCTAGGATTTTGTTGTCGGAATGTCCGAACAAAGTCCGACCGTGTGTACGGGGCATAAGGGTGGTGCCCTCCGAAGAGAAAATAAAGTGGTGCCAAAGTGCCCATGTCTTTTTAGATTTTTCCTGTTAGTGCCTCGCAGTGAGCACCAGGTCTTCCATTTTACTAATGTCATCTACGCTCCGGATCCAGCTCGCCACCGTTTGTGGGGTTTGACTTTTCCATTGAAGTGGGATACAGAATTTAGCGTCATTTACCAAGTGGCGTATAACAGACTTTTTGTATCCTTTAGTTGATATTGTATTTACATGTAAAAGGAAAAAGGCCGGGTCGTCTGGGATGTTATATTCCGTGAACTTCTGAATAGTTCTCCTGACTGTGGACCAGAAATAGGATAGCTTTGAACAGGACCAAAATATATGCAACAACGTACCCCTTTCTGCCTGACATCTCCAGCAAAGTGCTGAGGTGTTCGGGTAGTAAGTATGTAAGGCTTGAGAGGTTAAATACCACTTTGTTAGGAGCTTATAATTGGTTTCCTGTACTTTTGTACAGATAGCGGATTTTAGGGCAAACATTATGATACGTTGAGTCTGGTTCGGAGTAAACGTACAGTTCAAATCCCTCTCCCATTTATTCAGGAAAGTAAGGCAATTAGGAGGTTATACATTACGGACAGTGTTCTCGGGAGTGAACCGTCTTCGGAGCAGTAGTCTTCAAAAATGGTAAAAAGGGTTTGACAAACCCTTGCGGATTAGGTATAGAGATGTAAGAAAATGTCTTAGTTGAATGGCAGTCCAGAATGGTAGTTTAAAGGGACCTGTTTTATTGCTTAGTGTCTCTACGGAGGGCCAAGAGTCGTTTATCAGAAAGTGTCGTGTTTGCGTGCGATTTATGTTAGTTAATGCGTTCTTAACCTGGGGGTCCAGTCCTGGAGGAAATTGCGGGTTCCCTATAATGGGGTAAAGTGGAGAATTAGGTGTGGATAGTGACTGCGTGAGACAGGTTTGTGACCCTACACAAAACGTTGCCCCTATCAGTGGGTGTCTCCTTACATTAACTGTAATGCCCCGTACACACGGTCGGATTTTCCAACGGAAAATGTGCGATAGGACCTTGTTGTTGGAAATTCTATCGGATTTTCCGACACACAACATTTGAGAGCAGGCTATAAAATTTTCCGACAAAATCCGTTGTCGGAATTTCCGATCGTGTGTACACAAATCTGAAGCACAAAGTGCCACGCATGCTCAGAATAAATAAAGAGATGAAAGCTATTGGCTACTGCCCCGTTTATAGTCCCGACGTACGTGTTTTACATCACCGCGTTCAGAATGATCAAATTTTCTGATAACTTTGTGTGACCGTGTGTATGCAAGACAAGTTTGAGCCAACATCCGTCAAAAAAAATCCTAGGATTTTGTTGTTGGAATGTCTGATCAATATCCGACCGTGTGTACGGGGCATTAGATGTTTATAACACCAAACAGCTCCTTGCAAGGGCACCTGCGCTTGAGCTTGTTCCAGGTGCGTCCACAGTTTCAGATCTTGATGATGGCACCAGTCTATAATTCTACCTAGATGTACTGCTTGGTAGTATTTCTTCACATCTGGGGCAGCTAGGCCTCCATTAATATTAGGTAAGGAGATTAGGGTATGAGGTAATCTCGGTTTCTTATTTGCTCATATGAATCTGTTGAATTGACTGTATACCTGTCGGAAGAATGATGTGGGGATCGCGATTGGGAGTGCCTGTAGTAGATAGAGGAATTTGCGTAAGATGCACATCTTAATAAGATTACATCTGCCGAACCAGGAATGGAGGCCCTTATGCTATGATTCCAATAGGGTCCGGGTTTTGGTTAGTAAGGGGGGGGGGGAATTCAAATTAAAAGGCATGGTTTAGATTAGCTGGGATAGGAGTACCCAGGTATGTCAGAGCTGTAGATGTCCATTTAAGGTATGCGGAGACCTTGTACTGGGTATCTCCAACCACTAGGCCTTGGATGTCTGGGTTATTCCTGATTTTACTTAAGACTGGCTCCAATGATAGGGCAAAAAGGAGGGGAGATAGCGGGCAGACTTGTCTAGTCCCATTCTTAATTGGGAAAGGGTCTGATAGAATTCCATTCACTTTAACTTGTGCAGTAGGGGTAGTATATATTTGGGCGATCCATCTAATCATCATTTCTCCTAGCCCTATATATCTAAGGACTGTGAACATATAATCCCAATTAACTTTTTTCTGCGTCTGTATTTATGAAGACTGAGGGCGTATGGGTCTGGTTGGCTACATGTATTAGATTCAGTAGTTTAATTGTACTGTCTCTAGCTTCCCTAGTAGGGATAAAGCCCACTTGATCTAAATGAAGCAGAGTTTGTAGATGGCGAGCTAGTCGGGTTGCTAAAATCTTGGTAAACAGCTTAAGATCTGTGTTTAACAGGGAAATCGGCCTGTAAATGCTGCAAACTAAGGGATCTTTGCCATCCTTTGGGATGACCGTGATATGTGCCCACATGGTATTGCTGGAGAAGGCTGCCGTGTTCCCTATTTCATTAAAGAAGGTTACCATATGGGGGCTAAGGGATGGAGTAATGTTCCGTGGTATTGAAGGGTAAGGCCATCTGGCCCAGGGGCTTTACCAGGCTTAGTCGAGTTAAGTGCCAATTCCAGTTCTTCTGGCGTTATCAGGGTCTCTAATTCAGCTATACTTTCCGATGTCAGTGTAGGGATCTGGCTGGAAGACAAATAGGTCTCCATCTGGGGTTGTGCTTGCGGTGGGGCCGGTAAATTGTACAGGATTTCATAATATTCCTTAAAAGGTGTTAGCTATATGATGTGGTAGGCTGACTTTTCTATTCATCGCCGTCTTAATATGGGGGATGTATGTTTGCATTTTAATATCTTTGACCGCTCTGACGAGAATATGCCCACATTCCCAATTCATAAGCTATGAGACATTTTTTCAGCGTGGCTTTAAACTTATATCCGAGGAGGTCGTTGATTTGACTGCGGAGGGAGGTAAGTTCAGCCTCCAACAGGGGGTCAGGGGAGCTTTTGTGCTGTGACGCAGTGGTGTGAAGTTTGGCGAGAAGTAATTCTAATTGTTTTCCGTTTTCTCTTTTTATACGTGCGCTGTGTTTTATGAAGATACCCCTGATAACCGCCTTGTGTGACTCTCACACCGCTCCCGGAATGTAGTCTGCTGTTGTTAGTGCGAAAGTAAAATTTCAGTTCTCTATTCACTTCCTCCAGGACTTCTGGTCACTGTAGGAGGCTTTCATTTAAGCGCCAGAAGCGAGTCCTATGAAAGAGGGATTATTGGATAGTGCGTAGGTCAATGTTATAGGAGCATGGTCGAACCATGTCCTCTGGCCTATAGTGGAGTCTTTAACAGGGGGGGGGACGGGTCCTGGAAAGGGACTTAGCTGCAGAGGAGTTAGAAGAGGCCTCTACGGTGAGAAAGTACAATCGATTACTTAATTGGGAGGAGTGCAGCTAAAACTGGGATATTGATATAAAGGGGGCTGGGGAAACAAAACAATAGGATTCAGGTCAGGGGAGAAGGGGTAAAAGCTACTACTGGCAAGCAATATGCTTGCATTTGCACGTCTCAACCTGTACCAGTCGAGAGATGTGCTGGCCTATGTGGGGGAGTACCTGGAGTGGGCTGCGGGGAGGTGCTCCCGACCCATTCCGTCCAGCTCGAGCCCTAGGAGCTGTAGGTATGTGGCCTATCTCATCTTGTTTTCAGGATCTCCCCATCCGCTCTCCCCATCCGCTCCCCCCCAGCCCCCAGAAAGAGGGGCGGGGGGTAAGAGAAGGAGAAGGGGGTGCCAGCCTTGCGCCCAGGGTCTCCACATGTGCCACTGTCTTATACAGATAACCTTACCCTGGCATCCATAGGCTGGTTAGCAGCAGATAGATAGTATGTTGGGCCATTTAAAATCATTGCAGGCTGATATATATTTAGTGAAACCAACAGGAGTTCCAAAAGGACCAGCATTTCTATCGAAAAACTGCCGGGTATAAATTTTTATGTTCTTTGACCACCTGGTTCTTGCCGGTGATCAGGCTGCACAGTATAGAACTATGTGTTCAGCACATCGCAGAATGGGATACCATTTATCCTACAACTACAGGTCAGTTTTAAAACCTGCCTGACATAATGGAACACAGAATACCATGAGTAAAGGAATGTCCTGCATAATGATGACCCTCTGTGTACAATCAAACACATGTAGCATATTTCCTGAGGCATTATAACATATTACAAATAGAATCAACTGTAGAAAAACAGAACAATACTGAAACATATAGCAGTTACCAGGTGCAGAGTGAACTAAAGGGG
Source organism: Lithobates clamitans (assembly GCA_037952925.1). Taxonomy (NCBI): domain Eukaryota; kingdom Metazoa; phylum Chordata; class Amphibia; order Anura; family Ranidae; genus Lithobates; species Lithobates clamitans. Next base: position 734,354 of record JBBGZY010002305.1, read on the forward strand.
GGGGACTAGAAAACCACCCCCACTTACTATGTCCAGGGGTTAGCTACTTCGCCCCCCCGATCAAAAGGGTGGTGATTTTCTCCTGAACAGGTGTATCTAGGAGTCAAGTCCACCCCCCTCCCCCCGTCACCAACATTGTCCCCCAATAGCCTTGTTCTTTCAGATCATTTGCCAGATCTGTACAGCCACACAAGTTTCACGACCTGTCTGTGTTTGTCCATAAGGTGGTACGAGTCCAGGGGAGGGGGGCGGTGTTCCGCTAGCAGCTAAAGCTACCCCGGTGGTATATGCGACTATTGCAACATCGGTATGATATACCGGGGGTCTGTTTCCTCTAAGGGCGGGGTAGTGGGGGACTGTTCCCCCATACCTTGAGATTCCATGGTAGGGGACAGCTACTCCAGAGTCTCGGCAGTGGGGCACACAAGAGGAAGTCACCTCAGAGTTCAGGGCAGAGATGTAAGGGAAATGAAAGGGAAATTCAGCGGGGCAAGGGTGAGCAGTGACAATGGATGTCTCGTATCAGGCGAAGGGGGAGAATCCCTCATGACTTGTGTGTTCCTTCTGGTGTAGGCGCACGTGATCTTCGGCGCTGTCTCTGCGGTCTCGGCTGGAGGTTCCTCTGCAAGGGCTGCGGGCCGGATTGTCCTCCCGACTGCGGAAGGAACATTAACCAGTTCTGTATCCTGATGGGGGCCATATCCAGGAATGCGGATTAGTGGAGAGCGGAGGTAAAATGATCGCTTGTCTCTCTTGAAAGACACTGAGAGCGGGTATCCCCAGCAGTACGTGGCTCCCTGCCAGCAGGCCGTCTCTAACACTGGGCAGAGCATGGCTCTCCTCTGCAGGGTAGCACGGGAAACGTCTGGCAAAATCTTAACGATTGCACCATCAAACTCTATGTCTCACGCTTCCCAGGCCCTGTGGACGATCGATTATTTATGGGAGTAATGGTGGAGGCGATATATAACGTCCCTCGGTCTGTTAGGGTCTTGCGATATCAGTCCCAATGCTCGGTGAATGCGATCAAACTCCAGATCCTGAGGGAGCGGGTCGCCCGGAAGTCTGAGGAAGCTAACTACAGTAGTAGCGGCCTGTCACCTCTGGAAGGCCGCGCAGATGGAGGTTGTTTCGTCTGCTTCTGTCCTCCATTTCCTCCTGGTGTAGTTGTAGCATTTTTGCAGCGTCAATGTGGGTGTCCTGGAGGTGTTCCAATGCAGAGACCCTTCTCTGTCGGTCAGTTACCGAGGTCTCTCCCGCAGTCAGCCTAGTGGTCAAGGAGCTCAGTTCTCCCCTCACCTCCTGTACATAACTTTGCGGTGCTGTGCCTCCAAATGGCCGATGAAGGACTCTATATCCGCCTTGGTAGGGAGGGCTTTAAGAAGCGCCCACAGCTCGGTATCCCCTCTGGCACATCTAGAGCTTAGTAGCGGGGTCTCCGATCCTGATTGTAGAGCAGCAGGGACATCCGAATAGGAGTCCGATTCCAGCGAAGCGGCTGGGGATGACGGACGGCTCCCCTGAGCCTCGCTCACCTCTCCACGTGGCTCTGCCATCTTAGGATCAGAGGGGGTAAGCCGGGGTTGAGTTAGATAATGTTTTATAGTTCTCCCTGAGTCTCTCGGTCTCGCTTGTTTAGTTCTCCCCTTTGTTCTCCTCTTCTTAGAGTACATGCCTCGTTCAAAGGGTGGATTTTAGATCATAATAGGCTCAGCTAGCCGGGAGAAGGCCGGGAGCTCGAGGTTACATAGTTACATAGTAGGTGAGGTTGAAAAAAGACACAAGTCCATCAAGTCCAACCTATGTGTGTGATAATGTGTCAGTATTACATTACATATCCCTGTATATTGCGGTCATTCAGGTGATTATCTAATAGTTTCTTGAAGCTATCAATGCTCCCCGCTGAGACCACCGCCCGTGGAAGGGAATTCCACATCCTTACCGTTCTTACAGTAAAGAACCCTCTACGTAGTTTAAGGTTAAACCTCTTTTCTTCTAATTGTAATGAGTGGCCACGAGTCTTATTAAACTCTCTTCTGCGAAAAAGTTTTATCCCTATTGTGGGGTCACCAGTACAGTATTTGTAAATTGAAATCATATCCCCTCTCAAGCGTCTCTTCTCCAGAGAGAATAAGTTCAGTGCTTGCAACCTTTCCTCATAACTAAGATCCTCCAGACCCTTTATTAGCTTTGTTGCCCTTCTTTGTACTCGCTCCATTTCCAGTACGTCCCTCCTGAGGACTGGTGCCCAGAACTGGACAGCATACTCCAGGTGCGGCCGAACCAGAGTCTTGTAGAGCGGGAGAATTATCGTTTTATCTCTGCAGTTGATCCCCCTTTTAATGCATGCCAATATTCTGTTTGCTTTATTAGCAGCAGCTTGGCATTGCATGCCATTGCTGAGCCTATCATCCACTAGGACCCCCAGGTCCTTTTCCATCCTAGATTCCCCCAGAGGTTCTCCCCCCAGTGTATAAATTGCATTCATATTTTTGCCACCCAAATGCATTATTTTACATTTTTCTACATTGAACCTCATTTGCCATGTAGTCGCCCACCCCATTAATTTGTTCAGGTCTTTTTGCAAGATTTCCACATCCTGCAGAGAAGTTATTGCCCTGCTTAGCTTAGTATCGTCTGCAAATACAGAGATTGAACTCTTTATCCCATCCTCCAGGTCGTTTATGAACAAATTAAATAGGATTGGTCCCAGCACAGAACCCTGGGGAACCCCACTACCCACCCCTGACCATTCTGAGTACTCCCCATTTATCACCACCCTCTGAACACGCCCTTGTAGCCAGTTTTCAATCCACGTACTCACCCTATGGTCCATGCCAACGCACCTTATTTTGTATAGTAAACGTTTATGGGGAACTGTGTCAAATGCTTTTGCAAAATCCAGATACACCACGTCTACGGGCCTTCCTTTATCTAGATGGCAACTCACCTCCTCATAGAAGGTTAATAGATTGGTTTGGCAAGAACGATTCTTCATGAATCCATGCTGATTACTGCTAATGAAATCATTCTTATTACTAAAATCTTGTATATAGTCCCTTATCATCCCCTCCAAGAGTTCACATACTATTGAGGTTGTTTCGTCTGCTTCTGTCCTCCATTTCCTCCTGGTGTAGGAGGTAGAAGCGCCCTCACCGAGCCATGTCCAGGTCACGCCCACGAAATGGCATTTTAGTCAAAACTAAAACTAGATCAAAATTTGGTCAAAATTAACACTGGTATTGAATAATGTAAAAAAAATTATAAAAAAAAAAAAAAAAAGGGCAAGAAAAACAAAGGGTAGCATTTTTTTTTTTTAATAATCAAAATTTTATTCATTTATATGATACAAAATACATACTTATTCATTTATACGGTACATCCTACAATAACATTCGTTCAACTTACTATACCCCTAATTTCAACCCAAGATCCAAAAACCAAAACACCATTTACCCCATATATCCCATTTAACCAGGGTAGGACAACAACAAAAAAAAAAAAAAAAAAAAAAAAAGGGATCCACAATCTTCCTCCTTATCAGTATCTCCAACCACCCCTATCCTTATATTGCTCCAACTCCCTTTCCCCAACCTACAAACGTGCATAACAATATTATAAATTATAAGTGACTTCCCCAAACTATAACTAAAAAAAAAAAAAAAAAAAAGTAACCCCTTTTCCCTTCCCCTTTCCTCTCTCCCTCTTCCCCCTTTCTTCTCCTCCCCCTCCTTTCCCTTCTGTGATTCTTCCCTCTCATCTTTAATACCACTTTACTCAACTCCTCCCCCATATCCAAACGTGCTTATTACTTTAAATCAGTGAGTTTCCCCTTCATTCAATACGTGTCTTAGATCACTATAGACCATAATCAATAAATTGTGCCTCTTTCCCTCCCCCCTTTCTTAGTATTGGTTTAACTCTACTCTTCCCCCGATGTGTGGACTTATAAACTGAATTATACAGTGAAATCCCCCTTTTTCTAAATCGTGTTATAAATCATTGTGGTCCTTATAGTTCCTATTTAGAAGAAGGAGAAGAGAGGGGGAGAAGAGAAAAAAAAAAAACCACAAACCCCCTACCCCACCTTACCCTCACCACTCAGTGTTAATTAAGGGAATCAGGGTGAATGGAAGACAAAGAAAAAAAAAAAAAAAAAAAAAACCTCCCTCGGAAAAATGAGACCATATATCCATACATTATCTTACCCCCCCCCTTTACTTAATTGGCATTGGAGAAGTCATGTTAATGTTTAATTCTTTCTTTCTGGGTTTATCTTATTTCTTAATGACTATACCATTTCTACTTCCATTATCCATTATTAGCTCCCCTCTTCCGTTATCTCACTGTCGCACTGTTCCCATTTTGCCCATATAATTTCAAATTTCTTTTTTTGGTTTTTAACCACATGAACCCACCTCTCAGCTTCCTTTATTATGTTAACCTCATTTCTCCACTCCATGACTGACGGGCTCCGGTCCTGCCTCCAGTACTTCGGGATCAGTTTTTTTGCTGCGTTTATTAAGTGTGGGGTTATGCTTTCCCTATACTTTTTGACAGATCTAGGGTTCCCATGGAACAAATATTGTATGGGTCCGAATTCCAAGGGGTCCGCTGTTAGTTTCTCAATCCATGGGGCCACTGATTCCCAAAATGATTTAATTATTGGGCATGTCCACCAGATATGGAGAAATGTTCCCCTCTGTCCACACCCCCTCCAGCATCTATCGCTAGATGCTGAGAAGATTTGTGCTAGTTTTACTGGTGTCCTATACCATCTCGCCAGGAATTTATATGCCGTCTCCTGCACTTTCGAGCTTATAGATGTAGTGAATGTTAACGATATCATTCTATTAATTTGTTTATCTGTCCATACTTGGCCTAGCTCCTTCTCCCACTCTTTTACAAAGTATGGGGGTTTCCTTTCTTGTTCCTTTAAAATCATTCTATACATTCGAGATAGCATATGTCCAGACTCTAAAGTCTGTACACACTGCCTCTCAAATGTTGGGAGTGAATTCATGGGTCTTAATGGTTTAGATTTCTTGAAAAAGCTCTTCATTTGGTGATGTTTCCATTCTGCCATTCGTATCTTACCGAATTTCATGACCATTTCTGTCAGTGATAAAAGGGCTCCATTGGGTGCAAACTTGCCACATCTAGTATTCCCATCCTGACCCCATGCCCCCAGACTACCCGTCTCCTCCCCCGGGGGGAACCAAGGAAATCCCTCTAGAGGAGCCAGAGGGGAGGTCTGGGGAGCATATCTACTCTTACTATTCACTCTATCCCATACTTCTAATGAATTCAGGGTCATCGGTGATGTCCATTGTGACAGCCCCCTCGATGACCCTTGGATCCATGGGGCTCCTGCCAGGTTTCTTCCTGCCATTGACATTTCTGCCTGTACCCATGGTTTCCTCTTTAGGTCCTGGCACCAGTCTACTATTCTTACTAGAGTCATGGCCTTATAGTAGGTGGATATGTCCGGGAGTCCTAGGCCGCCCTCACTTCTGTTTCTTCTTAAAATATCATAGGCTAATCTAGGCCTCCTGTCATTCCATACAAAGGACACAAATAGCCTACGCACTTGCTTAAACAGAGTCACTGGCAACTTGATTGGCACTGTGCGCAGTACATAAACCATTCTGGGCAGTATGCTCATTTTTATGGCACTGATTCTTCCGAACCAAGTCAGGAATTTACCCTTCCATTGCTTTAGCTCTTCTGTTATTTCTTTCAGTAATGAGCCATAATTACGTTCATACAGTAGTTCACAGTCTGCGCTAATTTGTATCCCCAAGTATGTCAGTGACTCCTTATTCCATATAAATGGATACATCTCTCTCAGCAACCTCTCCATCTCCGTTGATATATTACTAGGGAGGATGACTGATTTCTCAAAATTGATCTTGAAACCAGACACCCCTCCGAATCTTTGTACTTCCTCCATCAATGCGGGTATAGATGTCTGAGGAGCGGAGAGAAAAAATAGCAGATCATCTGCATATGCTGCTTCTTTATGTTCCATATGTCCTATGTATGTCCCCACTATGTCCTCGTTCTTCCTAACTCTGCGTAGAAATGGTTCCATCACTAACGCAAATATCAAGGGTGACAATGGACACCCTTGCCTAGTACCGTTTTGTATGTTGAAGCAATCGGATACTGTCCCATTAACCTTAATTCTTCCTCTTGGTTTCCCGTATAGTGACATAATCCATCCTAGCATTTTTCCCCCCAGCCCTATCTTACCCAATACTGCTCTCATAAAGCCCCAGTTCACTCTGTCAAAGGCCTTCTCGGCATCCATCGACAGAGTGATACCTGGGGCTCTATCCGGACCATATCGCGTCCAATGCAACACATGGAGAGCGCGGATGGTATTGTCCCTGGCTTCCCGTCCTTTTATGAACCCCGTTTGATCTGGATGTACCAGATCACCTACGTATTCCTGAAGTCTCGATGCCAGGATTTTTGCCAGTAGTTTTGTATCGGAGTTCAGCAGAGAGATAGGCCTGTAGTTAGCACACACCTGGGGATCTTTTCCCTCTTTTGGTAATACCGTTATATATGCCATTAATGCTTCTGGAGAGAGTGGGTTCGCAGCGTTAATAGAATTAAAATAACTGCAGAGAGGTTTTACCAGAACTGGGAGAAGTTTCTTATAATATGAGTTTGTCAGCCCATCTGGCCCTGGGCTTTTCCCGGGGGGCAAGTCTGCTATCGCTCTGCTCAACTCTTCAACCGTGATTGGACGCTCCATATCCTCTGATACCTCTTTAGGTATTGTGGGCATAACAGCACTCTCCATATATTCATCGATCTCATTCCTCCTTTGATCCTCGCTTTCCCCTCCCTCAGACGGTTCTGTTTTATCAATGTTATATAATGCTTCATAAAATTTACCAAATTCTTTCGCTATAGCTTTTGTGTCCAGTATCTTCTTGCCTTGTACTAATAAGCTATGCACGTGTCTAGAGTCCTGTTGTTTTTTAAGTTGTTTTGCTAACAGCTTTCCACATTTGTTTCCTTGTTCGTATGCTCTGTTAGCAAAAAACCTAATCTTGTTCTTTGCTCTATATTCTAGGCATTGTGAAAGCTCTACTCGTAAGCTTTCCAAACACCTACCATCTGTTTGGTTGAGATTTTCCTTGTGCTTTATCTCTAAGGCCTTAATCTTCTCTAGTAGTTCGTCTATCTCTCTTTTATCTTCCCTTTTCTTGTGCGCACCAATGGCGATTAGCTCCCCTCTTACAACTGCCTTATGGGCTTCCCACACCAATTGGTCTGACATTCCTTCTGTTTTATTTATTTCAAAATATTCCTTTATCTTAATACTTAGATTCTCCACTGTTTCCTCCTTATCTAGCAATGACTCGTTCAGCCGCCATATTCGTTCTGAACGAGCCATTTGAGTTGGTCTAATGGTCAGAATTATTGGAGCGTGGTCGGATATAGTTATTGGTTCGATTGTACTTGTGTTGATATTTCCCAGGTAGTATTGGTCCACCAGAAAAAGGTCCAGTCGTGAGTACATATCATGTGTTTTAGAGTAATAACTAAAATCCTTAGTCCCTGGATGTAGAGCTCGCCAGCTGTCCACAAGATGTTGTGCGCATAAGGTTTGTTTAATTCTTTTTATAGCTCCAAAAGACAAAGCGGATCTGCCCGTGGATGTATCTGTACTTGGATCTAGCACCATATTGAAATCTCCCCCCACCACTACACATCCCTCCTTAAATTCTTCCAGTTTTTGAAACATTTTAATCAAAAAATTAACAGTCCCTTCATTGGGTGCATATATCGAAGCAAAGGTATATCGTCTCCCCTGTATTTCTCCTTTTACAAACAAATACCGACCTTCTGGGTCGCTTTGTACATTCTCCAATATCCAGGGGCATGTTTTCTTAAATGCAATTGAGACCCCTCTTGCCCTAGCTACTGGGGATACCGCATGATACCATTGCTTCAGTATATTCTGGGGCAGGCCTGAAATCGGGCCGCCCCCGAAGTGGGTCTCTTGTAAGAGAATCACATCAGCTCCCAGATGTTGCAACTCCACCCATAGTCTCCCTTTCTTATTTGGTGAGCTCAACCCCCTCACATTATATGAAAGTATTTTCAATATTGCTGTCATTTCCTTTTATCCCAGAAACCCCCTGCTCCCTTACCCTTAATCTCTGTCTTCCCCTCTGCCACTCCCACCCCCCCCTTACCTCCCCCTTTCCAGCATTCAGTGCCCCATTAAACACATACTTATGCATAACATAGCAAAAAGAAAAAAAATAAATCACCTTTGTGTTATAAACATAACCCTTACATACTCTTCCCCCATACAAAAAACCTCTCTTTAGGGGTATATCTAAAAATCGGGCAGGGAGCCTGCACATATCAACACCTCCCATGTGCATGCTACCCCCCTTCCCTGCATTCCGCAGGATTATTCTCCCCTTTAATTGGGGTTGGCCTATTGACCTACACAAGGTCCTCATTTTCCCTCAAGTCCCCCCCTCTGTTCCCCCCTCCTCCCGGGCTTCACCCTGTAGAACTCTTCCCAGCGAGGGAGAAAGAAAGAAAAAAAAAAAAAAGTCCTCTAAGTCCTTCTTTGGGTTCCACCCCTGTTAGCCCTTGCCGGTACTTCCTGCCACTTTTCTGTTTGTTGCAGGGGGGGCCTTGAAGATTTTATTCTCCAGTCCATAAAGTCCACCTTTGGGAGGTCTAATTTTTCTATAAATGAATTTAAATCATCCTTTGTTCGCAGGGTTGCAGTTTTTCCATCCCTAGAAGCTGTTAGGCTAAAGGGGAACCCCCACCGGTATTTAATATCGGCCTTTCGTAGGGTTTCTAGCAACGGGCGGACCGACCCTCATTTAAAAAGGGTTCTTTTTGAGATATCTGGATACAGTGCTATGTTTGAGCCTTCAAATGTAATTGTGGGAATATTACGAGCTGTCTTCATTATGTTTTCTTTCACGGTGTATTTGTGAACTTTACAAATTACATCTCTAGGTGTATCAGCTTTTGTGTTCTGGAGAGGGACCCGGTGTGCCCGATCTATTTCAATAATGCTTGGAGCTTGATCCCCCAGAATCTGTCCAAAAATTTTTTGTACTGCTGGGGCTAGTTCTGTCGCTGTAATTGACTCCTTTAATCCTTTTATACGTATATTTTGTCGCCTGTCCCTATTCTCAAACTCGTCCAGCTGGTCTCTGTATGAATTTAATATCTCTTCATATTTTTTCATGGACTCTTGTACATCAACCACTGCCTGTGTGATGGTTTCTTGTTCTTTTTCTGCCCCCTCTACTCTGTATCCCAGATCCTTGATGTCCTCTTTTAGACTTGCCACAGCTTGCATACATGATTGTTCAACTGCTTTTATTAATTCCTGTATGTCATTTTTGGTGGGGAGGGCCTTCAACAACTCCCAGATATCCCTTTCTGGTTCTGTATTTGTTCCATTCTGCCCCTGTGGGTTCCCCTTGCCATCCTGAGCGCTCTCCTGATCTTGCTCGTATCCGTGCGGCACCTCTTTTACTCCCTTATCCCACCTTGTGATTTCTATATGATCCTGTCTATTGCTTTGGTCCGTACCGGGGCTTAGATCTTCTCCTCCTCTTCCAATTACGGTCTCTGTGTCTGGTGCCTCTTCTAGTGACCACCTGCTATTTTCCCATTGCATCATAATATCCCGGCTTTCTACTAGTGGGCTTTGCATGCCCCCTGGTTGGAGTCCACTATCAAGTATATGTTGGCCCTTGTTCTTAACCCCAATTACCTTGGGGCTCCCATCACTTCCGGGGGGGCTTGGCTCTGGGTTCTTCCTCCCTCTCCCTGCTGTAGGGGATCTCTTGCCGTTTCCTACGACACTGTCGTTTGTCATTTGGGTCATCTGAGTGCTTGCCTGCTTTACCCGGGATTCTCGTTCTGTTATTTCTACAGAGCCCATGATATTACCTCCGCTTCGCTTCCTTGCATCCGACCTTCCTATTTGTTCAGGTATGCGGGGGGATAGGTACGCTTTAATGCCTTCTATCGATTTTCTGCCTCTCCCTGCTGTTGGTTGCAAGGCTGCTTGTCTGCGTGTTGTCATCTTTAAGGAGAAAACAAAAAAAAAAAAAGTTCTTTCCCTCTTTCTTTTCCCTTCTCGCTCTTCCCTCTTCACACTCCACTCGAGTAGAATGGAGCAGGGGGTTGGGGGGGTGGGGGAGGGGTTGCAGCCCGTCAGAGCAGCCACTCTTCTCAATACCTCTCTCTCTCTCCCACTCCAATTAGCCTCCTTTCTGTCTTCTGAGGGATGCCAGTGTGTTTTTGCTTTACTGTACGGAGGGGCTGTGAGCCGGCATACAGCCTGCCAGAGACCTCTCTCTTTTATAACTCTTTTTTACACTGTGAAGTTTGCCCAATTGGAGTAAAGCGATGAGATGCAGCAGTGGCCGTTTCTCTTTCTCTCCTCACCTCAGCTGTCCACCCGTCTGCTATTAGGGAGAATGTCAGTGTGTGGCTGTCTTGTTATACTGAGAGGTTTGTAGGCATGTAACCAGGCTAGCAAAACAAATGTAGCCCTCTCCCCCTTACTCTGCTTTTTCAGTTTATTCAACTCTCAGCTTTAATCAAGTTTGTTTTACCTTGCCACACGTCCATCCATCCATCTGTCCGTTTATCAAGGAAGCTCCGTGATGTGGTCACTCTCCTGTACCGTAAAGCCGGGTACTGCAAGACACTGCTGTGGGTAGAGCAGATGGAACAGCCGGTGGGTAAAGGCGTTGGAACAGCCAGAAGGTAGAGCAGACTGGAACAGCCAGTAAGTAGAGTCGATGGAACAGCCGGTGGGTAAAGGCGTTGGAACAGCCAGAAGGTAGAGCAGATTGGAACAGCCAGTAAGTATAGTCGATGGAACAGCCAGTGAACAAAGCAGTATAGCAGCCAGTGGGTATAGCAGATGGAACAGCCAATGTGTAAAACAGCCAGTAGAATCCGTTGCTTTTCCCTTCCCAAGTGCCAGCGTATCGTTACTGCACTAAGCTGACTGAAGACACGCTGCAGACGAGATGAGCTCTTTCATGTGTGCGGCTTCACAGCAGTCAGCCGAATGATTGTCCATTAGCCCGGGACTTGGAGGAGGGGGGAGGAGCACTCACTTACTCACTCTCACACACACCCACACCCATGCATTCATATTTTTGCCACCCAAATGCATTATTTTACATTTTTCTACATTGAACCTCATTTGCCATGTAGTCGCCCACCCCATTAATTTGTTCAGGTCTTTTTGCAAGATTTCCACATCCTGCAGAGAAGTTATTGCCCTGCTTAGCTTAGTATCGTCTGCAAATACAGAGATTGAACTCTTTATCCCATCCTCCAGGTCGTTTATGAACAAATTAAATAGGATTGGTCCCAGCACAGAACCCTGGGGAACCCCACTACCCACCCCTGACCATTCTGAGTACTCCCCATTTATCACCACCCTCTGAACATGCCCTTGTAGCCAGTTTTCAATCCATGTACTCACCCTATGGTCCATGCCAACGCACCTTATTTTGTATAGTAAACGTTTATGGGGAACTGTGTCAAATGCTTTTGCAAAATCCAGATACACCACGTCTACGGGCCTTCCTTTATCTAGATGGCAACTCACCTCCTCATAGAAGGTTAATAGATTGGTTTGGCAAGAACGATTCTTCATGAATCCATGCTGATTACTGCTAATGAAATCATTCTTATTACTAAAATCTTGTATATAGTCCCTTATCATCCCCTCCAAGAGTTTACATACTATTGAGGTTGTTTCGTCTGCTTCTGTCCTCCATTTCCTCCTGGTGTAGGAGGTAGAAGCGCCCTCACCGAGCCATGTCCAGGTCACGCCCACGAAATGGCATTTTAGTCAAAACTAAAACTAGATCAAAATTTGTGGTCAAAATTAACACTGGTATTGAATAATGTAAAAAAAATTATAAAAAAAAAAAAAAAAAAAGGGCAAGAAAAACAAAGGGTAGCATTTTAGTAGCAAATCAGCCAATTCTACAGAAATTCAACAGATAGAATAAGTTCAACCACATCATCCCTGAACAATCCACTCCCTGTTTAGGGGGGGAGCATAAAACCTTTAGACTTATGTTGCTCCAATGAGAGATTTTATTTTTTTATTTATAACTTTTGAAAAGTGTTGCTTTTATAATCAATGGGTTGGTATTTGGGGCTCTGTATCTTTAAATTTCCACAGTAAAATCATACTATATTGTAAGATATCATAGAGGGGGGTGTGTATGAAACATCTGCATTGTAAACATATTGTTCCAATGGGAGATTTTGTTTCTGACTCATTTTGAAGTATTGCGAAAATGTCAGTTTGTAGGCAATGGGTTGATATTTGGGGCCCTGTATCTTTAAATTTCCACAGTAATAAGGGGCGTGGCTATGCGGGGCATGCAGTAGGACGTGCCTGAGTGAGCTTCGCTGAGTATCCTGTCTAATCCTGCTCTAAGCACCGCCATCCTTCTCAAAAACAGCCCGGGTCGTCCGCATCAGATACCGCGGCTGTTCTACTACACCCGGCTGGGTTTATTTTGGAGCAGACATGTCTAGGAGAGGAACGGGAGCCAGATCGCTGACAGACACCCCCAGCCATGATGGCGGCCTCCCACCTCGTTCGCCGAAGGAGGCCACGCAACGGCTGTTCGGCAAGAACCATGCCTTAAAAGACCTGGCACCCTCTCAGTAGCCGGATTCGGGGGATGAGCAAAGCGATCCAGAGATGGGATCAATAAATGGCGTCCCCCAGGCTCCTGGATGACAATCAGGCCTCACAGCAAGTAAGTGCTAGGCCGCAGGCTTCCAATATGGCAGCGGCGTCTCACAAGAACGCAGCTGATCCACAGTCCACATTGCGGGACATTTTCACTGCTGTAACTACATGTACCTCATCTATTGCTGATCTAACAGGGGAGGTAAAGAGCATGAAGGTGGAGATATACCTAGTTAGGCATGACATGCAGAAGCTGCGGGAGCGCACATCTGTAAGACCCCCATCGCAGGGCGCACCACCAAGACCCTTCTTGTCCTGCCTCCTGAATTACAAAGACAGGGATGCTATCCTGACTAAGGCCAGAACCGCTGGCACACTGAAAGTTGATAATGCAAAAATTTCCCTGTTCCGTGACTTTTCTGCAGAAGTCCAGAAGCAACGTTCCAAGTTCATGGACATTAAGCGGAGGCTACGTGATTTAAATGTCAAATACTTCAGGCGCTCCCCTGAAGATCATCGCTAATGGAAACTCCCATTTCTTTGATAATCCTAAGGCTGCAATGCACTGGCTCGACAGAGAGGAGAGGCAGCTCGCACAGTAGCCACCCTAGCAAAACAGAGACAATTACAGATATCTACAACTCCCTTTAAAAGAAGCTTTTGAGGATTCTTAGAAGATCAGCAGGGGCAACTCAAGCATTCTGACACTCTTATGCCACACAAAGTTGATTTGGTTACGTTAACTATGTTCTAAGTTAGCTGGCATGAGTAGACTTTTGGCCCCACAGCTGCTATTGAGCCCTCACAAGTTGGTCCTGCGAGAACTGCTCCCCCTGCCAGTTTGGGGATGTTTTTTTTCTGTTTCCCTCTGGGCCCCGTTGGCCACAAAATGTGTAGACTTACTCCCTGTCGAATTGCTCCTCTCTCTTTCCCTACCTGTGTCATGTTTCTCTCTGCAGGAAATGCATCTGAGGACTCAAATGTTGCTATCCATATATCAAACGGCCACTAGATGGTGCAAGAACACTGTTCTTAACGGCTTGGTAATGTGTATGAAATTGGACTTACTAAACATCCTTACATATTTCAGGCTAGCACTACTAGCCATAGTGTGTATGTTAATAAGATGTGGCTGGGCGATCGGGTCCTTCTCTTCTTTTTTACTGGTATATGTACAATTATTAACTTTTTCTCCTCAATGGCAGGTGTAACCAATACGGGTATGGTATTCATGACATGGAATGTCAGGGGCTTAGGGGACAAGGTCAAAAGGAATGCAGTGTTTAAGTATTTTGGTAGACTGCAACCCCAGATAATATGTCTTCAGGAAACGCAAATGCAGCCTGACACTGTCCACCTGATGCGCCCCCACAAAAATCCAACGCAATTTCACTCCACGTATTCCTCCTATTCTAGAGGAGTTAGTGTGTTGATCTCCGCTACTATTTCTTTTGAGTGCATTCAGCAGAGGGTGGACAGTGAGGGCAAATATGTTTTCTTGCTATGTAAGCTCAACAATCATTGCTGCAATGTATGTTCCCTCGCCATTTTCAGTGGCCCCTCTTAGAAGTTTGGCACAATTTATGGCTCTGTTCCCAAATGTCCTGGTACTGGCCCTGGGTGACTTTAACAATACCCTGGACTCGCGCCTGGACAGAACGCCTTTGACTCCTATGGCGGTGAGAATGTCAGCGGGGAGGATGGCTTTTGCCTCTCTGCTCTCTGAAATGGGACTCCATGATGTGTGGCGCAAGAGGCATGCAGAGGACAGATATTACTCGTGTCATTCTGCCACGCATGATGGACTCTCCCGTATTGACTTGGGGCTGGGTAATGAAGTGCTAATGCAGCGGGTGAGGGATTCGGCATATGAGCCGCGTCTCTTATTTGTTCACTCTCCCTTCTGGGTAAGACTAGATGTCACGGTAGGGACAGACCGCCCATTGTGGAAAGTGAACCCCTTTTGGTTAACCCTGTTCCCGTCTCCTGACGGGGTCAAGGGTGCACTACGGGAGTTCCTGCAATATAACAGGGGATCTACTAGCGCGGCCATGGAATGGGATTTGCTCAAAGCATTTTTGAGGGGATGCCTTATCAGAGAAATGAATGGCATTAAAAACCGCTCTAGGGAATGGGAATGGGAAGATAGACTGCGGGATGAGATGAGAGCCAGAGAACAGGCATTGGTTGCTGACCCTTCCCAACCCAATCAGGATTCTTGGACCGAAGCACAATCGCTGTATAATTCTGTTCTGCTGTCCGCAGCGGGAGAAGAGAAGATACTTTCACCAGCAGAGCTATTTTGAGGAAGGGGAAAACACTGGCCACCTCCTCGCTCTTGTAGCCAGGGAGCAATGGGAATCCTCCAACGTTTTCGCCATAAGGGCAGAGACGGGGAGACACATACTCTCCATTCTGATATTTTAAACAATTTTCATGGGTTCTATAATGACTTGTATACCTCTAAAATATCCTATGCTCCACTGGACCTGGATGTGTTCTTACAAGACTGCCCCTTTCCCCAGCTCTTGGAGGCTGAGAGAGAGATGCTAAACTCTCCAATCACTTTGACAGAACTGATGGATGCCTTAGAAGGAGCCCTGCACCATAAATCACCAGGCTCTAACAGCTTACTGGCAGAGGTGTACTCTCGCTATAGTGAAGTCCTTTTACCACCCCTGTTGCAGGCCTTATCTGAAGTGGCTGAGACGGGCTGTCTACCTGATAGCATGCAGGAGGCTATAATTTTAGTACTCCCCAAGCCGGGCAAGGATAAACTCATGCCAGGCTCTTATCGCCCAATCTCTTTATTAAATGCTGATGTCAAGCTTTTGGCCTGAGTTTTAGCTACAAGACTCTCCCAGGTGATAGGCAGTCTGGTCCATCGTGACCAGTCTGGCTTTATTCCCACTCGCTCCACAGCCGATAATATTTGGCAGTTGTATATGAATCTACAGGTGCCAGTGGATAATCCTGGGGGTAGGGCCATCTTGTCACTAGATGCCGCAAAGGCCTTTGACAGTGTGGAATGGTCCTACCTCCTGGAAATCCTGGCAAGGAAGCCAGCTTATCACATGGGTGAAGGTACTGTATTCTAGTTCTAGAGCCTGCATAAACAATCTCTCATCCCCATTTGAGCTGCACAGAGGTACCCGGCAGGGGTGCCCTTTGTCCCCATTGCTGTTCGCCTTGGCAGTAGAGCCTCTGGGCATCTTGATACGCACGGCGACAGAGGTCAACTGGAGGACAAAATTTCTTTATATGCAGACGACGCACTGATTTACCTGGGTGACTTGGTTGCCTCTCTGTGAGCAGTGATGGGGATAATAAAATTTGGGGGCTTCTCTGGCTTCACTATAATCTGGTCCAAACCAACCATAATGCCCATTGACCCGCTGACGGAGCCTCTGCCGGCGGGAACAGATCAAATTGCCATAGTAAATAGCTTTAAAAACCTGGGAGTGATGGTGTCCCCAGATCCGGCCGAATATCTTCGGCTGAACCTGGGCCCACTATTGGATAAGCAAAAAGCTAAATGCTCCAGTTGGTGTAAACTTCTCCTGTCGGTGGTAGGTCGGTGAAGCTAATAAAAATGGTATGGGCCCCGCAGCTTTTGTACATTTTTCATGAATTCACCTATGTGGATTTCGAACAAATGGTTCAAAGGAATTGACTCCTTGATGCGAGATCTGATTTGGAAGAAGAAGGTAGCCAGGATTAGTTTAACCACGTTGCAGTATGGGAAGGACAGAGGGGGACTGGCAACGCCCCATCCTAAAATTAACTTTCTGGCCGCACAGCTTCAGCAGCTGGAGGGGTGGGGACGGGTGGCGGGGGATGATCCGGTGAACAATTTGGTGACTGTGTCTGGCTTTTTGCTGAAGGCGGCCTCCCTTTTAGAAATGGACCTGCCAAGCATCCCGCATTCCGCTCTCACTGGCGTCCTCCTTAGGAAGGTGTGGAGGGAGTTTCAGAAGACTCTGAAGATAGAGGGCCCAATGCCCTTTACCCCAGTGTGGAATAACCCCAAATATTCGGAGCTTAGAGATCTGCAAGGGTTTGCCCCATGGAAGGAGAAGAGGGATCTGGTTCTTTCCACAGCTATACGAGGGAGAGGTATTAAAAACATATGAAAGATTGTCAGGAATACCAATTAACTTCTAGGGGCTTTTATAAATATCGTCAACTCCGTCATGCCCTGCGGGCACAACAACAGACCTGTTCCCTGACGGTATCATTATCGCCATTGGTGATGGAAGTCCTCTGGGCGGATGACCGGAAAGGACTGATATCCAAGATTCATTCAGTCTTATTGTCCAAGATCATACCTCCTTCAAAAGCAGAAGTAAGTGAGCAGAAGATATAGGAGATATAGATGGGGACCAATGGGACATGGCCTTAGAATCTATACTGGCGGTATCTGTCTCAGCATCCCATAAACTATCACAACTATTTATCCTGCATAGAGCCTATAGAACACCAGTGCAATTACATAGGTGGGGGAAGAAGGAATTCCCCCTTATGCCCAAAATGCAAAATACACCAGAGGGACTTTATACATCTACTCTGGAGATACCCGAAGCTCCATATTGGGCGGAGGTATCCCAGTGTATTGCTAGATTAGCTCAGACACCAGTTCCATTGAACCCCCTGGTGTACTTGCTAGGGGCCATCGATGTCGAAATGTATCCGAAAGGAATGTATTACATGATTACTAGGCTGATGAATATAGCTAGAAAACGTATTGCACGATATTGGATGGCATCTACGGTCCCCATAGGGAAACAATGGATTAGCTATGTTAACTCCTTACTTCTTAGAGAACGCCTAGCATATAGTCGCAGGAAGGCAGTGGGTAAATTTGACCTCATCTGGCAACCATGGCTGGAGGATTCCAGCCTGGCGCCGCCACAGCTGGTAATGGACAGACTTATGTAGGGATCTGCAGAGTCTTAGTAGGGGAGGGGGGGGGGGGAGATGAATGGGAAACATAGTTTTGGTTACGGTTATTGTTATGCACTGGACCGAGGAAGATCCGTATGTTGAAGAAGTGACTAATTCTGTTTTATCATCATTGGTCCTAAGTGCTGGTTAGGGTTCGGGGTTAGGGAAGGGGTTTAAAAAAAAAATGTATATTTGCATTGTTTCCTGATATTGCTTGATAAATATGGACTCCTGCAATGACATGGTCTATGTACATGTAATGTTTAACTTTATCTACGATTGATTGTATGTATAATATGAGCAATGGATAAACAAGTTTTGATTAAAAAAAAATTTCCACAGTAAAATCATACCATATTGTAAGATATCATAGAGGGGGGTGTGTATGACACTGGAGTCAAGCCATGAGACAGTTGCAAATCAGTGGTCTTGCTATCAGACAAGTTTTTTTGGTTGAATATTCAACACAGAAAAACTAAATATAACATAATGTAATCTATAAAATAATGATTACACAGAGTTGTCACACATACATCACCCTCTAACATTTACAATACGGTATGATTTTACTGTGCAAATTTAAAGATAGAGCCCCAAATATGAACCCATTGGTTCCAAACTGACTTTTTTTGTAATACTTCAAAGTGGGTCAGAAACAAAATCTCACATTGGACCAATACGTTTACAATGCAGATGTGTCATACACACCCCCCTCTATGATATCTTACATTATAGTATGTATCTTTTACATTTCCAAAGTAAAATCAGAGTCCCAAATACCAACCCATCGGTTACACAGTGACATTTGTCCAATACTTCTAAATGGGTCAAAAACAAAATCTCTCATTGGACCAAAACGTTTACAATGCAGATGTGTAATACACACCCCCCTCTATGATATATCTTACAATATTTACATTTAAACCCCTTTACGCATAAGGCCTCATGCGAACAGGGCATTTTTACTGCTGCTGTTAGCAGCGTCAGACTCTTTTTTTGCAGCTTAAATGTTATTCTATGGCCTCATGCACATACAGGCTTTTAGGAGCTGTAAGTGGCATAGGCGTTTTCAAGCTGCAAAAAAAAAAAAAAAAACCCCAGGGCCAGCGCATTCTGAGGACTGGCGTTAAAGCTGTACAAATGTCTGACAATGGTAAAAGCTGCTAAATGCGGCTTAACGCTGGATACAGCTGCATTAAGCCTCGCCAAGCATTTTTTTTGACATGTCAAAATCAATGGTTCCCTAGGAGATCCCATTAATTTGAATAGAAGTCGCACCAGAAATAAGATCATAATAATCCACCTTGCGGTGCAGCTTGTGCGCTGAGGATCTTGAAGGGGAACCCTCACCAAAATGAAAAAAAAAAAAAAAAAAGAAACGTTTCTGGGGTAACCCCCAGCATCCATACCAGACTCTTATCTGAGCAAGCAGCCCGGCAGGTCATGAAAGGGGAGGAGGGACGGCGAGTGCCCCCCCGGACCATACCAGGCCACATGCCCTCAACATGGGGGTGCGAGTGCCTGTGCCCCTCCACCCCAAAGCACCTTGTTCCCATGTTGATGGGGACAAGGGCCTCTTTCCTGACAACCCTGGCCGGTGGTTCTCGGGGTCTGCAGGTGGGGGGCTTAACAAAATCTGGAAGCCCCTTTAACAAGGGGGCCCCCAGATCCTGGCCCCCACCCTAGTAATTTATTGAAGCAGCTCCGGCGTCTCTTCTCCTTCTGATTGCTTCTCCCTTCGGCGATGTCTTCATCCTCCGGTTCGTCTCCCTCCACTGATGTCTTATTCCATTGCCGGTTCTCCTTGCTCCGCTGCCTTCTCCCGCTATTATTCCTCCGATGTTCTCTCACTCTCTCCCGCTGTAATGCTAGGGCTGCTGTGTGCCATTGCTTATATAGCCATAGGGCGGGGGCCACACGGTGACCTCATCCGGAGGCCTCGCCCCCTTGTGACACCGCCCCATAATGCCCGGGCGGTGATGTCACAAGGGGATGGGGGCTCCAGATGACATCACCGGGTGGCCCCGCCCCATGGCTATATACATTGGGGATGGAAAGTATTCAGACCCCCTAAATTTTTCACTCTTTGTTAGATTGCAGCCATTTGCTAAAATCATTTGTTAATTTTTTTCCTCATTAATGTACACACAGCACCCCGAATTGACAGAAAAAAACAGAATTGTTGACATTTTTGCAGATTTATTAAAAAAGAAAAACTGAAATATCACATGGTCCTAAGTATTCAGACCCTTTGCTCAGTATTTAGTAGAAGCACCTTTTTGATCTAATACAGCCATGAGTCTTTTTTGGAAAGATGCAACAAGTTTTTCATACCTGGATTTGGGGATCCTCTGCCATTCCTCCTTGCAGATCCTCTCCAGTTCTGTCAGGTTGGATGGTAAACGTTGGTGGACAGCCATTTTTAGGTCTCTCCAGAGATGCTCAATTGGGTTTAAGTCAGGGCTCTGGCTGGGCCATTCAAGAACAGTCACGGAGTTGTTGTGAAGCCACTCCTTCGTTATTTTAGCTGTGTGCTTAGGGTCATTGTCTTGCTGTAAGGTAAACCTTCAGCCCAGTCTGAGGTCCTGAGCACTCTGCAGAAGGTTTTCCTCCAGGAAATCCCTGTACTTGGCCACATTAATCTTTCCCTTGATTGCAAGATGCTGACAAAACCATGCTTCACTGTTGGGACTGTATTGGACAGGTGATGAGCAGTGCCTGGTTTTCTCCACACATACCGCTTAGAATTCAGGCTTATCTTGGTCTCATCAGACCAGAGAATCTGATTTCTCACCATCTTGGAGTCCTTCAGGTGTTTTTACAGCAAACTCCATGCAGGCTTTCATGTGTCTTGCACTGAGAGGCTTCCGTCGGGCCACTCTGCCATAAAGCCCCGACTGGTGGAGGGCTGCAGTAATGGTTGACTTTCTACAACATTCTCCCATCTTCCGACTGCATCTCTGGAGCTCAGCCACGGTGATCTTTGGGTTCTTCTTTACCTCTCTCACCAAGGCTCTTCTCCCCCGATAGCTCAGTTTGGCCGGACGGCCAGCTCTAGGAAGGGTTCTGGTCATCCCAAACATCTTCCATTTAAGGATTATGGAGGCCACTGTGCTCTTAGGAACCTTAAGTGCAGCAGAAATTTTTTTGTAACCTTGGCCAGATCTGTGCCTTGCCACAATTCTGTCTCTGTGCTCTTCAGGCAGTTCCTTTGACCTCATGATTCTCATTTGCCCCGACATGCACTGTAAGCTGTAAGGTCTTATATAGACAGGTGTGTGGCTTTCCTAATCAAGTCCAATCAGTATAATCAAACACAGCTGGACTCAAGTGAAGGTGTAGAACCATCTCAAGGATTATCAGAAGAAATGGACAGAACCTGAGTTAAATATATGAGTGTCACAGCAAAGGGTCTGAATACTTAGGACCATGTGATAGTTCAGTTTTTCTTTTATAATAAATCTGCAAAAATGTCAACAATTCTGTGTTTTTCTGTCAATATGGGGTGCTGTGTGTAGATTTATGAGGAAGAAAATGAATTTTTAATGATGTTAGCAAATGGCTGCAATATAACAGTGAAAAATTTAAGGGGGTCTGAATACTTTCCGTCCCCACTGTAAGTAATGGCACACGGCAGCCCTAGCATTGCAGCAGGAGAGCGCGTTGAGAGAACATCGTAGGAAGAACAGAGGGAGAAGATAGCGGAGTGGGGAATAACGGCAGCGGAAGAAGACATCAGCGGAGGGAGAAGAACCGAAGGATGAAGACATCGCCTGAGGGAGAAGAAATCGGAAGGAAGGGGCCCCCTGCCCACAGACCCTAACAACCAACGGCCAGGGTTGTCGGGAAGAGGCCCTCCTCCCAATCAACATGGGAACAGGGTGCTTCACCCCCAAATGTTGAGGGCATGTGGCCTAGTATGGTCCAGGACGGGGTTTGGGCGCTCAATCGTTACCCCTTTTCCTGACCTGCCGGGCTGTGTGTTTGGATAAGGTTCTGGTATGGATTTTGGGGGGCCCCCACGCCATTTTTTGGTGTGGGGGGTTCCCCTTAAAATCCATACCAGATCGCAGTGTCTGGTATGGTCTTGGGGGGAACCCCACGCCATTTTTCTTTTTTTTAACGAGGGTTTATCATGATCCGACTTCTGGTGCTACTGCTATTCAAATCAATAGGCTTTCATAGGGAAGCATTGATTTTGACTAGAGGCAGAGGAACGCTGCTAAAAGTGCATTAACACCAATGTAAGAAGCTACTAAAAGTATATTTTTACTGCTTATTCCTGGCATGGGTTTTCTAACGCCCTGTGTGAATGAGGCCTAAGTCTAATGGTTTTATGCCCCCCACCCCAAACAGGGAGTGGATTGCTCTGGGATGATGTGGCTAAACTTATTTTATCTGTTGAATTTCTGTAGAACTGGCTGATTTACTGCCACAAACATTTTTCCGTACCCTTTGTTTTTCTTGCCTTTTTTTTTATTTATTTTTCTATACCAGTGTTAATTTTGACCACAAATTTTCATATAAATTTAGTTTTGACTAAAATGCCATTTAGTTTTAGTCATATTTTAGTCATCTCAATTGTTTTAGTTGACTAAATAACAAGATTTTAGTTGACCAAATCTATAGTAGATTTAATCTACTAAAATGTAATGACCGAGATTACATACCTTTTAGGTTTGCCACCCATCCGGGTTTCACCCGGACAGTCCGGGTTTGGAGTCAGGTGCCCAGATTTCAGGCTGCCTGAAACCCGGACACCCGACCCTGCAGAGACCGGGCGGCAGCCTTTAATGAACTCAATGCGTAAAATAATTGCGGAACCGCAGGGCAGCCCGCGATGGGTGCTGGTGCACAGGGCACACACCTGTTATGGGCAGCCCTGCAGTTACAAAATGACCGGACACACTGAATTCACATCAGTGCGGCCGTTCATTAAAGGTTGCCATCCGGTCCCAGCTGAGTCGGGTGTCCGGGTTTCAGGGCACCCAACTCTAAACCAGGGCTGTCGGGGGAAAACCCAGAAGGGTGGCAACCCTACAGGTATGCAATTGCGGTCATTACATTTTAGTTGATTAAATCTACTATAGATTTAGTCTACTAAAACTAGACTAAAACAATTCAGATGACTAAAATATGACTAAAACGAAATGGCATTTTAGTCAAAACTAAAACTAGATCAAAATTTGCGGTCAAAATTAACACTGGTATTGAAAAATGTAAAAAAATTATTTAAAAAAAAAATAAAAGGCAAGAAAAACAAAGGGTAACAATTTCGTAACCAAATCTACAGAAATTCAACAGATAGAATAAGTTCAGCCACATCATCCCTGAACAATTCACTCCCTGTTTAGGGGTGGCATAAAACCTTTGGACTTATGTTGCTCCAATGAGAGATTTTATTTTTTTATTTATAACTTTTGAAAAGTGTTGCTTTTATAACCAATGGGTTGGCATTTGGGGCTCTGTATCTTTAAATTTCCACAGTAAAATCATACTGTGTTGTAAGTTATCATAGAGGGAGGTGTGTATGACACATCTCCATTGTAAACGTATTGGTCCAATGGGAGATTTTGTTTTTGACTCATTTAGAAGTATTGGAAAAATGTCATTGTGTAACCAATAGGTTGGAATTTGGGGCTCTGTATCTTTAAATTTGCACAGTAAAATCATACCGTATTGTAAATGTTAGAGAGGGTATGTGTGACAACTCTGTGTAATCATTTTATATTACGTTATATTTAGTTTTTCTGTGTTGAAAATTCTACCAAAAAAACTTGTCTAATAGCAAGACCACTGAAACTGTCTGATGGCTTGACTCCAGTCAATCAAAGGGACAAGAAACAAAACCTAACTGTGGGGACATATATATCATTATGATATAGTACAGCCAACATATGTTGAAAAGACAAATACTTACAGAGCTAAGAAGATTTAGGGTAATAAGATGTAAACATTGATATAAGAGTCATATAGTTGCCCCAATACCTCGATCATAAAAGATTGTAAGTCTATGGGGAAAAAAAAGATATAAGAATATATACACACACATACATATATATTTGTTTTTCACATATTTGTTAAGGCTATTGAGTTGTTCAAATAGTGCCAGAATGTAGCATACCATAAACTCAGCATAAAGGCGCAATCACAAAAATGATAAGTTAATACACATGAACTTCAATGTGAAAATGATGGTGGAACCTGCATGCCTCCTCTTTCGTGCTTATTTGGCTGCGCCTATACTCTACACTCCGCCAACGAATTAGAGCGGCTCGTTCGGCTCCTCCATGGCCGTCATCCAGCACACAAAGGCTGGCGTATGACTACGTCATCACGCCAGCCTTGTTTTCTGGTTGCCAGGCAATGGGATTTATTTCCCGTTGCGCTGACATCCGTTGTGCGCATGACGCGGGGCTCTGCTGCCCTGCCCACTGGGCGATGTCGGCGTGGATTCACCGCCTCGTGCTCTTTGTGTCTCTTTTGCCGAGTCCGTCGTGAACGGACATCTGTCACCCTGCGGCGGTTTCGCCCACCCAGGGGGGGAGCAACTTATGCGTGCCTTGTTGTTGTAGGGCTTCCCTTCTGACCAAAGATTGTGGGCGTGTTTGTTTGTTCCCGCACTTTCAAGCTCCTCCTTCCTCCCACTTGCCTGATCTCTCCCTCTATATGGGGGCTATATAAGGACTGTGTCTGACTAGAACACCTGTTCATGCTGCTGAATAACAAGTGGTTAAATCTGTCGTGTATTGACTAGAGTCATCCCTTTTAAACAAAAAATCTGGTAAGTGCGTGTTCTCTGCTCTTATTGGCCGTTGGATAAGATTTGTGTTCATCCATTGCCTTTAGCAACTGCAACCAATATACTGATATTATTATTTTTTAATTGTAGGCTTATGCTTTCCACCTTAACCATCTCAATACAGTACAATTACACCCAGGAGCGTTGCTAGGTGTCAAAAAGACCAGGGGCTTCAGCCCAAAGTCCAAGGCCGGCACGGGGTGGGGGGCTCTAGTGGCGCTGGGTTTTTTGGTTGGGCGGTGGGGTTGTGTGGCAGGGGGTAAGCTCACTTGCTGGTTGCTGCTTGGCTTACCAGTGCCCATCAATGCTGACCACTAAACTGGCCTAGCTACCTGACATACATACCCACACCCACCTACACTGAACTACACACACTGACTTATCTGACACACACATACTGACTAGGGATGAGCCAAACACCCCCCGGTTCGGTTCGCAACGCGAACAGGCAAAAAATTTGTTCGAACACCATTAAAGTCTATGGGACACGAACATGAATAATCAAAAGTGTTCATTTTAAAGGCTTATATGCAAGTTATTGTCATAAAAAGTGTTTGGGGTCCTGCCCCAGGGGACATGTATCAGTGCAAAAAAAAGCTTTAAAATGGCCATTTTGTTGGGAGCAGTGATTTTAATAAAGCTTAAAGTGAAACAATAAAAGTTAAATATTCCGTTTAATTTCGTACCTGGGGGGGGTGTCTATAGTATGCCTGTAAAGTGGCGCTTTTTTTCCCATGTTCACAATAGACACAGCAAAATGACATTTTCTAAAGGGGGGGGGAGAGTCCTGAAGTAATAGCGGTGTCGGCTATAGTGAATTGTCTATAGGAGAAATCAAAAGTGCTAATTTTAAGGGATAATATGCAAGTTATTGTCATAAAAAGTGTTAGGGGACCTGGGTCCTGCCCCAGGGGACATGTATCAATGCAAAAAAAAGTTTTAAAAACTGATTTTCGGGAGCAGTGATTTTAATGCTTAAAGTGAAACAATAAAAGTGTAATATTCCTTTAAATTTTGTACCGGGGGTGTGTGTCTATAGTATGCCTGTAAAGGGGCGCATGTTTTTCGTGGGGGTCCCCCTAAATTCCATACCAGGCCCCCTCAGGTCTGGTATGGATTTTAAGCGGAACCCCGCCCCAAAATGAAAAAAAGACGTGGGGTCCCCCCAAAAATCCATACCAGACCCTTATCCGAGCACGCAACCTGGCAGGCCGGTCAGGAAAAGGGGGGACGAGAGAGCGGCCCCCCTCCTGAACCGTACCAGGCAACATGCCCTCAACATTGGGAGGGTGCTTTGGGGCAGCCCCCCCCAAGCACCTTGTCCCCATGTTGATGGGGAGAAGAGCCTCATCTCCACAACCCTTGCCCGGTGGTTGTGGGGGTCTGCGGGCGGGGGGCTTATCGGAATCTGGAAGCCCCCTTTAACAAGGGGACCCCCAGATCCCGCCCCCCATGTGTGAATTGGTAATGGGGTACAAATGTACCCCCTACCATTTCACAAAAAGTGTCAAAAAGGTTAAACACAAGAGACGGTTTTTGACAAGTCCTTTATTAATTTCTTCTTCTTTCATCCTCTTTCTTCTGCTTTCTCCATCTTCTGCTTCTCCGCTCCGTCCGCACGATCCGCCTCAGTGGGAGTCTTCCGCCGTGTGACGCTTGGGTTCTTCTGACACTTCTTATATAACAGAGGGTGGGGCCACCCGGTGATCGCGCCCCCTGTTATATAAGAAGTGTCAGAAGAACCCAAGCGTCACACGACGGAAGACTCCCACTGAGGCGGATTGTGCGGACGGAGCAGAGAAGGAGGAGGAAGATGGAGGTGGAGGAGACCGTCTCTTGTGTTTTTTTTTTTTATACTTTTTTTGTGAAATGGTAGGGGTACCACTGCGGCGGATCGTGCGGACGGAGCGGAGAAGCAGAAGATGGAGAAAGCAGAAGAAAGAGGATGAAAGAAGAAGAAATTAATAAAGGACTTGTCAAAAACCATCTCTTGTGTTTAACCTTTTTGACACTTTTTGTGAAATGGTAGGGGGTACATTTGTACCCCATTACCAATTCACACATGGGGGGCCGGGATCTGAGGGTCCCCTTGTTAAAGGGGGCTTCCAGATTCCAAAAAGCCCCCTGCCCGCAGACCCCCACAACCACCGGGCAAGGGTTGTTGGGATGAGGCCCTTCTCCCCATCAACATGGGGACAAGGTGCTTTGGGGGGCTACCCCAAAGCACCCTCCCAATGTTGAGGACATGTGGCCTAGTACGGTCCAGGAGGGGGGGCGCTCTCGTTCCCCCCCTCTTTTCCTGCGGCCTGCCAGGTTGCGTGCTCGGATAAGGGTCTGGTATGGATTCTTGGGGGGACTCCACGTCGTTTTTTAAATTTTGGTTCGGGGTTCCCCTGTGGGGAAATCCCATGCCGTTTTTATCAATGAGCGAGTAGTTTTAAATGACTTTTTTCCAAAACCTCTTTCAGGACAGCACCCGAGAGATCATGGCTCCTCCTCCCACAGGAAACACCTCATCAATTAAGTCTTTAAATTGGAGCCCTCCACGTTGCCTCGTCAGTTTTTTGTGTTTCCTCCAGCTGGAGGAACACCTCTGGTGGGAGCCATGATCTCTCAGGTTTATCCTGAGACACAGGTTCTCACCTGTTAGGTCTTTTTTTTAGGCTAGGAGAGTGAGCCTCCCACTTGCCTCTCAGATGGATGGTCCCGTGGGCTCCCTCTCCCTCTTCCGTGCTCGGGGAGAGCCTGTACGTCTGGGGTGCTGCCTCCAAATTTTTTGGGCAGACAGGCGGCCGTCCTCTGTTCGCTGCGGACTGCATTGGAGGAACGAGCGGTGGCGGCCGCCATGTTTCGGGTGGCAGAAGAGCGCTTCAGCCACGTCCTGTAATGGGAGGAGGCAGCACTTCCGGGTCATTTCCGGACGCAAAGTGCAGTGGGAGAGGGCAGGGTCACCTGGTGCCTTATTTCCGGTTCCAGGTCAGCGCAGCGGCGTTTTCGAATCTGGAACCGGTCGTTTCACCACGCGCCGCAGACAGCTATGGATAGCGATGCAGCGGATAAGGGGGCAACCCAAGGTGCCAGCAAGGCTAAGGTAAGGGACTGTGTCCTCTATTACCCTGGGCCGTTTTCTCCTGTGGGGGGGTTACTCACCCTTTCCCACCCCCCCTCCCCACGGGAACTGAAAGCTGGGAATGTATGTTGCAGTGGCTAGATTTAGTATATCTGCCCTACAACAGGAGATTAGGTGGTGGTGGCTTGCTGGGCACATGGAAAGTGAGATGTTATCTTCCTTAGTGCACCTGGGTGTCTTATTTGCGCTGTGTTGCAGCCTTTTAAGCGTAGTTCCATGTCTCTTTTCTGTTTGTCCAGGCCAAAGGTTCTGCCCAACCAGTCAAGAAAAGGTGCCCTGTCTGCAAAGAGAAATTAAGCGATGCTTGGACCAAAACGCTTTGTGCAGAGTGCATTACAAATTTGGTCAGAGAGGAGACTCCATCCGTATGTGGCGACTTGGTTTCAACAATAAAGGATGAGCTCCGGGCCACCTTTCAAGCTTTTAGGTCAAACCTAAGAGAGGAGCCAGGTCCCTCTAGGGATTCTTTGGTTCCGCAGCCATCTTCAGAACCCCAGGGCGGTTCTCAAATAATTTTGGGGGGTCTGATATCCCAGGACACTTCCCAAGGGTCCGTTTCCCTCGCTCCAGATGATACAGATTCTGAGGAGGAGGAAAATGAATCAGATGCCGCTTCTAAATACAAATTGTCACTAGAAGAGGTGGGAGGACTCCTGAAAGTAATCCATGCCACTTTGGGGATAGAAGAGGAAAAGAAGGAACTCTCCCTGCATGACCGCATGTATGCTGGTTTAGGAGATTCAAAAGGCCGTTCTTTTCCAGTCCATTCAGTTATCACTAATATGATTAAAAAAGAGTGGCTGGAACCTGAGAAAAAGCCTTTCTTTTCCCGGGCTCACAAGAAAAGATTTCCGTTTGAGGAAAATCCAGATTCTATATGGAATAAGGTTCCAAAATTGGACTCTGCCTTTTCTCAGGTCTCTAAGTCTACGGACCTCGCCTTTGAGGATATGGGCACTCTGAAGGAGCCCATGGATGAAAGGATGGACCTGCTTCTTAAAAGAACCTGGCAATCAGTGATGCACAATCTGAAACCAGCAATGACAACAACCTGTGTTGCAAGGAACTTGGATCACTGGGTTAACCAGTTGAAAGCCCATGTCATAGCAGATTCCTCAAAACAGGAGATTCTAGACTCTTTTTCAACCCTGTCTGCAGCAATATCATATATTGCGGATGCGTCTGCGGAATCTATCCGCATGTCAGCAAGGTCAGCAGCTTTAACTAATTCTGCCAGAAGGGCCTTATGGCTGAAGACGTGGCCAGGGGATGCTGCATCTAAAAATAGACTGTGTGGTATTCCGTTTGCAGGTGATCTGCTATTCGGTTCAGAGCTAGAGTCCATTCTTGACCGTACGGCAGATAAGAAAAAGTCGTTTCCGGTTAAGAAAAAACAGGTGCAAACCCGTAGGCGTTTCTTTCGGCCCCAAAAAGGTCAGCAGGAAGGAAAAACGCAGGGCAAGAGGAAGTCATGGTTTCTCAGAAGCCCAAAGGTAGGAGTGGAGTGCTCTTCAATCCTCCTGCGGCCTCCACAAAACCACAATGACTCCTTCAAGGTCGGGGGAAGACTCCAGGAGTTTCTTCCTCAGTGGAGAGCCATTTCTTCAAATCAGTTCGTTGTAAATATGCTCTCCCAGGGGTATGTGATAGAATTCACGGAAGAACCTCCAAAAAGATTCCTGGTGACAAACGTCCCAAGGGATGCAGTCAAGGCTTTCGCCATGAAGTCCCTAATTCAGGAACTGAAAAATCAGAAAGTCATTGTTCCGGTCCCGGCAGGGGAGTTCTTCCAGGGGTTCTACTCACATGTTTTTCTAGTTCAGAAACCTTCAGGAAAGTTCCGTCTTATCCTGAATCTCAAAATGCTGAACAAATCAGTAGAGTACAGAAGGTTTCGGATGGATTCAATATTTTCAGTAAGAATAGAAAATAGTGAAAAACTGCGCTAAAAACCAAATATAAATCAAATAGTGTGAAAAGCAGCAATCCCCACAAAAAACATCAATTGTGGAAAAGCATAAGAAAAATAAGGGGTTGTGCTAATACTGGTATAACATAACGTGAAATTTACAGTGAAGAAAAATTCATATAATAATCATAAATAAAAATGAATCAATGTGCAAAGCATTTGGTGATATTAATTGATACTTTATCTGATGGGACTTTTTTTCATTATCACCAAATGCTTTGCACATTGATTCATTTTTATTTATGATTATTATATGAATTTTTCTTCACTGTAAATTTCACGTTATGTTATACCAGTATTAGCGCAACCCCTTATTTTTCTTATTATTTTCAGTAAGAAACCTCCTGTATCAAGGGTGCTATATGGCATCAATAGATTTACAAGATGCCTACCTCCACATTCCTATTGCCGCTAGGTCGCAGAAATATCTGAGGTTAGCACTGAAAGAAGGGAAGAAGGTGGTACATCTGCAATTCAGAGCACTCCCCTTTGGTCTGTCATCATCCCCAAGGGTCTTCACGAAAATAATGGCCGAAGCTCTGGTGCCTCTGCATCTAGAGGGGATCTCAGTTATTCCTTATCTGGACGACCTGCTGTTTTTTGCCCAGACCAGAGAAGGTCTTCAAGAAAACTTGCTCAGAGCCCGTGTGCACCTAGAATCCATAGGGTGGATTTTAAACCTTCAAAAATCAAATCTGATTCCCTCACAGGAAGTGTTATTCCTGGGTTTCCGTATGAACTTTTTGGAACAAAAAATTTTTCTTCCAGAGGAAAATCAGAAAAAGTTGGTACAAGTGGTGTCACTGCTACAGTCCAATCAATTTCTGTCCATCAGGAAGGTTATGTCAGCATTGGGAACCCTGACCTCTTCCATACCGGCCATCCAGTGGGCAAAGCTCCACTTCAGACCTCTGCAAAGTTTCCTGTTAAAAACCTGGAATCACCAGCAGGATTCACTAGATTCATTAGTGAAGATCCCTACTTAAGTAAAAAGAAGTCTGTGGTGGTGGAAGAACCAGACAAGGTATTCAGAGGGTCTGTTATGGTCCTTCCCAACCCAGGTGAGGTTGACAACCGATGCCAGTTCCTGGGGTTGGGGGGCTCATATGAGCGGCCGGTGGGCCCAGGGCTCGTGGGCCACAAAAGATGCACTGAGGTCCTCAAATTGGAGGGAACTAAAAGCTATAGAGATGGCCTTACTGACCTTTGCGAAAGAAGTCCAGGGGCAGCATACTCAGATCCTGTCAGACAACGCCACGGCGGTGGCTTACATAAACAGCCAGGGGGGAACCAGAAGCAAAGCTCTGCAAAGCCTAGCAAAAGGCATTCTGAGTTGGGCAGAGCTCCATACTCTATCCTTATCTGCGGTCCATTTAAAAGGGACCCTAAACAGAGTAGCGGACTTCCTAAGCAGGAACCAGATATTAGAAGCAGAGTGGCAATTGAATCCAGAAGTCTTCCATTTAATAGTGCAGAAATGGGGGCACCCAAGAGTGGATCTCTTTGCCACCCAGGAAAACTCGCAAATGTCTCGCTTCTTCTCCCTGAACAGGAACGAGGCATCACTGGGAGTGGATGCTCTGGCGCACGATTGGAAATTTCACCTCTGTTACGCATTCCCCCGTTTCAGCTTATCCCTCGGGTCATAGCAAAAATCAGGAAGGAGGATACAACAGTGATCCTCATCACTCCCTTCTGGCCAAAAAGGCCTTGGTTTTCATCCCTTCTTCAGATGCAACTAAAACCATACTGGCACCTTCCGTTAAGAAAAGGCCTTCTGTTACAAGGTCCTCTGCTTCATCAGGAAGTAGCAAAACTAAAGCTCACGACCTGGCTACTGAGGAACAGCTCTTGAAGAGGAAAGGTTTCTCGGATAGGTTGGTAGCTACCCTCCTATCCAGTAGAAAGAAGGTTACAAGAGCAATATATTCCAAA
Source organism: Lithobates clamitans (assembly GCA_037952925.1). Lineage (NCBI taxonomy): Eukaryota > Metazoa > Chordata > Amphibia > Anura > Ranidae > Lithobates > Lithobates clamitans. The sequence continues at coordinate 765,885 of JBBGZY010002305.1, forward strand.
GTTTGGAAAATCTTCAACTCCTGGTGCACAGCATCTGACAGATCACCAAAACAAACTTCTTCTGTTCTTGAGTTCCTGCAAGAAGGGGCGGACAAGGGCCTAGTGGTCAGCACCCTTAAGGTTCAAGTTGCTGCGCTGGGGGTATTCCTGGAAAAATCCATTTCATCAGAACCCCTAGTAATAAGATTCTTCAAAGCTCTTACCAGGTCTAGACCAGTGGTAATCAAAAGCTGTCCAGCATGGGACTTATCGGTTGTTCTACAGGCCCTGACCAAGGAACCTTTTGAACCCATTAATTTAGCCTACCTGAAATTAATTACTTTGAAAACAGTTTTTTTAGTGGCTGTTACAACAGCTCGAAGAGTCAGTGAGCTGCAAGCCTCATCAAACAGGGAGCCTTTCTTTTCCATTTTTTCAGACCGAATTGTTCTGAAGACTGATCCTAATTTTTTGCCAAAGGTCGCTTCGATCCAGAATCGAACTCAGGAAATAATACTTCCTATCTTTTGTTCTAATCCATCGGGTAAGAAGGAAGAAGAATTCCATACCCTGGATGTTAAAAGAGCAGTCTTGAGTTACTTGGAAAACACTAAAGACTTTAGATGTTCAGATGCTCTATTTGTTTTATTTTCCGGTAATAAAAAAGGAAGACAAGCTTCTAAGAGGAACCATTGCCAGATGGTTGAGAATGGCTATCTCAGAAGCCTATTCCCTTACAGGTCAAGAGAGTCCAGTGAATGTCCGGGCTCATTCTACAAGAGCTTCGGCGGTGAGTTGGGCAGAAAAAGCTGGCGCCACCCCCGAACAAATCTGTAAGGCAGCTACTTGGACAAGTCTGACAACCTTTGCCCGTCATTATAGGTTAGACCTCATGACGGCTGGGGACCAGGCTTTTGGAAGGAAAGTCTTACAGGCTGTTGTCCCACCCTAAATGGAGTAAGTCTCGATTATCCTCTCGGGTGCTGTCCTGAAGGACGTTTTGGAAAATTGCAAGTTAGACTTACCGGTAACTTGTTTTCCAATAGGCTTTCAGGACAGCAGTAACCCGCCCTTTTTTTATGCTAATGCTGTAATACTATGATATAACTGTCGCTTATGTGTTGCAGCTGGGGCTGGAGTTCTCTACAAACAACTGACGAGGTGTTTCCTGTGGGAGGAGGAGCCATGATCTCTTGGGTGCTGTCCTGAAAGCCTATTGGAAAACAAGTTACCGGTAAGTCTAACTTGCAATTTTTCTTTACAAATGTCATTTTGCTGCCAGACTGTTCTAAATACGGGAAACATGCGCCCCTTTACAGGCGTGCTATAGACACCCCCCAGGTACGAAATTTAAAGGAATATTACACTTTTATTGTTTCACTTTAAGCATTATTAAAATCGGTGCTCCCGAAAAAACGTCCGTTTTTAAAACTTCTTTTTGCATTAATACATGTCCCCTGGGGCAGGACCCAGGTCCCCAAACACTTTTGATTTCTCCCATAGACTCTTAAAGGGTGTTCCGCGACTTTCAAATTTGCTGCGAACACCCCAAATTGTTCGCTGTTCGGGTCAAACTCATGTTCGACCCGAACATGAAGCCCATCCCTAACTCTGACCCTACGCTGACACGCACCCACTCTGACCCTACGCTGACACGCACCCACTCTGACCCTACGCTGACACGCACCCACTCTGACCTACCTGAGCGCATCAATATTGCAATATATTAAATGTGAACCTCTTGATTGTGCATATATTAAAATGCTCCAGTGCATAAACAATAAATATTCTGTGTTTGCAGTAAAGTGAATCTAGTGCAACAAATCAAATGTCCTCAAATAATTATGAAGAAAACCCACAAAATTCTTCTTAGTAGATCCAATCACCACATAATAAAGTGCACATGCTTTCTTATTCGTGCTTCACCCGAAGTGGTATATTAAAGCGCTCACCAGACAGTAATGGCCACAGAGTGACCCTCAGGCATGAAAAACCATGTATCTTCAAAGGTAACTTTCCCAGATATCCTGGCAGAAGGATTCCAATCACCAGTCAGCAGGAATTGTATATGACTTTTATATCTGAGCCTCGGTGCATCAATGCATCAAACAAATCTGCAAAGTGGCTCCCCATAAAAGCCACAAAACTTGGATAGTGTAAAACGTCTTTATTCCAAACAAAACTAAGCTTCCAAACAAGTGTGCAGGTACAAGACGAAAACCAGACTGGGCTGAAGCAGAGACCGAGCAGTACCTTGTATTCTGTGAGTACTTGAATAGCGTCTCGGCATGCGTCCCAGCTGATCCAGGAACTCGTGATTGTGTGTCGAGCCTCCCTTTCAATATATTTCACGTTGTGCGCTCGTCTTCAGGAAAATCCTGAAGAATACAAGGTATCGCTCGGTCTCTGCTTTCCTTCTCAACTGTAGCCCAGTCTGGTTTTCGTCCTGTACTTGCACACTTGTTTGGAAGCTTAGTTTTGTTTGGAATAAAGAAGTTTTTACACTGTCAAAGTTTTGTGGCTTTTATGGGGAGCCACTTTGCAGATTTGTTTGATGCACCGAGGCTCAGATATAGAAGTCATATACAATTCCTGCTGACTGGTGATTGGAGTCCTTCTACCAGGATATCTGGGAAAGATACCTTTTGAAGATACATGGTTTTTCATGCCTGAGGGTCACTCTGTGGCCATTACTGTCTGGTGAGCACTTTGATATACCACTTCGGGTGAAGCACAAATAAAGCCCCATACACACGATAGGACTTTGTACAAACTTTCCCTTGGATTTTTGTACAAAGGGCGTTGGCCAGAAGTTTGTCTTTCATACAGATGACAGGACTTTTCCAGCCAACATTCACCAAATCATGTGGTTTTTCAGCTCTTTACCACCACCCTTTGATCAACTTCTGTATTGTCTGATATTGTGTCAATCTTTTATTGGCGAGATTGACACTTTGCGAGCCGGGTTCACACTAGTGCGGGGATCCGACTTGGATCCCCGCCAATGCCAGGCACTGTGTTTGGTATAAATCTTGAGGGGGAACTCCACGCGAAATTTTATATAAAAAAAACGGCATGGGTTCCCCTCCAGGGGCATACCAGGCCCTTAGATCTGGTATGGATTTTAAGGGGACCCCCTACGCCGAAAAAAACAGCGTGGGGGTCCCCCCAAAATCCATACCAGACCCTTATCCGAGCACGCAGCCCGGCCGGTCAGGAAAGGGGGTGGGGACGAGCGAGCGCCCCCCCCCCCACCTGAGCCGTACCAGGCCACATGCACTCAACATGGTGGGTGCTTTGGGGGAGGGGGCGCCCTGCGACCCCCCCACCCCAAAGCACCTTGTCCCCATGTTGAGGACAAGGGCCTCTTCCCAACAACCCTGGCCGTTGGTTGTCGGGGTCTGCGGGCGAGGGGCTTATCGGAATCCGGGAGCCCCCTTTAATAAGGGGGCCCCCAGATCTCGGCCCCCCACCCAATGTGAATGAGTATGGGGTACATCATACCCCTACCCATTTACCTAAGGAAAAAAGTGTCAAGAAAAAAAAAAAACAGTACACAGGTTTTTAAAGTAATTTTTAGGCAGCTCTGGGGGTCTTCCGACTTCGGGGATCTCTCCGGCGTCTTCTCCCGGTGTCTGGATCTTCTGCCGGTTCCTCCGCTATCTTCTGCCGCTCTTTTGCTAGCGGAGGAGCCCGGACATCTGGATCGTCTTCTTCCCTCTTCTCTTCCAGAGATGTTGACACAACGCTCTCTCCGGCTGTAATGCTGTCTGTGCACTCTGCTTTGACTTATATAGGCGGTGACCCCGCCCCCCTATGACATCACAGTCCCGGGGAATGCTGGGGCTGTGAGGTCATAAGGGGGAATGGTCATAGGACGACATGACCATGCCCCCTTATGACCTCACAGTCCCAGCATGCCCTGGGACTGTGATGTCATGGGGGGGCGGGGTCACCGCCTATGTAAGTCATAGCAGAGCGCACAGACAAGCCGTTGAGATTGTCGTGTCACCATCTCTGGAAGAGAAGAGGGAAGAAGACGATCCAGATGTCTGGGCTCCTCCTCTAGCAAAAGAGCAGAAGATATCGGAGGAGCCCGGCAGAAGGAAGAAGGCACCAGAGAGCGCGGAGAAGAGGCCTGAGAGACCCCCGAAGACGGCAGAATACCCCCGAAGTCGGAAGAAGACCCCTGGATCTGCCTAATAAATTACTTTTAAAACCTGTGTAGTGTTCTTTTTCTTGACACTTTTTTTTTTTTCCCTAGGTGAATGGGTAGGGGTACCATGTACCCCATACTCATTCACATTGGGTGGGGGGCCGGGATCTGGGGGCCCCCTTAGGGTTCCGATAAGCCCCCCCACCCGCAGACCCTGACAGCCAACGGCCAGGGTTGTCGGGAAGAGGCCCTTGTCCTCATCAACATGGGAACAAGGTGCTTTGGGGTGGGGGGCCACAGGGCGCCCCCTCCCCCAAAGCACCCACCCGCCATGTTGAGGGCATGCGGCTGTTGGGGAAAATTTTATTTATGTATATTGTCAGATGCCCCCAGTGTCTGTTTTGCTGCAATACTCTCATTTGAGGGTATTCGCACATACAGATGCTGGTGGAAGACCATTGGATGCGGAAACCTTCCCGTGGACACGGCGGATCTGTTTACCTTTTTAAGGATGTCGGTTTATGTCTCTCCAAGGACCTGGCCACTCCATGGCGACTGCATTTCAACTCCTAAGTAAACAAGTTTGCGTACTTTGGGAACCATAGTATAACCATACAATATTATGGCCCACTGGGCCATGGTATAGTACGGCTCGCATCACTGGTAGCAGTGGGAATGTGCACACGGCTGTGTTCAAAGCCATGTGCTTGCTGCATGGTTTTGCACACCACTGTCTGCACACGTCACTACTGCTTTTATATTTGATTATATGCATGTGTGTCATTGGTTCTTTTGAATGAATACAAGTGTCTGATTGGCTGATTCTGAAGTCAGCAGCCTCTTTTGTTATCCATGTGTTTAGTATAAATAAAAGCCACTTGGCTATTTGGCTCAGGATTTTACACGGAGCTTGAAGTGATACCAACGTCTGTTTGTGTTACTTGGAGAGAAAGAAAGGCGCGCTTTTCCGGCATTATATAAGAGAGCTTTTTGTGCTTTTAAGCGCAAAGGAATTATATGCTTATAGGGAGAAGTTTAGATTTTCCCGGACATTAATGGCGAGCCAGCCAGGAGGCCAACAGATCTTCTAAATTCAGCGGACCTCGAGGGGGAAGAGACCTCCAGAACCAGACCAGCAAAGGCCGGCCTATGGTAAGACAACCATACTTCATGTTTTTCTTTTGAACATTTTTGCTGTTCTGTGTTCAGGATCTTGATTCTCTGTCCGCTGTATGAGGTAAGATCTGGCAGGCAAAGAACCTTTTGGGTTTTTTTTGTTTTTTTGTCGCTTTCTGTATAATGATGGGACTTTTATTGTAGGTTATATTTTTGTCATTGTAAGTAGGTCTATTAATTGGGGGAGCACCTATATTTAAATCCTCTATAGGTCCCATTTATTACAAACCTAAAGTGAATGTTGTGTGTGACTGAGTAGGCTGTGTAACTGTATGTTGTGTGTATGAATGAACAGGCTGACACCATGTGCTAAGATGGCTGCTGCATATGCAATTGACCATGTGGATGAATAGGGGAGGGGCAACCAGTATTGTTGATGCTCCTGTGTACCCATTGTCTTACCAACTTTCAGAACAAAAGTTTGTTTTGTATCTGAGAACAAGAGTGTATGTTTAAAGCGTGTTATTTCATGTTTTATGTAACTTTGGCATTTTTGAATATATTATTTATTTAAATATGCCTATATTTTAGCATGGCCCCTAATTGATATAGCCTAAAGTGTTTGTCTAGGGAAAAGTGTTTGTCTTTTGTGCTGAATTCCATTTCTAGTAGAATCAGTTTGTTTTTTTGTTTTTTATTTTTTATTACAGTTGCTTTAGTGAAGTTTTTTTACCACTATAATTCGGTTTTGCATAGAGAGTGAAGGGAGGCATCCCCATTATTATTGTAACATCTAGGACGGATAGAAACCACGTTTTTAAATTTTGAATAGGATTTCATGGTGTTTTGCAGTTGTCTGACAAACACATTTAGAAGGCATAAAACGTGAGGAGTAGTACGCTAGCAGCCCCGCTCAGGCCGTGTAAAATAATCGGGACGCGGGGGCCGGTTATAGTGATAAAGGCGCAAACAATAGCCGCTCCGAAAGTAAAGCGCAGGGTTCTCTGGACGCAGAGTCCGCCAAAAAAAAATGATTCGAATAGTCATGGGCAATTGGTTGTCCTTGATGGGGAGGAAACAAAAAAGCCTCCCCACCAGTCAGACTGCTGCACAATACATGAGGTCTAGTTTTGGGGCTCAGGCAGTGAGACCCCTTAAAGATTGGCATAGATGGTCAGAGGGTACAGCATGGTGTATTCCTTTGGAGGGTACTTTTGAAACCTGGAGGTGGGAGAAACTCATCACTGAGTTTAGAATCAGACTCCAGGCTGCAAAGACTTTAGACATAGCTCAGTTGTGGTTTCAGAAGTCTATTATAGTGAACCAGCAGGGTATACAAAAGGCAGTTTCAGTCCGGAAGAAGCGCATTATGTATACCTGGCCAGAGGGGATTGCCGAACCTAGTAATCCAATAAGAGAAACGGAGGAAGCCCTCTCTGGGCTAACCCTGTTGAGACAAGCAGGATCAGCTGGATCTCTAACTGCTGTTGTCTCTCCTGAATTTCCCGAAGTTCCTACTGTCTCTGACCCTCTTCCTGTCTCTCTCCCTCAACCATCTTCTATAACCACTGAAGCCTCTGCTCTCCAGCCTTAAGCTAACTACGATTTTGTTTTCTACTACAGATTTAAACATGTTGTGTGAATCTAGAAGAATCTCTATAAGGGACAGGAAAAGAGGAGACTGTATAAAGGCTCTGAAAGAGTATGATTTAGCCGTTCCTACTCTATATCCTTCTCTGGGGGATTATTTATCAGAACCCACTGTAGATGAAACTGTACATTTTAGTTCACTATCAAAACCACCCCCCCAATATACACCCACTCCCCACCCTGGGACTTATCCAGTCCGGGTTGTAGCAGAGCGTCCCAGAGAGAGCCAGGAAAAGTCCTGTTCGGGATTTATACATCTCCCAGGCTCCTCTCATACAGGTTCAGGGATCTCTGATCTATGGTCCAGTTCAGGTCTTGGTCCTCTCCCCCGGGCTAATTTAGCAGACAGCCTTTGCTCTTGGCCTGGGATACTCAGAGAACTTCTGTGTAAGAGTGCAAAAAGGTATGTGGAAGCTGACAAGCTGTAGGCTTGCTCAGCTTAGTAGTTAGGATCTGTAAATATTGTTTAGTTAGTGCCGAGACACGGCTAGGTTTTGTTTTGGCTATTTTTGTTCCTATTTGTTTCTTTTGGAACACTGTACAGCACCTGTATATAGACTTGTATATATCACAAATAAACACTGCACTGTTTGTCACTATTCCACTGGATTTGGTATCTGTGCCTAAAAGACTGCTCATCCCAGGGAGCTTTGTGCCTGCTACCTGTCCCCCAGGTTACATATGGTGGAGACTGCGACCAGCTGTAGTAAGTTACTACTTAAAAGGCCAGTACCTAGAGTGACTAAACATGGAGGAAATCCTAAAACAATTGGTGATATCCAATGCTGCACAGCAACAATCCAATGCTGCACAGCAACAAGCAAACGCTGCACTGCAGCAAACAAACGCTATCGCACAGGAGCAAACCAAGGCGCTGTGCCAACAGATTGGTGCTGTACAGGAGCTATCGCAGAGGCTGTTTGAACAGCTAGCCACTGATGCAAAAGAGGATAGGAAAACCCTGGCTGCGGTTGTGGAGACGCTAGCACAGTGGTCACCTGCTAAAGTTAATGTTGTTGGAGACAAGCCCTCAGCCATCCATGTGGGTCGCTTTCTTTCCAAGATGACTGCAGATGATGATCCAGAGGCCTTTCTCTTAACGTTTGAACGGACCGCTGAGTGGGAAGGTTGGCCCAAAACCCAGTGGGTAGGACTGGTCGCCCCCTTGCTGTCTGGAGAATCGCAGAAGGCCTACTATGATTTGGAGTCAGCAGAAGCAGGAGACTATGAAAAGGTCAAGCAGGAAATCCTGGCACGACTTGGTGTCACCTTGGCAGTTCAAGCACAGCGGGTCCACAGCTGGTTCTTCCAAGACGAGAGGCCCCCAAGATCGCTGATGTTCGACCTAATTCACTTGGTGAGAAAATGGCTACAGCCGGAGTCCCTGTCTGGGCCACAAATAGTGGAGCGTGTGGTCATGGACCTGTTCCTGAGGTCACTACCAGAAGTGGGTGAGTCAAGGAGACCCCAACTCGGGGGACAATCTCGTGGAACTTGTTGAAAGGTACTTTGCTGCAGAGAACCTGGTCACCACCCCTACAGCCGCACGGACTTTCCGCCCAAAGCCACGGTCTCCCCAGGCAACCGGTAAGACTGTTCCAGGGGAAGTGGGTGGTAAGCATGGAAAGGAAATAGGGGGGAGGATTTTTGGTGCTAGGACTGAAGTTTGGCGTCCCAAACAAGGGAAGCTACTGCCTGTCAGCAAACCGAACTGGGGAAACATCAGGTGTTTTTGTTGCCAAGAACTGGGACATGTTGCAGCAAACTGTCCATTGACAGATGAACCAATGCAGTGTGATCTGTCTATTAGAAGGCAGTCTATGTTTGCTGCTGTTTCATGTGCTGCCGCACCAAGTATGGGAAAACACATGGTGCCAAATGACTGTTAATAATAAGCCTATTACGGCCTTGCTAGACTCTGGAAGTCTAGTGACTTTGGTTACAGCTGAGATGGTTGACACTGTGAATTTGCATGCTAAAAAAGTTGCTGTGATCTGTGTACATGGGGATACCCGCGAGTATCCTATAGCCACTGTTCAGTTTAAAACTGGCTTAGGTACGGTGACCCATCCGGTCGGACTTGTGCCCCACTTGGTGCACGAGGCCATCGTTGGTAGGGACTTCCCTAAGTTTTGGGAACTGTGGGATCGTCCCGACCTGGTCGCAGTAGCTGACTCAGTGACAGAGCCAGAACTCCTGGCCGCTACTGACAATGTGGGTTCAGGGGATTCTTCTCAGGGCTCCCCAGGTTTTCCTTTCTCAGTTATGGTAGGAGAGCTGGAGGAGCCTGAGGAGGTCCCCACAACCAGTGGAGCTGGACAGCCATCTGCTGAATCTGAGCCTACGTTGGAGTTTGCTGACCTTAATGTACACAAGGAAAATTTTGGTACCGAGCAGAGAAAAGACCCAACCCTTGCCAGGGCCTGGGAAAATGTAATGGTGATTAATGATGTACCTGTCGAATCAGGGGACAGGCTCTGTTTTCCTTATTTTAGCAGCAATGAGGATTTACTGTATCGTGTATGTAAAAAAAATGATGAAGTGGTTGAACAGTTGGTGGTCCCTAAGCCATACAGACGGGTGGTGTTGGAACTTGCCCATGGGCACTTGCTAGGAGGTCATTTAGGGGTTGAGAAAACTACTGAAAGGGTGTTGCGCAGGTTTTATTGGCCCGGGATACAGAAGGATATTGAGAATTATTGTCAATCCTGTCCTGTGTGTCAGATGTCAGCCCCACTACAACACTTCCGAAGTCCTTTAGTGCCCTTGCCCATTATTGAAGTGCCCTTTGAGTGGATTGCCATGGACCTTGTGGGTCCACTCCCCAAGTCTGCCCGAGGTCATCAGCATATCCTTGTAATCATGGATTATGCTACCCGTTACCCAGAGGCAATTCCCTTACACACCGCGTCTGCTAAAAACATTGCCAAAGAGCTGTTTATGGTGTTCAGTCTTGTTGGAATCCCTAAAGAAGTCCTTACAGACCAGGGCACCCCCTTTATGTCCTGAATAACTAGAGAGCTGTGCAAGTTATTTAAGGTGTCGCCATTGCGAACCTCGGTGTACCATCCTCAAACGAATGGCTTGGTGGAACGCTTCAATAAGACATTAAAGAGCATGTTAAAAAAGGTTGTTGACAAGGATGGGAAAAACTGGGACTTCCTGATACCATACTTGATGTTTGCCATCAGGGAGGTTCCCCAGTCCTCCACGGGGTACTCTCCATTTGAGTTGCTTTATGGGAGACACCCTCGGGGACTCTTGGACATAGCCAAAGAAACTTGGGAGGGGGAGCAGACACCCCATAAAAGTGTCATTGAGCATATCGCTCAAATGCAGGACAGGATTGCAGCAATCATGCCGATGGTAAAAGAACACTTACTGCAGGCCCAAGCAGCCCAACAGAGGATATACAACAGGGGGGCCCAACTCCGTGTTTTCTCACCTGGTGACAGGGTCCTGGTGTTAGTTCCCACTGTTGAGAGCAAGTTCCTGGCTAAGTGGCAGGGTCCCTTTGAAGTAATTGAAAGAGTTGGGGAGGTCAATTACAAAATATATCAACCAGGAAAAAGGAAGCCCGAACAGATTTACCACATAAACCTGTTAAAACCCTGGAAGGATAGACTGGCGTTAACTGCGAGGTCCCTCCCGGTAACGCCTAAGGGTACTGAGCCCCCTCTGATCCCTGAGGTCACGATTCCAGACACCCTGTCATATTCCCAAAAGCAGGAAACTAGAGAATTCCTGATAAGGAATAGGGATGTGCCGAACACCCCCCTGTTCGGTTCGAACCAGAACATGCGAACAGGAAAAAAGTTCGTTCGAACACCGTTAAAGTCTATGGGACACGAACATGAATAATCAAAAGTGCTAATTTTAAAGGCTAATATGCAAGTTATTGTTATAAAAAGTGTTTGGGGACCTGGGTCCTGCCCCAGGGGACATGGATCAATGCAAAAAATTTTTTTTAAAACGGCCGTTTTTTCAGGAGCAGTGATTTTAATAATGCTTAAAGTCAAACAATAAAAGTGTAATATCCCTTTAAATTTCGTACCTGGGGGGTGTCTATAGTATGCCTGTAAAGGGGCGCATGTTTCCTGTGTTTAGAACAGTCTGACAGCAAAATGACATTTTGAAGGAAAAAACTCATTTAAAACTACTGCGGCTATTACATTGCCGACAATACACATAGAAGTTCATTGATAAAAACGGCATGGGAATTCCCCAAAGGGGAACCCCGAACCAAAAAAAAAAAAAAAAGACGTACGAGTCCCCCTAAATATCCATGGATATTAAGGGGAACCCCGGCCAAAATTTAAAAAAAAAAAAAATGACGTGGGGTTCCCCCTAAATTCCATACCAGACCCTTCAGGTCTGGTATGGATTTTAAGGGGAACCCCGCACCAAAAAAAAAAAAACGGCATGGGGTCCCCCCAAAAATCCATACCAGACCCTTATCCGAGCACGCAACCTGGCAGGCCGCAGGAAAAGAGGGGGGGGACGAGAGTGCGGCCCCCCTCCTAAACCATACCAGGCTACATGCCCTCAACATTGGGAGGGTGCTTTGGGGTAGCCCCCCAAAACACCTTGTCCCCATGTTGATGAGGACAAGGGCCTCATCCCCACAACCCTGGCCGGTGGTTGTGGGGGTCTGCGGGCAGGGGGCTTATCGGAATCTGGAAGCCCCCTTTAACAAGGGGACCCCCAGATCCCGGCCCCCCCCTGTGTGAAATGGTAAGGGGGTACAAAAGTACCCCTACCATTTCACTAAAAAACTGTCAAAAATGTTAAAAATGACAAGAGACAGTTTTTGACAATTCCTTTTTTTAAATACTTCTTTTTTCTTCTATCTTCCTTCATCTTCTGGTTCTTCTGGTTCTTCTGGCTCTTCTGGTTCTTCCTCCGGCGTTCTCGTCCAGCATCTCCTCCGCGGCGTCTTCTATCTTCTTCTCCTCGGGCCGCTCCGCACCCATGGCATGGGGGGAGGCTCCCGCTCTTCTCTTCATCTTCTTCATCTTCTTCTCTTCTTCTCTTCTTCTCTTCTTCTCTTCTTCTCTTCTTCATTTTCTTCTCCGGGCCGCTCCGCACCCATGCTGGCATGGAGGGAGGCTCCCGCTGTGTGACGGCGCTCCTCGTCTGACAGTTCTTAAATAACGGGGGCTGGGCCACCCGGTGACCCCGCCCCCCTCTGACGCACGGGACATGACGAGACTTCCCTGTGGCATTCCCCGTGACGTCACAGGGAAGTCCCGTCAAGTCACCCGTTATTTAAGAACTGTCAGACGAAGAGTGCCGTCACACAGCGGGAGCCTCCCTCCATGCCAGCATGGGTGCGGAGCGGCCCGGAGAAGAAGATGAAGAAGATGAAGAAGATGAAGAAGATGAAGAAGATGAAGAAGATGAAGAGAAGAGCGGGAGCCTCCCCCCATGCCATGGGTACGGAGCGGCCCGAGGAGAAGAAGATAGAAGACGCCGCGGAGGAGATGCTGGACGAGAATGCAGGAGGAAGAACCAGAAGAACCAGAAGAACCAGAAGATGAAGGAAGATAGAAGAAAAAAGAAGTATTTAAATAAAGGAATTGTCAAAAACTGTCTCTTGTCATTAACATTTTTGACAGTTTTTTAGTGAAATGGTAGGGGTAAGTACCCCCTTACCATTTCACACAGGGGGGGGGGCGGGATCTGGGGGTCCCTTTGTTAAAGGGGGCTTCCAGATTCCGATAAGCCCCCCGCCCGCAGACCCCCACAACCACCGGCCAGGGTTGTGGGGATGAGGCCCTTGTCCTCATCAACATGGGGACAAGGTGTTTTGGGGGGCTACCCCAAAGCACCCTCCCAATGTTGAGGGCATGTGGCCTGGTACGGTTCAGGAGGGGGGGGGCCGCACTCTCGTCCCCCCCTCTTTTCCTGCGGCCTGCCAGGTTGCGTGCTCGGATAAGGGTCTGGTATGGATTTTTGGGGGGACCCCACGCCGTTTTTTTTTGGCGCGGGGTTCCCCTAAAATCCATACCTTGGTCTGGTATGGAATTTAGGGGGAACCCCACGTCATTGTTTAATTTTGGCCGGGGTTCCCCTTAATATCCATATCAGACCTGAAGGGCCTGGTATGGAATTTAGGGGGACTCCTACGTCTTTTTTTTTTTTTTTTTTTTAATTTTGGTTCGGGGTTCCCCTTTGGGGAATTTCCATGCCGTTTTTATCAATGAACTTCTATGTGTATTGTCGGCAATGCAATAGCCGCGGTAGTTTTAAATGAGTTTTTTCCTTCAAAATGTCATTTTGCTGTCAGACTGTTCTAAACACGGGAAACATGCGCCCCTTTACAGGCATACTATAGACACCCCCCAGGTACGAAATTTAAAGGGATATTACACTTTTATTGTTTGACTTTAAGCATTATTAAAATCACTGCTCCTGAAAAAACGGCAGTTTTTAAAAAAAATTTTTGCATTGATCCATGTCCCCTGGGGCAGGACCCAGGTCCCCAAACACTTTTTATGATAATAACTTGCATATTAACCTTTTAAAATTAGCACTTTTGATTTCTCCCATAGACTTTTAAAGGGTGTTCCGCAGCATTCGAATTTGCCGCGAACACCCCAAATTGTTCGCTGTTCGGCGAACTTGCGAACAGCCAATGTTCAAGTCGAACATGAGTTCGACTCGAACTCGAAGCTCATCCCTAATAAGGAATAGAGAGAAATTTTCAGAGTTACCTGGCACGACTTCAGCAGTTCAGCATGATATTGTTACTGAGCCTGGGGTCCGTGTCAAGCTCAAACCATACCGAATTCCTGAAGCGAGGAGAAAGGACATCAGCGAGGAAGTTAAAAGAATGTTGGAGCTAGATGTCATCGAGGAATCCAATAGTGACTGGTCTAGTCCCATTGTGTTAGTCCCAAAACCGGATGGCACTTGGAGGTTCTGTAATGACTTCAGAAAGCTTAATGCAGTGACAAAGTTTGACACGAACCCAATGCCCAGAGTGGATGAACTTATAGACCGACTTGGCAAGGCTCGCTATCTGACCACTTTGGACTTGACAAAAGGTTATTGGCAAATACCCCTGACTGGTAGCGCCAAAGAGAAGACTGCATTTGTGACCCCGGAGGGTTCCTTTCAATATAAAAAAAATGCCTTTTGGGTTGCAAAATGCCCCCGCAACATTTCAGAGGGCCATGGACAGGACTCTAAGACCCCACCGACAATATGCAGCAGCATATCTAGATGACATAGTGGTACATAGCACTGACTGGGAGTCTCACTTGCCCCGTGTCCAGGCTGTCCTTGATTCCCTCTTCAAAGAAGGTTTTACAGCAAATCCAAAGAAATGTGCCATTGGTCTAGAGGAAGCCAAGTATTTGGGCTGCACTATTGGGCGTGGGGTCATAAAACCTCAAGTGAATAAAATAGAAGCCATCCAGGAATGGCCACGTCCTGCAAACAAGAAGCAGGTCAGGGCCTTTCTTGGCATTGCGGGGTATTATAGAAGATTTATCCCAAATTTTGCAACTATAGCAGCCCCACTGACAGACCTTACGAAAGGGAAAGACTCTGTAATGGTGAAATGGTCCTCAGTAGCAGAGGAATCTTTCCAAGTTCTGAAGAAGGCACTTTGTGCACAACCAGTACTGTACTCCCCCGATTTCTCCAAAGATTTTTTGGTTCAGACGGATGCGTCTGATGTTGGTATCGGGGCAGTACTGTCAGGGAAATAGGCTAGCAAACCAGCACAGGCAAGGCCGCGCTAACGCGCATCAACGCACACGGGTGTGCAATGTTTCTACTAGGCGGTCGCCTGGCGCCACATTCGGACGAATGCGCGTGCGTAGCAACGTCGCGATGTTACGAACGCACGAACGGAACGGTGTGCGTACGACGTGATACTACGCCTTGTCTATTTAAACGTCCCACTGATAGTGCCACATTGCTGGATTATCGTCAGCTCTTCCTGTGTTCCTGTGATTGTGTTTCCTGTTGTCCTGACTTCCTGTTATCCTGACTTCCTGTGTACCGCCCCGGCTTGTTATCGACTCCTCTGGACCTCCTGGTTTATTCAACTGGCTTGCTTCTGACTCTCCCTGCCTGCTTCCTGCATCTGACCCCGGCTTGGCTAAACGGACTCCGCATTCCACTGTCTCCTGTACCTGGACTTGTTGCTTTGATTCTCGGACTGCTTACTGTGTTTGACCCCCTGGCCTGGCTTCTGATTTTCCTATTGGACTTCCATTGGTCCCCTCCTTGGACCCTAAGCACGTTGCCTCTACGGACTTTCTCTATCAAGCCACCAACACCGGCTCCTACTTCCAGGCAACCCGTGCTTCTGTGAGCACCACATCCCTGTACCATATTCAGGGTTGTGCTGCACTCGGCCGCAAGGGGAGCCCTCTCAGCAACTCGGTCTCCTACCAAGGTCCTGACAGTATAATCCAGCCATGTCAGAGACCAACGGAGGTGACTCCCCGATGAAGGCCATTCTCCAGCAAATTACGGCCTTTACCTCAGTCATTCAGAAGCTTCAGGAGGAATACTTCCGGTTGGAGGAACGTCTGCAGCACCTACCTGAGTCATCCTCCTCCTCGGTTCAAGGTCCACCTCCAGCGGCAGCTGCTGGGATCATGGTCCCTCCAGAACCACGTGTCCCAACGCCAGAATGTTTCCGTGGCGATCGAAGAAAATTTAGGTCTTTTAAAAACTCCTGCTATTTATAATTCGACTTGCAACCACAGACTTTTTTCAGTGAAACAGTCAAGGTGGGGTTCACTATCTCCCTATTACGTGGTGAGCCACAGACCTGGGCCCATGGCCTGTTGGAACAAAGCAGCCCCTCCATCAACACTATGGATCAGTTCTTTGAAGTCATGGCTCGGTTATATGATGATCCCCTACGGGTAGCCACTGCCGAAGCAAATCTACATTCCCTCCGTCAGGGTCAGCGCCCTTCGGAGGACTATACAGTGGAGTTTCGCACATGGTCCATGGATTCTGGTTGGAATGAGGCAGCATTAAAATACCAATATCGAATGGGGTTATCAGAGGCCCTCAAGGATGAGTTAGCCAGGTTACAGGGTCCGGCCACACTTGAAGATCTCATCCAGTTAACTATTCAGCTTGACAGACGTTTACGGGAACGTCAGGGTGAATGTGACCAGGCCTCTTGCTCCACTCGGAACCTGCCCCAAGTTCAGTCTGCATCAGCTCCCTTACAAGTCGGCATGTTCCATCCAGCATTAACTCCTGGGGTGAGACTTTATCGCCGGCAGGCGAGACTTTGCTTCTACTGCGGGGAATCAGGACATTTCATAGATTACTGCCCCATAAGACCAAGAAAACCGACCCTCCGTACTCACCTTCAAGTATCCAGGTCTCTAGTGGCAGGTAAGGAGATCCACCTCCAAGCAATACTGGATTCTGGGGCGTGTAGTTGCTTCTTGGACTTGGCCTTGGCTAAAGATCTAGCTATTCCGTTGAACTATAAGGAACAGAGACTAACAGTTCATCTGGCTGACGGCTCCTTGCAAAGCTCGGGTCATGTCACCCAGGAAACCGTACCTATTCTTACGACTACCAATTCTGGTCATCAGGAATTTCTTAGATTTGATGTCTTAAGTTCCCCTATGTTCCCGGTCATCCTGGGAATCCCATGGCTACAAGCACACAATCCTCTGATTGGTCCAAGAAGGAGGTACTCCTTACATCTCCCTATTGCCAACAACATTGTTTGACCCCCGAATTCCAGGACTTTTCCAGTTGCCTGACTGTACAATCCACACCGAGTCCGGATCCTAATGTACCAGCAGCTTACCTGGAATTTCTTGATGTCTTCGATAAAAAGAAAGCAGACACCTTACCGCCACACCGTCCTTACGACTGCCCCATCGAGTTGCTACCAGGAGCTACTATTCCTTTTGGTCGTATATTCCCCCTCTCCGAGACTGAGCTTGAGACCTTGAGACAATATATTGATGAGAATCTTGAAAAAAGGTTTTATCCGTCCTTCTTCTTCCCCTGCCAGTGCTGGGATCTTCTTCGTTGAGAAGAAGGACAAGACACTGAGACCATGTGTGGACTACAGGGAGTTAAACAAATTTAAACTTAAGAACCGCTACCCACTCCCGCTCATCCCTGAGCTTTTTCAAAGGTTCCGCACAGCACACATCTTTACCAAACTCGACCTCCGTGGTGCCTATAATCTCGTCCGCATCCGAGAGGGGGACGAGTGGAAAACGGCTTTCAGAACAAGATTTGGACATTTTGAGTACCTAGTCATGCCGTTTGGGTTGTGCAATGCCCCGGCGACCTTTCAGCATTTCATAAATGACATCTTCCGGGAACATTTAGATCATTTTGTTGTTGTCTACCTTGACGACATTCTTATTTTTTCTGCCACTCTGGAACTCCATAGAATACACGTGAAGAAGGTACTGAGCATCCTCAGAACCCATGGGTTATTCGTCAAATCTGAAAAGTGCGATTTCGAAAAAACTTCAATTCAATTCCTGGGTCTTATCATCACCACAGGTGGAATCGCCATGGATCCTCAAAAAGTAAAGTCCATCCTTGATTGGCCGGCCCCTTCTGACAAGAAGGGTGTACAGAGATTCATTGGCTTCGCCAACTTCTACAGAAGGTTTATAAAGAATTTCTCCACCATTGTAGCACCTATTACTCAGACAACCCGCCAACATACCAAGTTTAAGTGGTCAGCAGCGGCACAGTCCGCCTTCGATCAGCTTAAGACCTTCTTCACTTCTGCCCCAATTCTGCAACACCCTGACCCTGCTCTACCCTACGTCCTGGAAGTCGACGCCTCAGAAGTCGCCACAGGGGCGATTCTATCTCAGCGTCAGGGTCCCAAAGCACTGCTGCATCCTGTGGCCTTTTCCTCACGGAAAATGAGCCCTCCTGAGAGGAATTACGATGTGGGGGATCGGGAACTTTTGGCAATCAAGACAGCTCTCGAGGAATGGAGGTATCTCCTGGAAGGTGCCACTCATCCCATCCTGATTTTTACGGACCACAAGAACTTCCTACTGATCCAACCCGACCTAAGATCCTCTATTGAGTAGGCCTCTAGTCAGTGTACCGAAGCGGAAGTCTCCTCCCTGAGAAGCCAAGAGGGACTCCTATGGCACCAAGATAAGATTTTCGTTCCCCAGCAAGCCAGATTACAAGTATTGCAAACCTTTCATGACCATCAGCTAGCTGGTCATTTTGGGGTTCGAAAAACAACTGAGCTAGTTCAGCGGTCCCTATGGTGGCCCACTTTGAAACTTGATTGTAAAACCTACGTCAGCTCCTGCATCATCTGCCAACGGAACAAAGGATCCAACGCCAGGTCTTGGGGCTTGTTAAGACCATTGCCAGTCCCAGAACAACCATGGAGGAAGATTTCCATGGACTTTATCGTGGATTTACCCCCCTCAGAAGAATTTACTACCATCTTGGTGGTAGTAGACCGCCTGTCCAAAATGGCGCATTTTTTACCTATGAAAGGTACCCCCTCTGCCTTAGATACAGCAAAAATCTTTATTAAGGAAATTGTTCGACTACACGGATTACCAAATAACATCGTATCAGATAGAGGGGTACAATTTACTTCTAGGTTTTGGAGAAACCTCTGCAAATTACTTTCTATTGAAATGTGTTTGTCCACAGCTTACCACCCACAGAGTAACGGTCAGACCGAAAGGACCAACCAAACGCTGGAACAGTATCTGCGGTGCTTCTGTTCCTTTTCTCAAGACGACTGGATTCAACTATTACCTTGTGCAGAATTTGCTTATAATAACTCAATACACACTTCTACCAACCAATCACCCTTCTGGGCGAATTACGGCTTCCACCCCTCATTCCTACCCAACGTCATTCCGGAATCTTCAGTACCGGCGGTTCAGGACAGAGTGGATTTCATCCATACTAATTATCAGACACTCCAGGATACCATGAAGAAGGCCCAAGAAGAATATAAGAAGCAGTACGATAGGAAGAGAAGAGCGAGCCCTACCTTTAAGATAGGGGACAAGGTCTGGCTCTCATCTATAAATCTCAAGCTACCATGCCCATCTCGGAAATTGGGACCCAAGTTCCTGGGTCCTTTCGAGATCAAACGCGAAATCAACCCTGTAGCCTTTGAACTCACTTTACCCGAATCTTTCAAGATCCATCCTGTTTTTCATGTGTCACTTCTTAAACATGTTGTTTCTAGTCCTTTTCCAGGGAGAGAAGAAGTGCCCCCACCTCCGGTCCAGGTTGGAGATGAAGCAGAATTTGAAGTTGAATCTATCCTTGACTGTCGTCGGAGAGGTAGGACAATTCAATTTCTAGTCAAGTGGAAGGGGTATTCTGCAGAAGAGAACTCTTGGGAGCCCGCAAGTTATGTACACGCTCCTAGGCTAATTCAGAGATTTCGCAGTAGGTACCCCGAAAAATGGGCACGTTTAGGCATCCGGAGGCTCAACTGGCTTGCTTCTGACTCTCCCTGCCTGCTTCCTGCATCTGACCCCGGCTTGGCTAAATGGACTCCGCATTCCTCTGTCTCCTGTACCTGGACTTGTTGCTTTGATTCTCGGACTGCTTACTGTGTTTGACCCCCTGGCCTGGCTTCTGATTTTCCTATTGGACTTCCATTGGTCCCCTCCTTGGACCCTAAGCACGTTGCCTCTACGGACTTTCTCTATCAAGCCACCAACACCGGCTCCTACTTCCAGGCAACCCGTGCTTCTGTGAGCACCACATCCCTGTACCATATTCAGGGTTGTGCTGCACTCGGCCGCAAGGGGAGCCCTCTCAGCAACTCGTCTCTTACCAAGGTCCTGACAAGTACTATCACAGGTACAAAATGGGGAAGAACACCCTGTGGTGTACCTAAGCAGAAAGCTCAATGACCATGAGCAAAGGTATGCAGTCATTGAAAAGGAGTGTTTAGCCATAAAGTGGGCCGTGGACGCACTCAGGTACTATTTGTTAGGACGCCATTTCGAGTTAATAACTGACCATGCTCCTCTGAAATGGATGGCCCAAAAGAAGGAGACTAATAGACGGGTGAACCGGTGGTTTTTGGCTCTACAGGATTACTCATTCACTGTAAAACACAGGCCAGGTGTTGAGATGGGGAATGTAGATGCCCTGTCCCGTGTTCACTCCTGTTGGGCTACAGGTGTTCCAACACTGGGGTTGAAACAAGGGGGAGGATATGTAGCAGAGCGTCCCAGAGAGAGCCAAGAAAAGTCCTGTTCGGGATTTATACATCTCCCAGGCTCCTCTCATACAGGTTCAGGGATCTCTGATCCATGGTCCAGTTCAGGTCTTGGTCCTCTCCCCCGGGCTAATTTAAGCTCACCTGAGCAGACAGCCTTTGCTCTTGGCCTGGGATACTCAGAGAACTTCTGTGTAAGAGTGCAAAAAGGTATGTGGAAGCTGACAAGCTGTAGGCTTGCTCAGCTTAGTAGTTAGGATCTGTAAATATTGTTTATTTAGTGCCGAGACCCGTCTAGGTTTTGTTTTGGCTATTTTTGTTCCTATTTGTTTCTTTTGGAACACTGTACAGCACCTGTATATAGACTTGTATATATCACAAATAAACACCGCACTGTTTGTCACTATTCCACTGGATTTGGTATCTGTGCCTGAAAGACTGCTCATCCCAGGGAGCTTTGTGCCTGCTACCTGTCCCCCAGGTTACAGGGTACAACAATTTGAAGGTGCCCCCAATGCAGACGGAGAAAGGACTCTAGGGGAGAGGGTAGTATAGTATGGCATGTCCCTTTTACCTCCTCAGAGATCAGGAACATTCTAACTGAACTACCAGATTATAGGACGAATCTGCGGGGATTCGCAAGAATGTTTGTTCAGAACCAATTTAGTTACGGAATGAGCGGGACAGACTGTGCCAGAATTCTAAGGGCTAAAATAGGAGATGAAATGGCGGAGGCTGTAATGTCTCGTTGTAGCATCACCACACATGAGCAGATGACATCTGGTGGTAAAGAGTTTTGTAAGGCCCTTCTAGGAAAGCTTCCAGAACTGTATGGTGCAACCTCTACCACAGATGTAATGAAATTAAGCCAGAATCCTGGAGAGGAATGCGTTTGTTTCTGGCGTCGCCTGAAACTTGGCGCAATAGACGCAGATCTGGAGGTTGGTCCCGATGTACCACCCGAGGGACAAAAACTTACCGCCATTCACCTCATGTTAAGAGCTAAATTTCTAGAGGGAATCCATTCAAAAGGTCAAAAATGCGACACATTGCAAGAGACCTTTTATTTGCTTCAATTGTGGGAAGGAAGGTCATGTACAAAGATTTTGTAATAATGAACCAGCTAGACCTCGGGGTAAGTGGCAGTTTATCCCAGAGGATCAAACACCTCAAGTTGTAGCAATAGCAGGAAACGACTACGACTCGTCATAGGTCATTGGCAAACCGGTATCCGCCCATATCAATCTGTATGTTAAAGAACTTATCCACTACCATGCCTCATTGATACCGGTGCTGCCCGCACAGTTTTAAGAACTAAAGATGTTAAAGGCAAAATTCCCTTTTTGGGAGAAACCACCCCAACCATAGGTCTCACAGGTCAGACAGTGTCCTTACAAACCACAAAACCTCTCCATTATAGGTTGGGCCAACACACAGAGGCCATAAAGTCTGTGCTAGTATCGGATGATGTCCTTATTAATCTATTGGGGGCTGATATTTTGTCAGAGATACATGCGGTTATTGAATATACTCCAACAGGTATTGTGGTTAGTAGTGCATTGTCGGATGAGCGCCTATGTGCAATGGTGGCTCTACCATACCTGACAGAGCCTGGTTGTTTTTTGGGGTTGGATGTGCTGGTGGAGGTCGATCCCAAACTTTGGGCGATTGACAAGTATGACGTGGGTCTGTTGCCAGTTCCGCCAGCCACAGTAAACATCAGACCAGAAAGCGTTTTACCCCAATTACCACAATACCCTTTGAGTGTAGCTCAGATGGATAGTCTTAAAATCCAAATTGACCGGTACCTACTGATAAAAGTTCTCACGCCAACCAAGTCCCCCTGTAACACTCCTTTGTTTCCAGTGGCTAAAAAGTCTGTCAAAGGTCAGGAAGCAATTTTCTGTTTAGTACATGATTTAAGGGCCATCAATAAAATCATTATCAGTGATGCCCCTTTGGTACCCAACCCACACACCTTGTTGGCCTCTATACCACCTAACGCAATTTTTTTCAGTGTCATTGATCTGACTAATGCATTTTTTTCTGTACCACTGGACCCCCAGTGCCAGTACCTTTTTGCTTTTTCATTTCAGGGTCGACAACTGACTTGGACGCATCTCGTTCAAGGGTCTGTGACTAGTCCTTCGGAGTACAGTTGCAAACTCAAAATAGTGTTGGATCAGTGGACCCCAACGAATCCAGAGGTGGTGCTGTTACAGTATGTTGATGACTTGTTGCTCTGTTGCCCCGCAAGGGATGTCTGTTATCAGCATACTGTCTCATTGCTTAACCATCTGGCGTCCACGGGGAATAAAGCTAGCAAAGAAAAATTGCAGTTTTGCAGGGAGAAGGTCACCTTTTTAGGACATTGTATATCTCAGGGCACTCGACACCTGACAACCCAGAGAATTCAGACACTGAAAGACTTCCCGAGACCCCGAAATGCACGACAAACCAGAGCCATTCTTGGTCTTATCAACTACTGTAGAGACTGGGTCCCTAACATCTCATCCACCTTAGGACCCCTTTACGAAATCCCATCCCAAACACCCTTTAAACTGACTGATGATAACTGGTCAACCCTACAGGACTTGATCCAAGAACTCTCCAAAGCACCTGCTTTAGGTCTGCCCAACTACGACCTCCCTTTCTACCTCTTCTGCTATGAAAGCAAAGGCCACGCCACTGGAGTACTGACCCAACTACATGGGTCCAGGTACCGACCCATCATGTACCTATGGACTGCCCTAGATCCAGTCATTCGAGGCTCACCAGGTTGTGTACGAGCCGTAGCCGCCTGCGCTTTATTGTTACAGAAGGTAGGTGACATAGTCTTGGACTCCCCACTGACCCTCTTTACTCCCCATTCAGTGCAGGAGATTCTAAATCAAGTTCAGACAAAACACCTCTCTGCTGCCAGACTGACCAAGTATGAAGTGGCTCTCCTAACCCCTACTAACCTAACTTTAAGACGATGCACCACTCTGAACCCAGCATCTCTTCTTCCTTTCAATGAGGAAGAGAAGAGGGGAGATAATGGTGTTAAAAGTAACAACACTCAAATTTTACAGACTAACAATACTAATCTCTCTACCTCTAACCAACTTTTCAACTTAGAAGGTTGATGACCACCACGACTGTGTTTCTTTAATGGAACTTGAGTCAACAACCATCAGCCCAGTGAAGGAAGCTCCTATCCCAGGCGCTAAGAACCTTTTTGTCGATGGTTCCAGGTATTATACCCCAGATGGTAAGCCACACACAGGTTATGCAGTGACTACAGTCGGTGAAATTGTAGAAAAGGGTTCATTGAGTTCAAACATGTCTGCACAAGAAGCCGAGCTGTGGGCACTGGCAAGAGCTTGTGAGACCCAAGAAGGCCAAAGGATCAATATCTACACAGATTCCAGGTACGCTTTTGGGATAGCTCATGATTTCGGTCCCATCTGGAAAGCAAGAGGGTTTCTGACTAGTTCGGGGAAGCCCGTGAAACTTGCGGAGTTAATCAACAGGTTATTTGTTGCTTTCAATCTGCCACGTGAGATAGCCATTCTAAAAGTTAAGGCCCACACGACTGATAGGACTCTGGAGGCTGATGGGAATGCCTTGGCAGATAGAGCTGCTAAGGAAGGTGCTCTGGACCCTCCTGGGGAAACCCTGATGCTAGCCATCCCCTCTGATGTGTCTCTGGAAGAGTTTAAGAGACTACAGGCACAAGCGGAATTTCAGGAAAAGAGGAGATGGACAGCACTAGGGGCCATGAGAGGTCCAGATGACATCTGGGGTCTTGGTATAAAATGATGTCTACCAAGATCGCTTTTTCCAATGATGGCCCATTCGGCTCATTATCCAGGGCATCAGTCAAAGATGGTTATGTGCGCGCAGGTGGATGAGCATTGGATCGCCCCTGGATTTACTACCATAGCTGCTAACTTTGCAGCAGCCTGCTTGGTTTGCTCATTGCACAACCCAGGTAGAACGGTATCAGTACCCAAACGACACTCCCCCCGACCAGAATATCCTTTTCAGCGCATCCAGATAGACTACATTACGTTGCCAAGGAGTGGGCCGTACGAACACGTCTTGGTTTGTGTAGATATGTTTTCTTTTTTTTTTAAATTCAATGCTTTTTATTCATGTTCATACAAAATACATCACATCATACAATATACATATATCATCATGACAAAAGAAAAACAGAGAAGAAAGAAGGTAGAAAAATCACCTTCCTTCTTATCCAATGTGTGTGTCACTTCTATAAGAGGTATTTTCTCAATTTTTCTCCCATTTTTCTCCCTCAGGTCCTAGTCTATAATCAAGTATCCAGCCCACTCTCACTCGTAATTACCCTACTTACATATTACTGCCATTATATAAAAACTACATCTTCCCTTTCCTCTCTAAATCTTCAATACTCAGGGTAGTTCATCTTCATAAGCCAGGGATTCCACATTTTCTCAAATTCTTTGATGTTCCCTCCCCTTACATAGACTATCCTTTCTTTCCTTATTGTTTCACACACCGTTTTGGACCAGTTCTCTATTGTGGGGGGTTTCTCTGCTTGCCATCTCCTCGCTATTTCCTTTCTTGCCTGGTAGAGGCATCTCCGTACTGCATTTCTTTCCGCCCTTCTGTTACCTAGATCTTCTCCCACCCCCAATATACACATTTTCGGGTTTGCGCTAAGATCTAGGTTAAAGGCCTTATTTATGGACTCCACTACTTCCATCCAGTAGCGAACTAACTTGGGGCATTTCCATAGCATGTGCATCAGATCTCCTGTATAATGACACCTAGGACATTTGTCATCAACCCTTCTCCCATACTTAAACAATTTTTCTGGAGTATAATATGCCCTATGTAAAAGCAATAAATGCGAGAATTTCTGAGCGGGAGAGACCGAGACCTGGTGACTCCCCTCCAATATCTCTTTCCATTGCACATCCGATATTGACCCCAGGTCCGACTCCCACTCTCTTCTACATTTAAGTTTAACTGGTTCCTCCCTGCTATACCGGCATATATGTTTGTAAAATTCTGCGATTAATCCCTTTGAATCCTCCACACTCTCTAATTTTTGGAAGATGGGAGATTGACTCCATTTCGGGCCTTGCTCCCCAAATTGAGCCTGCAGAGCATGCCTGATCTGTATGTAGTTAAAGTATGAGTGACTCGGGATACCAAATTCCTCCCTTAAGGCGGCAAAGGTCTTTAACATATTGCCATCATATAGTTGTTCCAATTTAACTATCCCCTTTGATTCCCAGGTCATAATTTTACCTATTTGTGACAGTTCTTGATAGTTCTTATTATCCCAAAGAGGACTACACCTCCCTTCTCCCTCCATGTCCTTCATTCCTTTAATAAGATTCCATATTTTTAACATTAATTTGACTGTGGGGGTTCTAAATACAAACGAGTTTGCCTCCAAGACCTCCAAAACCCGCCTATGGGGCGCTCCCTCAATCATTATTGCAGTGTTGTTATTACCCATAGGACCGTGACCCGTTCTCAGATGTTGCAACTGAGCTGCCAAAAAGTAGCTACGAGGGTGTGGAATCGCCATACCTCCCTCCGTCACTGCCAGCTGTAATGTTTGTAAACTAATCCTGGAGTGCCCTCCCTTCCATATCAACCCCCTAAACAGCATGTCCATTTTTTTAAACCATTTGCCATTAATCCATACTGGAGAGTTATACAAAATGTACAATAGCTGGGGCAGCCATAGCATTTTGATTAGGTTACATCTTCCAGCTACCGACAATGGGAGTCTCTTCCATATATCAATCTTTTTCCTAAATTTCACCAATAAGGGGGCTAAGTTATTATGTAAGAAATCCTCCACATCTTTAGTTATATGGATACCAAGATATTTTGTTTTCTCCACTATTTTTAGCGGGGTTTCTTCCAGAATGGGGCCTTGCTTAATTGGATCTATTGGTAACAAGATCGACTTCTCCCAGTTTATGGAGAGACCCGAGATCTCCCCAAAATCTGAGAATATACCCATCACCTGTCTGAGCGATCCCTCCGTATCCCCCAGAAAGATAAGTACATCGTCCGCGTATAACGCGATCCTCTCTTCCCTCATCCTTCTCCTGAAACCTTCCATATTTCTATTTTGTCTTACCGCAGCGGCCACTGGTTCCATTGCCAAAGCAAAGATCAGAGGTGACAAGGGACACCCTTGTCTTGTACCTCTTTCCAGACAAAACTTACTCGAGAGTACATTATTGGTTCTGATCTTTGCTTGGGGTCCATTGTATAGAATTTTTACCCATTTACTGAAAGTGGGACCAAAGCCATATGCCCTCAATATATACCAAATAAAGCCCCATTCAAGACTATCAAATGCCTTTATAACATCCAACGCTACTATAGCTCTGGAACCCAAGTTTTCAGTTGGAATTTGTAAATTTAAAAAAAACCGCCTAATATTTTCGCTTGTTGATCTCTGTGGGATAAACCCAGTTTGATCCGGATGAACTAATTTATGGATTATTTTTTGTAACCTAGAGGCGAGAATCTTAGCCAAGATTTTTGCATCTGAACACAGCAATGAGATGGGTCTATATGATGCGGGTTCCAGGGGGTCTTTCCCTTCTTTAGGTATCATTATTATTGTGGCCTCCGTCATTGATTCAGTTAGTTTCCCCTCCTGGTATGCCCACTCAAACACCCTGAGAAGCACTGGTAATAATATCTCCCCATAGTTCTTATAAATCTCCGCAGGGAGACCATCAGGACCGGGAGATTTTTTATTGGCCAGTTCCTTCACGGCCATTTTAATATCTTCTAATGTTATCGGAGCTTCCAGTGCCTCAGCGTCCAGCCTCGACAAGGAGGGCAATTCTATTTTCCTGAAAAATTCGTCCAGTGCCAGCCCCCCCGCTGTCCCCCGGGACTTATATAATTCCTCATAATATATTTTAAAAGTTTCATTTATTTTATCTGGTTGGGAGGTAATCTCACCAATCTTAGTTCTAATAGCGGGAATCATCGGGGGGGGAGAGTCTGATTTAACAATGTGGGCCAATATTTTTCCTACTTTCTCTCCTTCTCCAAATATTATTTGTTTTTGAAATAACCTTTTATTTTCAGAGTTCCTAGTCAATACCTCTTTATATACTGACTGTGTATTTTCCCATTTTTGTTGGTTTTCTGGGGAAGGGTTTCTCACGAGTTCCCTCTCTGCTACTTGTAGCTCCTCCCTGATCCTCTCTTCCCCCAACCTTGAAGCTTTTTTTATTCTTGAAACCTGCTGGATCAATAGACCCCTCAGAAACGCCTTCAGGGCGTCCCACATCACCCCTCTTGCTGTAGACTCCTCATTTAGACTAATGAACTCCCGTAACCTAGTTATAATCACAGTTGGGTCCTCAATTAACTCAAGCCAAATTGGATTTAATTTCCAGGGGCTACGTTGTTTATTTTCCCCAGTTGCCATCCTGGCTGTCACCAATGAATGGTCTGAAATACCCCTAGGTTGGTAAATTATATCACTGACAATATGTGCGGCCATAACATTACCTAGGACAAGGTCTATTCTTGAAAAGGAGGAGTGTGCACCTGAGTAGCATGAGTATTGTTGCACCCCCGGATTACCCATCCTCCAAAGGTCACACAACCCGGCCTCCTCAAGAAACTGGCCCATACGGCTCCCATACGATCCCTGCCATTCCTTACCTGGGGGAAATCTGTCTATTTCTTTATTTATTGCAACATTAAAATCCCCAACAGCAATAACAGGTATGTTTGGTTTATCCACAATAAAATCCAGCAAGCTATATAAAACTTCTAGCCTAAAAGGTGGGGGATTATAAATATTCGCCAGTACACATTCCTGACTCCCTACAGTGCAGTGCAAAAAAACATACCTACCCCCAGCATCTATATTACTTTGCCTGCAGAAGAACGCAGTCTCTTTCCCAATTAACACCGCCACCCCCCTAGAATAAGAGGTGTGTACCGCGTGGTACTGATGTCGATATTTTTTACTTTTAAGTTGAGCTATAGAATCCTTTGTCAAATGCGTCTCCTGCAGACAAACAATATCTACTCTAACAGAATCTAGCATGTCAAATACCAATGCTCTCTTAGAGGGAGTGCCCATCCCCCTAACATTCCATGACCCTATCCTTGATCCCATTGATTAATCAAAGATCCAGGTACTATACTGGGAGGGAAAGAGGAAAAAAGAAAGACCACCCAAGCCCAGTCTAGGGTACCCCCTTATATTTTTAAGGAAGGAAATCTTCCCTGTTCCTACTAATTTGTTGGCTTCCTGTTGTTTTGGTATTCCCGGCCTCTTCACCCTCAGTTCTCGCTTTACCACATCTACCCAGGCGTCGAAATATTTACCATCTACAAAAAATGATATCTCTGTGCTAACCCAAATAACAAATGCAATTCTATACAAATCATACATATCCCAGTGTGTTAGACATTAAATCCACTGTCTCATTACATCCTTTAAATTTTATCCCCGTGTTTATCTGTATCCTTTGTGAGTTTGTGTAATTAAATGTATCATTGCAACTTTTTTTCGTGAGTGTGTGACTTAATACCCTGTATTGCATTCTAATATTCCCAAAGCTCATCCCCTTGACCCACCACCCCCACCCTCCCCGACCCCCCCCCCGACCCCCAATCCCCCCCATACCATTCTAGGTACCCCCTAGGGGCATTTTTAATGGCCAGCCCATATCCACCTACCCTTCCATACCACACCCTCCCCCCCAACCACTCCACCCCCCTCCACCCCCCACCCTCCCCACCCTCCCCACCCCCCCAACATTCAAAGCAAAAACAAAAAACAAAGCCTAATATACCAACATCCCCTCTCAAGGTTACACCCATTACCCTTCTTTCATTACCACCCTGCTCCTTATGTGAAATAAATATGACAGAATAATAAAAAACCTTGTGCCCTGTCTCTATATAGTAAATTCAACACCTTTCCTCCATTATTTCCTAGGCAATTGATCCTTCTTTTCCTCCAACCATGCCAGTGCACTGTCCGGGGACTCAAAAATCTGACTTCCCCCCAGTGCATTTATCCGTAGTTTAGCAGGGTAGAGGAGAGCATACGAGACATTGAATTTCTGGAGGCTACGTTTAACCCCCAGGAACCCAGCTCTGCGTTTTTGTAGATCTGGGGAGAAATCTGGGAATATTGATATCCTTACATCCTTATACAAGACCTTTCCCATCTCTCGGGCTTTACGCAAGAGGGTTACTTTGTCCCTATAATTTAAGAACTTTACTAAAATTGGTCTCGGGGGGCTACCGGGGGGGGGGGTCTGAAGGGGATTCTGTGCGCTCTCTCTATTGAAAATTGTTGAGTAAATGTCTCCCTCCCAAACACCCCCACCAACCATTTTTCCAGGAATACTACCGGATCTGGACCTTCACTCCCCTCGGGGACCCCCACCACCCTCACATTGTCCCTGCGAAGTCTATTTTCCATCTCATCAAACTTCCCCGCCAGGGTCTCAATTTTTCCTCTCCAGATCTTCACTTCTTGCTTCAGTGGTAACAGCTCATCTTCAATCACACTAATTCTG
Source organism: Lithobates clamitans (assembly GCA_037952925.1). Classification (NCBI taxonomy): domain Eukaryota; kingdom Metazoa; phylum Chordata; class Amphibia; order Anura; family Ranidae; genus Lithobates; species Lithobates clamitans. Next base: position 795,553 of record JBBGZY010002305.1, read on the forward strand.
TTTTCCGCTTCCACCACCCTTTCTGCTGTTTTCTTAAGATCATTTCGTACTAGGGTCAGGTCCTCTTTAATATCCTTCATTTGATCTCCTAGAACCCCTAAGGACTGCTTGCATGCGTTTATTGCCAATAAGATATCTTTTAAAGAGGGTTCCTCTTCTGTCATACCCATTGGAGTAGCTGAGGCCTCCATTTCTTTACCAGTGGTGCCTGGCCCTTTTACAGAGGAGGTTTTTGTTCCTGTGTGGAGACCCGACTGTCCTTGACTTTTCCTGTCCATTGCTGACTTATTCAGGGTTTGCTGTCCCCCTTTATTCGGGGTATGCTCCGCAGCCAGGACCATTTTTTCTAACTTAGCGGACGCTGCCACCGCCGCTGCAGTTGCCCCTGCCACTGTAGGGTAGAGACCTTTTTCCTTCTCCTTTTCTTTTGCTGACCGCAGGGACTGGGTTCCCATAGTGTCATGATTGGGATGCTCTTCTCCCTTCCTTCTTCCTGACATGATAGTTTTATTCTTTATGAAATTGAGCCTTATACTGCATACACAGTCCTTATCAGGGAGAAAGGAAAGGGTTATTAGCCCAGTGCCACCCCCGCCACCTCCTGGTGTGACTGCTGATATCTAAGTGATACACTCCACTTCACCCCCGGGGCTATACTTGTGTTACCAAGCAGGTTACACCTTTAATTGATCTGCGCCCATGGGGTTCCAAACAGCCCTCTGAATATACAATCCTACCGGGGGGTTCTCAGTATGATGGACAGCATGACTATGCAGTAAAATCAGAGACAGGGTATAACGAACAGCAAGCAAAGTCAAGTATAATTCATACGATACCGCGCTGCAGCAGGAGTATCTCCTCTATTAAAGTAGGCAGTCCCAGAAGTTCGAAACTACAGCCACCGCGGTTATTTGAAACAGGTCTCCACAGCACTGATTAGCAGCCACCACTTTTCTCCTCCTATCATCACCACCGCCAGTTTCCAATCTTCGCACCGGCACTTCACCTTTCCCCAGTACAGTCTGCACCGGGCGGTGTTCCAGCCACTGAGGGCTTCTCCAACACAGCGTCCTCCTCACCACACACTTCCGCCGGCTGCCGAGCCCCGCTCGTCTGTCTCCCTCCACTACCTCCTCCACTACGCTCTGACACCGCTCCAAGCTCCAGGGAAGCAGTACACGGCAGTACACGGCAGTGTGGCTAAGCGGCACGGCAGGGGGAGAACAGGATAGGCACCAGCGTTCTATCACGGGGAGACCGGGCTGTTCACAAGGTTTTCAGGCACCTGGAGCAGGGTGGACACAAGCGCTCACTCCACCACACACATCTCCGTCCGCTTCCGGCCACGCCCCGTGTAGATATGTTTTCAGGTTGACCAGAGGCATGGCCGGTTCAGAAAGCCAACGCCACCACCACAGCCAAGAAAATCCTGTCCGAATGGTGTGCCGCAGGGGCCTACCTGAAACGATCGAGTCGGATCAAGGCTCCCACTTCACTGGTTAGATATTTGCGGAAGTACGTAAAGCCCTCCATATCAATCAGGGATTACACACCCCTTATCACCCCCAAAGTAGTGGTAGGGTTGAAAGATTGAATGGAATACTTAAAAACAAAATCTCAAAAATAATAGCTGACACGGGAAAACCATGGCCCGAATGTCTCCCTATAGCTCTCCACTCCATCAGGAATGCCCCTAGATGACCTCACGGGTTATCTCCATATGAGATTTTGTTCGGAAGCCAACCAAAAACAGGGTTGTACTTTCCTCAGCAGCTGTCAACTTTACATTCTCAGCTGACGGGGTATGTGCAGTCACTGCAACGCGAGCTCCAAAAAATCCATCACAGGGTCCATGAGTCCCTTCCAGACCCTGACTCCATAACCGGTTTACATTCTATCCAACCAGGTGACTGGGTCGTGGTAAAGAAACACCAGAGGACGGGACTAGAGTCGAGATACCTCGGGCCATTCCAGGTTCAGCTGACCACGCCGACCTCTCTAAAGCTTGAAGAACGGGACAACTGGATCCACGCCAGCCACTGAAAGAAGCTGCTCAACTACACCAAAGAATGAGGAGTATCTTTTTTATTTATATTTTTAGTTTAGTGTATTTTAGCAAGGGTAACGATGAAAAGCATCCCAATTTATTGTTTAAAATGCACCTCCAGCTGGCAAGAATGGCAAACAGGACCAACTGCTGGGTATGCTCCAAACCCCCACCAAGCCTTGATGCCCCAGCAATGGCAGCAGTACATGCTATATATGATGTCCGTATCGGCATGAGAAAATCAAACACACCAAACAGACACTTGTCAATAGAACTTAATGATACATTCCTAGAGGGTAAAATTAGTTATAGTTTTAACATTAGCTCAGGCTTTTGCCCCTCCCTCACAAAACCAATATGGGTATCGGGACAACTAGGTAGCCCACAAGTGTGCTTCAACTTTAGTTTCGGTAGAGGGGATAACTTCATTGGGTCCACCACCTGTAAGGAAGGTATAACAGTTAATCTAACCAACGAAACCCCCGGCCTTTTTAATAACACCAATAGACCTGATTACATCTGTTGGAAGAAAGGGTGTGACGTTCAGACCGAGGGAGAAATCCCCCAGTCTATCCTGTTACTACTCAATGCACGTAACCGTCAGAGTGATTCCCCCTGTGCAACTCTGACTGGCCCCTACTACTTCTTATGCGGTACTTCAGCTTATAAGGTAATTCCCCCTAATGCAAGAGGTTCATGCGTCCTGGTGAAACTAGTCCCAGCATCTTACATCGCGGATGATCAAGAGGATCTGATGGCGCGTGAGAAGGTAAGAACTGCAGGAAAAACTAGAAGGGAATTGTTCACCAACTCCGACCAGGCCTGGGCATGGTTTCCTGCTTGGACGGGGTGGGGGATTGAACTTATGAAATGATTGAACAATTTCTCATCCATTGTGGATGGGATATTCAATGAAACCGTAGAGGCTGTAAGGGAAATTTCACAGGAACAACGTCAGATCAAGACCCTTCTCTTGCAGGAAAAGATGGCCCTTGATTATCTGTTGGCATCCAAGGGGGGTTTCTGTGAATTCATAGGTAAAGACTGTCACTGGTATCCTCAATCCAGGTACAACAAAGTTCAGGCCCATATGGATAAAGTTAGATCCCCGCAAGGCAAAGCCAGAGCTATAGCTGGTGAAGGTTGGAATCCTTTTAAGGGTTTGGGAAACTTGGGGGATTTTTTATTTTCCATCGGATCATGGTTGAAGGAAGTAGGGGTATATATACTCCATGTTGTTTTTATTTCTATTCCTTCTATATGTCGTGATGAGGTGTTCCTGTTGCCTGATTGGACGCGTGACCAGAGCCAGAGCAGATGACCACATCTTCCTCACCGAGATGAGACGCCCCAAAGCCCAGCCCACGTACGAGACAGAGGATCCCAGACCGACCGGCGATTACTACAGCTCACCATGTCGTGTCCTCCTTATAAGTCATTCCTCCTGAAGAATAGAATCTACAAGTCAAGCCGCATTTTCCTTTTTTATGGACTCATATGGACTGTAAGGACTGATACATTTCCAGGTGCAAGAAGAAGATCAAGATTCATCGAGGGACACATGGGAGGATATGACAAAGAGGAGGAGCTGTTGTGGAAAATTTTATTTATGTATATTGTCAGATGCCCCCAGTGTCTGTTTTGCTGCAATACTCTCATTTGAGGGTATTCGCACATACAGATGCTGGTGGAAGACCATTGGATGCGGAAACCTTCCTGTGGACACGGCGGATCTGTTTACCTTTTTAAGGATGTCTGTTTATGTCTCTCCAAGGACCTGGCCACTCCATGGTGACTGCATTTCAACTCCTAAGTAAACAAGTTTGTGTACTTTGGGAACCATAGTATAACCATACAATATTATGGCCCACTGGGCCATGGTATAGTACGGCTCGCATCACTGGTAGCAGTGGGAATGTGCACACGGCTGTGTTCAAAGCCATGTGCTTGCTGCATGGTTTTGCACACCACCGTCTGCACACGTCACTACTGCTTTTAGATTTGATTATATGCATGTGTGTCATTGGTTCTTTTGAATGAATACAAGTGTCTGATTGGCTGATTCTGAAGTCAGCAGCCTCTTTTGTTATCCATGTGTTTAGTATAAATAAAAGCCACTTGGCTATTTGGCTCAGGATTTTACACGGAGCTTGAAGTGATACCAACGTCTGTTTGTGTTACTTGGAGAGAAAGAAAGGCGCGCTTTCCCGGCATTATATAAGCGAGCTTTTTGTGCTTTTAAGCGCAAAGAAATTATATGCTTATAGGGAGAAGCTTAGATTTTCCCGGACACGGCCTGGTACGGCTCAGGAGGGGGGGCGTGTTCGTCCCCACCCCCTTTCCTGACCGGCCGAGCTGCGTGCTCGGATAAGGGTCTGGTATGGATTTTGGGGGGGGACCCCCACGCCGTTTTTTCGGCGTAGGGGGTTCCCATTAAGATCCATACCCTCTCGCGCTCGCCGCAATAGGAAAATGTTTTTCCTATTGCAGCCAGCGCGAGATGTACAGTACCCTGTCGCTGAGAACCAGCGCGTTGGGTTTGCGCTGGAAACATTCTCGCGGGCGCGTACTGTAGTTTGTACAAAAGTCCGATGCTTTTGTGTACACACAATCGGACTTTGCTCCATCGGACTTTTGTTGCCGGAAAGTTTGTTCGTTCACACAGCCAACAAAAGTCCGATGGAAACAGAAAAAGTTTGTCCAATGGAGCATACACACGGTCGGATGTTGCTCCAAAACAGCTAATTTGCATGTTTGTTGTCAAAAAGTCCGATCGTGTGTACGGGCCTTAAGAAAGCATGTGCACTTTATTATGTGGTGATTGGATCTACTAAGAAGAATTTTGTATGTTTTCTTATCTTTTTGAAGACATTTTGATTTGTTGCACTAGATTCACTTTATTGCAAACACTGAATATTTATTGTTTATGCACTGGAGCACTTTAATATATGCAAAATCAACACATTTCACATTTCACATTTTAATATATTGCACTATTGATGCGCCCTATATTGTTTGTTATATTGTTTAGTTAAATTACTAATTTAGGAGCAGCATCAGGTTGGTAGAGTGCACGTGTATATGAGTGTGTTCATTTTTTGCGCCGTGCCCATTAATTATCCATTCGAACTGACGTACACACACACCCTGACCTACATACTGACCTACCCTGACACACGCACACACACACTGGTCTACCTGAGACACGCACGCACACACAGGTTTACTTGAGACACGCACGCAAACACTGGTCTACCTGAGACACGCACGCACACACTGGTCTACTTGAGACACGCATGCGCACACTGGTCTACCTCATGCGCGCGCACACTGGTCTACCTGACGCGCACACTGGTCTACCTGACGCGCGCGCGCACACTGGTCTACCTGACGCGCGCACACTGGTCTACCTGACGCACGCACACTGGTCTACCTGACGCGCGCGCGCACACTGGTCTACCTGACGCGCGCGCGCACACTGGTCTACCTGACGCGCGCGCGCACACTGGTCTACCTGACGCGCGCGCGCGCACACTGGTCTACCTGACGCGCGCGCGCGCACACTGGTCTACCTGACGCGCGCGCGCACACTGGTCTACCTGACGCGCGCGCACACTGGTCTACCTGACGCGCGCGCGCGCACACTGGTCTACCTGACGCGCGCGCGCGCACACTGGTCTACCTGACGCGCGCGCGCACACTGGTCTACCTGACACGCGCGCGCGCGCACTGGTCTACCTGACGCGCGCGCGCGCACTGGTCTACCTGACGCGCGCGCGCACTGGTCTACCTGACGCGCGCGCGCACACTGGTCTACCTGACGCGCGCGCGCGCACACTGGTCTACCTGACGCGCGCGCGCGCACACTGGTCTACCTGACGCGCGCGCGCACACTGGTCTACCTGACACACACACACACAGGTCTACCTGACACACACACACACACACAGGTCTACCTGACACACACACACACACACACACACACACTGGTCTACCTGACACACACACACACACACACACACACACACACACTGGTCTACCTGACACACACACACACACACACACACACACACACACACACTGGTCTACCTGACACACACACACACACACTGGTCTACCTGACACACACACACACACACACACACACACACACACACACTGGTCTACCTGACACACACACACACACACACACACACACACACTGGTCTACCTGACACACACACACACACTGGTCTACCTGACACACTCACACACACTGGTCTACCTGACACACACACACACACTGGTCTACCTGACACACACACACTGGTCTACCTGACACACACACACACACACACACACACACACTGGTCTACCTGACACACACACACACACTGGTCTACCTGACACACACACACACACACACACACACTGGTCTACCTGACACACACACACACACTGGTCTACCTGACACACACACACACACACACACACACACACACACACACACACACACACACACACACACACACTGGTCTACCTGACACACACACACACACTCTGGTCTACCTGACACACACACACTGGTCTACCTGACACACACACACAAACACACACTGGTCTACCTGACACACACACACAGACACACTGGTCTACCTGACACACACACACACTGGTCTACCTGACACACACACACTGGTCTACCTGACACACAAACAAACACACTGGTCTACCTGACACACACACACAGACACACTGGTCTACCTGACACACACACACAGACACACTGGTCTACCTGACACACACACACAGACACACCGATCTACCTGACACACACAGACACACTGTTCTACCTGACACACACACACACACACACTGACCTACCTGACACACACACACACACACACTGGTCTACCTGACACACACACACTGGTCTACCTGACACACACACACACACACACACACACACACTGACCTACCTGACACACACACACACACACACACACTGACCTACCTGACACACACACACACTTGTCTACTTGACACACACACTGGTCTATCTGACACACACACGTCTACCTGACACACACACACTGACCTACCTGACACGCGCACACACACACTGGTCTACCTGACACACGCACACACACACTGGTCTACCTGACACTGACACACACACACTGGTCTACCTGACACTGACACACACTGGTCTCCCTGACACTGACACACACACACTGGTCTACCTGACATTGACACACACACACTGGTCTACCTGACACACACACACTGGTCTACCTGACACACACACACACACACACACACACACACACTGACCTACCTGACACACACACACACAGGTCTACCTGACACGCACACACAGGTCTACCTGACACGCACACACTGGCCTACTTGACACGCACACACTGCTCTACCTGACACGTACACACTGGTCTACCTGACCCACACGCGCACACACACTGGTCTACCTGACACAAACACACACTGGTCTACCTGACACACACACACACACTGACTGGTCTACCTGACACACACTCACACACTGGTCTACCTGACACACACATTGGTCTACCTGACACACACACACACTGGTCTACCTGACACACACACACACAAACTGGTCTACCTGACACTGACACACACACTGGTCTACCTGACAAGCACACACACACTGGTCTACCTGACACGCACACACACACACTGGTCTACCTGACACTGACACACACACACTGGTCTACCTGACACTGACACACACACACTGGTCTACCTGACACTGACACACACACTGGTCTACCTGACACGCGCACACACACACTGGTCTACCTGACACTGACACACACACACTGGTCTACCTGACATTGACACACACACTGTTCTCCCTGACACTGACACACACACACTGGTCTACCTGACATTGACACACACACTGGTCTACCTGACACTGACACACACACACTGGTCTCCCTGACACACATACACTGGTCTACCTGACACTGACACACACACACTGGTCTACCTGACACTGACACACACACACTGGTCTACCTGACACACACACACACTGGTCTACCTGACACACACACACACTGGTCTACCTGACACACACACACACACACACGTCTACCTGACACACACACACACTGGTCTACTTGACACACACACACACACACACACGCTGGTCTACCTGACACACACACACACACACACTGGTCTACCTGACACACACACACACACACACTGGTCTACCTGACACTAACACACACACACTGGTCTACCTGACACACACACACACTGGTCTACCTGACACTGACACACACACACTGGTCTACCTGACACTGACACACACACACTGGTCTACCTGACACTGACACACACACTGGTCTCCCTGACACTGACACACACACTCTGATCTACCTGACACACACACACACACTTGTCTACTTGACACACACACTGGTCTACCTGACACACACAGACACACTGGTCTACCTGACACACACACACAGACACACTGGTCTACCTGACACACACAGACACTCTGTTCTACCTGACACACACAGACACTGACCTACCTGACACACACACACTGACCTACCTGACACACACACACTGGTCTACCTGACACACACACACTGGTCTACCTGACACACACACACACACACACTGACCTACCTGACACACACACACACACACTGACCTACCTGACACACACACACTTGTCTACTTGACACACACACTGGTCTATCTGACACACACACGTCTACCTGACACACACACACTGACCTACCTGACACACACACTGGTCTACCTGACACGCGCACACACACACTGGTCTACCTGACACTGACACACACACACACTGGTCTACCTGACAAGCACACACACACTGGTCTACCTGACACGCACACACACACACTGTTCTCCCTGACACTGACACACACACACACTGGTCTACCTGACATTGACACACACACACTGGTCTACCTGACACTGACACACACACACTGGTCTCCCTGACACACATACACTGGTCTACCTGACACTGACACACACACACTGGTCTACCTGACACACACACACTGGTCTACCTGACACACACACACACTGGTCTACCTGACACACACACACACACTGGTCTACCTGACACACACACACTGGTCTACCTGACACACACACACTGGTCTACCTGACACACACACACACTGGTCTACCTGACACACACACACTGGTCTACTTGACACACACACACACACACACACACACACACACGCTGGTCTACCTGACACACACACACACACACACACTGGTCTACCTAACACTGACACACACACACTGGTCTACCTGACACACACACACACACACACTGGTCTACCTGACACACACACACTGGTCTACCTGACACACACACACACACACACACTGGTCTACCTGACACACACACACACTGGTTTACCTAAAACACACACACTGGTCTACCTGACACACACACACACACACACTGGTCTACCTGACACACACACACACACACACACACACACACATTGGTCTACCTGACACACACACACTGGTCTACCTGACACACACACACACACACACTGACCTACCTGACACACACACACTGACCTACCTGACACACACACACTGGTCTACCTGACACACACACACTGGTCTACCTGACACACACACACACACACTGACCTACCTGACACACACACACACACACTGACCTACCTGACACACACACACACTTGTCTACTTGACACACACACTGGTCTATCTGACACACACACGTCTACCTGACACACACACACTGACCTACCTGACACACACACACTGGTCTACCTGACACGCGCACACACACACTGGTCTACCTGACACTGACACACACACACTGGTCTACCTGACACTGACACACACACTGGTCTCCCTGACACTGACACACACACACTAGTCTACCTGACATTGACACACACACACTGGTCTACCTGACACTGACACACACACACTGGTCTCCCTGACACACACACACTGGTCTACCTGACACTGACACACACACACACTGGTCTCCCTAACACACATACACTGGTCTACCTGACACTGACACACACACACTGGTCTACCTGACACTGACACACACACTGGTCTACCTGACACACACACACACTGGTCTACCTGACACACACACACACTGATCTACCTGACACACACACACACTGGTCTACCTGACACACACACACACTGGTCTACCTGACACACACACACACACACACACACTGGTCTACCTGACACACACACACTGGTCTACCTGACACACACACACACTGGTCTACCTGACACACACACACACACACACACTGGTCTACTTGACACACACACACACACACACGCTGGTCTACCTGACACACACACACACTGGTCTACCTGACACTGACACACACACACTGGTCTACCTGACACACACACACACTGGTCTACCTGACACACACACACACTGGTCTACCTGACACACACACACACACTGGTCTACCTGACACACACACACACTGGTTTACCTAAAACACACACACTGGTCTACCTGACACACACACACACACACACTGGTCTACCTGACACACACACACACACACACACACACACACTGGTCTACCTGACACACACACACACACACACTGGTCTACCTGACACACACACACTGGTCTACCTGACACTCACACACACACACACACTGACCTACCTGACACACACACACTGACCTACCTGACACACACACACTGGTCTACCTGACACACACACACTGGTCTACCTGACACACACACACACACACACACTGACCTACCTGACGCACACACACACTGACCTACCTGACACACACACTGGTCTACCTGACACGCGCACACACACACTGGTCTACCTGACACTGACACACACACACTGGTCTACCTGACACTGACACACACACTGGTCTCCCTGACACTGACACACACACACTGGTCTACCTGACATTGACACACACACACTGGTCTACCTGACACTGACACACACACACTGGTCTCCCTGACACACACACACTGGTCTACCTGACACACACACACACACACACACTGACCTACCTGACACACACAGGCCTACCTGACACGCACACACAGGTCTACTTGACACGCACACACTGGCCTACTTGACACGCACACACTGCTCTACCTGACACGTACACACTGGTCTACCTGACCCACACGCGCACACACACTGGTCTACCTGACACACACACACACACACTGGTCTACCTGACACATACACACACTGGTCTACCTGACACTGACACACACACAAACACTGACTGGTCTACCTGACACACACTCACACACTGGTCTACCTGACACACACATTGGTCTACCTGACACACACACACACACTGGTCTACCTGACACACACACACACAAACTGGTCTACCTGACACTGACACACACACACTGGTCTACCTGACAAGCACACACACACTGGTCTACCTGACACGCACACACACACACTGGTCTACCTGACACTGACACACACACACTGGTCTACCTGACAAGCACACACACACTGGTCTACCTGACACGCACACACACACACTGGTCTACCTGACACTGACACACACACACTGGTCTACCTCACACTGACACACACACACTGGTCTACCTGACACACACACTGGTCTACCTGACACGCGCACACACACACTGGTCTACCTGACACTGACACACACACTAGTCTACCTGACACTGACACACACACTGTTCTCCCTGACACTGACACACACACACTGGTCTACCTGACATTGACACACACACACTGGTCTACCTGACACTGACACACACACCGGTCTCCCTGACACACATACACTGGTCTACCTGACACTGACACACAC